>JACEFZ010005735.1:10000-412500 GCA_014155875.1 Cepaea nemoralis
CATCATCGAAGAAAAACACCACATTGTCAATGTTCTTCCTATTGTCTATTATGATTATCACTATTGTCTTTGTCTATTCCTTCTACCCTATGTATGCGAGTCGTATGTAGGTTGAAGTCTCTGCTTGCCCCACCTTAACATCTCTTTCTGTTTAGGAGCCCCCCGTGGTATATGCGTGTTAGCATACAGTCTTCTGTATTTTACTTGATGTTAGTATTTGTTCATCTGAACAAACTGTTTAGGTTCTTTCTGGATCTAAGTATGTACTTTATTGGTTCACGTAGAGTAGTTTTTTCTTTCTTCTCTAATGTCCCTAGAAACTGGGAACCTGTGGATGAATATAACAAGTCGAGTGGTAAGCGTCCGCCCCTTACTCCTAACTTATGCAAGTGTCCTTCTCCAGCCATAATGACAAGGCTTTCGAAGTCACCATCCGCATAAGACATAAGAATTCACCTCAGTCTAAAACACCTACTAATAATAGGTAATGATAAAGGTAATACACGCTCATCTATATTCCTATTCTAAAAATATATTGTAATATACCTTATACACATCTATGTTCCTTTATAGAATTAATGTAGATCCACGAATCGAAATTAATCCGCAGCCAAGCACTTTATCCCATTATAAGGGAGGATATTTCTTTTCATTACAGGACACATAATTCTATCTTTCCGTTCAGTTGGGGAACACACACTAAACTGACACAAAGAAGTGGCCACTCTCTTTAGATCATCTTTGTCCCATCGTCCTTGACATTGCTGGACCCCTCACATTCAGACTTCATTATCCTAGTTTGTGGAAAATTCCAGATCTGGGCTTTTCCGTATATCCCTACCTCCAGAACGCAATAGACTGGTCCATGATACTGTCTGTCTTTGTAGCAAACCCAATTTTTCCACTCTACAGGTCACCTGTGTTGTAGTCGACTCTCCCGCCTTGACCTACATACACATGCGCTGGTCAATCCGTTGTTTATATCCTTCTGTTTCATTAACCCTTCTGCTCCCTGGGTATTCGCTGTACAGTCGTCGATCTGGGAATCACTAACATGCAGCATTTCAGTGACATAGGCCCCCTCTTAAGAGATTAGACCGCGTCGAATCTTTCTCACTGTAGGTTTGATTCCCATGATCCACAATCCTAATCTTCTTCCTCCGGAGCTGGATGTCTGGATAAAGAAATCTGCTCCTATATTCTCCTTTCCAAAGTATTCCACTGTGAAGTCCCGTTGCAGCAACAACGTCCATCACATCCATCGTGCGTTGAGCTTCTGCGAAGTAGCTATTAACATCACGTGTTGATGATATGATTGGGTCCTCACATGGCTCACTTCCTTATCCAGTAGGCGCTCTAATTGACACCCTACTATACTACTAACGACTGAAACTAGTGTTGGCTCCTCGCTCCTGTACGTCCGTTCGACCTACTTTCGACTTGCGTCAGCGACGGCTCACAATACAAACGGATTGTCCCATCCTGATTGTAACACTGCTTCCATGTCCTCTTGGTTTCCCCCGGTTTTTCTCTGAGGATGTTCCGCCTCGTCCTCGTCGGACCGAGTCGTCTTTCCCAAACCTCCTGGGCTTTTGTTTCCAGGACCATCTTGGGCGATATTGTATCTGGTCAGCCAATCTTTGGTTGGAGTCCTGGGTAATTCTCGCTTTTCCCGACGTTACCCACCCCTTCTGAACTTGGTTACCGGTGAAACTTTCACTCTTGTCCTTTCCCTGACTTGTGATTTCCCTCCTCCTGTCGTTTGGTAAATCTGACCTATCACGTACTGTCCCATAGGCCCTCCTATGTTGTACTGGCGATCTCTGGTCTTCGTCTGGACTGGTAACCTTTGTCCTAATGGCTGCCATCACCATAAAGTGCGAAGCTTTGCTCCCGGATCTCTCCCCATATTTCCTAATGAGATGTCTAGGGAGATTTTTCTTCTCTTCCCCGATCCGTATTTTGTAGATGTTCTTGGACACCACCTTTTCCACAGGATAAGGTCCTTTCCATCCTACTTGGAGTATATTGGTCTCTGCTGGACCCCACACTTCCACTTTGTCTTCCACTTTAAGAGCTTGTTTCCTCTTAATTCGCTTGTTGGGTGGTGCTTTCTGGCACTCCGAACAAGACTTCACCCACCGGCGTACATCTCCGGTCATTCCTGGCCAGCAATAATGGCCGGATATTTTCTGCAAGGTCTCTCTGACACCCATATGTCGATTCTCGTCTATGATGTGTCCACTCTGAAGAATGTGAGGACGGTGGGTCTCTGGAACCACCCACTGCTCATGCAGGTTATCTCCCCTCCCAGCTCTCCGATAGAGTAGTTGATTCTTCAGAAAGTACTGTCCCCGTTCTGGTGGCTCAGCACTTCTTTGCAGCTTCCTGTAGCAAGGATGCAACGTAGTATCCTTCCTCTGGGCAGTATGCAATTCTCCTATCTCTGAGTTGTCGCATAGTGTCTCTGCCTCTTTTTCCTTCCCTTGAGATACACTGACTACTGTTCCCTTTTGGGTTGGCTGTTTGGGCATCCCCAAAAAGACATATTTCGTGCCAATGATCATTGGAAATAAGGAGTCAGATAATACAGCAGCTGGAATAATGCCCGTGACGTACCTGGATTTAATCTCCACCTTGGCGATTGGCAGCGTCATGGTAACAGCACTCCTCATTGCCGGCTGTATTCTCTATGGTCTCCCCTGTAAATTGGTCTGGGCTTACTAAGCTGGCGTCCACCACCGCTTCCCCATCCAAACCGGTATCGTAGAGACAAGCAACCTGCTGGCCATTGACTTCAATAAGTTCAACCACAGGTGGTCTCTCTTGGTCCTGAGTGTCTTTCATCTCCTTGACCGTTTCCTTGCCTTCCTCTTTTGATTCCTCGAGGTTGGTTATGCAATTGGCGTGTTTGGCCTTGCATCTGCAGTCCACAGTATTATGTGTTGTCGACTGGCTAGTGAGTGCACTCTGTTCCCTTCCTAGGTTTCCCTGTGTCCTTTTTGTTCCTTTCTCCTTCGCCGACCTCAGCCTTGTCTGTGATCACCGATGTAGGAATCACTTTGCATGCTGCGAAGTAAGAACTTTTAGGTTTCGATCTGCAGTCTTTTGTGTTGTGGGAGGCCGCCCTACAAAATGAACACCACCTTTCAGACCACTGTCGTTTCGCTTGAGAATTCGAGGTGCTCTGGTTTCCTACCTTCACCTTCTCTGAACTCTCCTCTGTGTGCTTTATATAAGGTTCCCCTTTTTCTCCTTCCCAGTTTTTATGTTTCTTTTTCTCTGGTTTCTCCTGACCTTTGGTTTGTGTACTTAGTTCCTCAGTTTCACCATGTACTTCCACGAATCGTTCAGCCAGCTTATTCACCACATCAATCCGTTCCGCGCCTTGTTCTCCTAAGAAGGTTCTGAGAGGTTTCGACATTTGCTTTCGCATTTGGTCTACCACCATCATCTCTTCGAGACTCTCATAATCCCTCTGGAATTCTGCCAAGTCCATCCATTTCTGTAGATAGGATTTCAGCCTCAGACTGTAGGCGGCGAATAGTTCTCCCGGCTCTCGTCTAGACGATCTAAACTTCTTCCTATACGTTTGTGCTGTGATGTCATAATGTTTCATCAAAGCTACTTTTAATTCTTGGTAATTATTTTCCTGTCCTGGTGGTAAGCGTGTGTACACGTCAAATCCCGAACCGATTAAACCCTGGGATAGTTTAAGAGCCCATCTGCTCCGATCCAGCTCCATAGCGACTGACATTGCTTCGAAACGAGATGCGTACTGGTCAAAGCGTTCCTTAGACTGATCGTAGACAGCTAAGGGAAACTTCATGGCATGGTAACCATGTCCACTCATATGGGTTGCACCAGGTGAAGAAGAATTTCCTTCCACTCCGTCTATTTCTCCCTTAGTTTGTGTCTTGAGTTCTAGCTCTTTCATGCGGTATTCATGTTCTCTGATCTTTGTGGCTTCTTCTGCATCCAACCTCTTTTTGGTCTGCTCCGCTTCAGCATCTAACCGCTTGTTGATTTGTTCCATTTCCATGCGTTTCAATTCCAACTCAGTCTTTCGATCTTCTCGTTCCGCCTGACGAATCTCTCGCTCTCTTTCTTGGATGTAATCAGTTAAGTCTGAACCAGCCAACCCTATTGCCTCCCCGTTGGCTCTCAGTTCGGCTGTAGTTACTTTAGGAGTTGCCATAGTTACAGCAGATAAGTCAGCACGTTGAGTCAAAGACACCTCAAAGCAGTAAAGAATACTCACTATACAACTGATAATTCTACCTAGAACCTATATCATTATCTATATCTATTACTTATTATAAATCTACACCACCACACAGTACATCACAACCACTCTCTCATCCACAAGAGGAGATATAGGATAAAGACTTATGTAGACGTGTGACCGTGTGATTAGGTATGTAATATGTCTTACCACCTATCCACATTCACTCTGTCTGGAACTTTCTCACTGCTAAAGTCACCAGCATTAATGAAATGTTTCTACCATAAATGTAATGGCACCATATATCCAATGGACGTCCTTCCATTAAAAGTCATCAATGTATACTTCTATTTATTCCAATCCGTATGTCCCAACATGTAGGTACTCCGCTATGCCTGTGCCAATATGCAGGTCATATGGGTATAATGTATGTACGTATCCCGCTGCTCCCACCATTTATGTGATGTTGTTTCCCCGAGAGGAGAGTGGGATCAACAAGCACATCTTTAAAACTGATTATCTGTTGGGGTTATTGCCTGACTTTGGTCTACACTCCTCTCTTCTGTCTTCCCTTCCATATATCTACTTCTGTCACTCTCTCTATTATTCTCTCAACACATACTCCGACAACAGTTCCTTTCAACATATAATAAAAGATTTATTAATAAAGAAAACTATGTCCGGTGTGTGTATGGATATTGTCTGTGTAGTTGCTATTGTATTCTATGGTTGTGGACAGAATGAACTCAGAATGTCTATCAGCTGTATCTTCTCGCCAGTCATTCTTCACGATTACAGGACATCACATCAAACAGGACAGAGCTCACCCGGGATGATCCGTAGGCTTGAATCTGATGGTAAATCCGTTAGTGAAATGAAAACAAACTGTTCACCACTGATTCACCGTATTGCTATAAAAGTCCCGTAAGTTTATGACTGTGCCCAAATCGGTTTCATGATATTAAGTATCCATCATCGAAGAAAAACACCACATTGTCAATGTTCTTCCTATTGTCTATTATGATTATCACTATTGTCTTTGTCTATTCCTTCTACCCTATGTATGCGAGTCGTATGTAGGTAGAAGTCTCTGCTTGCCCCACCTTAACATCTCTTTCTGTTTAGGAGCCCCCCGTGGTATATGCGTGTTAGCATACAGTCTTCTGTATTTTACTTGATGTTAGTATTTGTTCATCTGAACAAACTGTTTAGGTTCTTTCTGGATCTAAGTATGTACTTTATTGGTTCACGTAGAGTAGTTTTTTCTTTCTTCTCTAATGTCCCTAGAAACTGGGAACCTGTGGATGAATATAACAAGTCGAGTGGTAAGCGTCCGCCCCTTACTCCTAACTTATGCAAGTGTCCTTCTCCAGCCATAATGACAAGGCTTTCGAAGTCACCATCCGCATAAGACATAAGAATTCACCTCAGTCTAAAACACCCTACTAATAATAGGTAATGATAAAGGTAATACACGCTCATCTATATTCCTATTCTAAAACTATATTGTAATATACCTTATACACATCTATGTTCCTTTATAGAATTAATGTAGATCCACGAATCGAAATTAATCCGCAGCCAAGCACTTTATCCCATTATAAGGGAGGATATTTCTTTTCATTACAGGACACATAATTCTATCTTTCCGTCCAGTTGGGGAACACACACTAAACTGACACAAAGAAGTGGCCACTCTCTTTAGATCATCTTTGTCCCATCGTCCTTGACATTGCTGGACCCCTCACATTCAGACTTCATTATCCTAGTTTGTGGAAAATTCCAGATCTGGGCTTTTCCGTATATCCCTACCTCCAGAACGCAATAGACTGGTCCATGATACTGTCTGTCTTTGTAGCAAACCCAATTTTTCCACTCTACAGGTCACCTGTGTTGTAGTCGACTCTCCCGCCTTGACCTACATACACATGCGCTGGTCAATCCGTTGTTTATATCCTTCTGTTTCATTAACCCTTCTGCTCCCTGGGTATTCGCTGTATACAGTCGTCGATCTGGGAATCACTAACATGCAGCATTTCATGACAGCCGGGACACAACAAACTAAAAGAAAATACACATTTTGCCTAACGGGCGGAAAGAAGGGACACCATCTTGCCCCATCTTGATGACGTCATCAAGAGAAAATTTTTCTACCCAGCTATGCACCGCTTTACGGGACAAACATTTGTCAGCATAAACAGGAAGCATTTCCTTATAAATGTCCTTTGTAGGCAGTCCTTTTGCCCACAAAAAACACACAACAGCACGTTGCTTTTTGGTTGTACACTCCATAAGTACAGTTGCCATTTTGTTTATACGCTGCACAATCGCATGAGACACCTAGTGCCACATGACAAATGGGAATATAAAGTTCGATGTTGCTGTCATCTAATGACACCTGTAGAAAACACCAACTACATTTACCTGCCATCCCACAGAACTGTGTGACTTATTGAGTCGCTCTCGTAATACTGATATTTATCCTGGATCATTCCCTTAATTGTTAGGAAATCATTGGATTGCTCTGGTGTACGTATGTTTATTATATAGATGTAAATTTCCTTATTGCCATAGACCTAAGGTAGGTCATGGGCCACTCGGTGTAAATAGACAGCCTACACCTTTACGCAATCCAGCGTGAAGATGAGACGATGGGAAATCATGAGACTATCGAGGCAGGTTATGGAACAGGAGAAAACGTCTCCTATAGGCAGTCAGTCTGAGCTTAGCCACGGTCCCGTTGAGACGTGGTTATTGGCTCCATAGCATGGCCACAGAATGCGTCACTACATCTTGTCTTTAAATTGTGTAGTATTATTGTGAAGTTATTGCACACTCTAGGAATTGTTTGTGGCGCAAATAATAGTATGTGCTGTTACCCACCTAGAGTCGAAAAGAAACTTGTAAATTCAAATTGTGTCCTGTTGGTTCATTGAGTTTCGTTGAGTTGGCTTAAAGAACCAGTTGTTGTTAATTCTACAGCATTAGCGCTCATAGAACATTATTGATGGACCTGAGAAAGCTATATGGGTATGAGCGCCGCCATTAGAACTTCAAGCCACCAGCCTGTATATCATATTGTCCTCACCCAGTGTGAGTGATCCAACGAGCTGTCAAACTCAAGGTTGCAAGCTTCAAACTAAAGGTTGCAAGCTTCAAACTAAAGGTGGCGAGCAATATCAATATTACAGCTCGCCAGAGTTACAACAAAAGGGTATTTCATTTGCCAGAGGCAATCAAGCCTGTACTACTCACACGTTCAGCAAATAATGCTCGCAGGCAAATGTGTATTCACACCACACCAAGCAGTCTCTCGCCAGCAAGTCATAAGCGAACATTGAATATGTATGGTCGCTGGCCAACAGCTATTGCAAACAGCGATGTCACCCGCGAGCAACCAACAGGGAGAGTGCCCCCTATCTCACTCGCTGGCACCTATCTTTCAATATAAAAGGATATTTTGTATCAGAACTTTTAATCAGATAGCGGTGGGAACGATTAGTAGTATGACTCTTTGCTGGCTGTTGAATGAGGGTCCTGAGCACGTATGGGAATGTCCTGAGTGCAGTGATGTTGGTTCTTAACTCAACTCAACTCAATAACTCAACTTGTATCATAGAGCTGTCTGTTATGGAGCACGCTCCAGTAAATCACTCCGTTACCCTTTCTGGCACGTGATGTTGAATATGACAGTTCAGTGAACTATGCCAAGTTTGGTATTATTTTGAAGCTTATGGAATCAGGAAGCTAGTTTACTATCTTCCCCTTCTATTAATCCCATTATTAGATCATTCTTTAGTGGTTATTTACTAGGATTATCTCGGGTTTCTGCTACTGAGCATATTATTTATAATTGGGTCACTGGCATTCTATGCACAGCTGGTAGGTACGTTATCTGCGCATGCTTACTTCGGTTCAGCTGCTAGAAAGTTGTTTGTGTTTAGTGTAGTAATTCTCTAACTAAACTAATAATACAATTACCTTCAGTTACGAACACAATTCCATTATTCAAGGATTGTACGAGCTCATATAGATATTGACTCGGATCATACAAAACTTCAGAGCAGCTTTTCAACCGGTCCGATTTGAAGCACGTTCTTTCACACACTGCAAAACATGGCCACGACAAGGAGGCAGAGCTTAACTGATCTCGGACCTCTGAGATCTCACTGAATCTGTAAATTCACTTAATTTCCGTGAGTTTAGTATATCTATTTGTTGGAAACTGGTAAAGTTAATCCCGTGATTAGTGAGAATTTAGGGAATCTCTTTTTTGTCCACTAATTTATTCATTCATTATATACCGTGCCATACATAAGCGTTGGCGGTCATGTTCTACCATCTCACTCGATCACCAGAGTTGTGGATCAGCTCTGTGTTTCTGTCTCGACTATGCCACGTGGCCAAGCCATCCAGGTATTTAATTCTTGGTCTTCCCTTCGGTCTGTTCCCTTCGATCTTGCCAGTTGTCACCAAGTTCTCCAATTCATTTCTTCTCATAACATGCCCAAAATATTTTGACTGTCTACATCTAATGTCTCTAATCAGTTTATGATCTTTATTTGTTTCTTGAAGGACTTGTTCATTGGTTTTTCTATCTGTCCATAGTATTCTTTGCATTTTCCTCAGAAACCACATTTCCACAGCCATCAGATGTTTTTCAGCTTGTCTGCTCATTGTCCACACCTCACATCCATATAAAAGTACACGTTCTATGTAGCACTTCAACACTCTTTTTCTTGTTTCATTTGATATCTTTTTATTGGTGAGTATGTTTTTCATCTTGCAAAAGGCTACCTTCGCCATGGCAATTCTTGTTCTAATCTCTTCAAGGCATCTCCCATCAGATGTTATGACTGTTCTGAGATAGTTGTACCAATTCACTTGTTTAACTGATTGCCTGCCAAACAAAAAAGTGGTCCTGACCAAACAGAAATTCAAGGCAGAAAATTTGAATAGGGGTGTGTCACAATAATGCTTTTAAAATGGTTAAAATGGTAGCAGATTTATTGTATTACATATCAAATTAAAGAGGATTGCACAGGGAACATGACAATGTTAATAATTAATTGATAGGTTACAAATATTATGACAATAATGAGAGGTTTAGTAATAACAATTGAAATTAAAGTGTTAAAAAATATGAAAAAAATTCACTTACCAAGGTGTTATTTTCTATCCGTCGCAGCTAATCCAGTTAAATTTCGTGAATAATGGTACACACACCACTTGTGTTCAAGAATATCACAAGAACTGCTCCATAACACGAATAAAACACAATGAAATCATAAAATTATGAAGCACATAATTTTCACATCTTCTTCTATTGCCATATATTCTGAGGAACTGTCACTGTAAAATTTCTTTTTATATTATCTGACCGTCTTCTAAATAATTAACTGACTACTGCACATGGTTGGTTTTAGAATCTTTCACAAAGTCCTTTACATCACAATAACTATAATATAAAATTGTTTAAAACGGTAATTTTATTAAAATATACGAGGTCCAGAACCAGAAGGTATTGCACTTCGAATTTCGAATCACAACAATCATTTGGAATCTCATGCCATGCGTGCTAATCTTGTTGGCCATGCGTGATTGTGCACACGAACGGAAAGGAAATCTTTCCTTCTAAAGTTTAATTCAATGGAACACTAAAAATTGTGGACTAAAACGGAGAAATGCATCAATTAGAGCACTATATATACAGAACCGATGAGTCGGTTTTTGGGTACCAAATTTGGGCTCTAGAACCGACCATTCGGTCTCCGGCAGGCAATCAGTTAAGAATATGCCCATTGTATATTTCATTGTGGTATTTCTTCCTTCCTAGTGAATCTGTGTCTTCTTACAGTTCAATTCTAACCCCAGTTGTTCACTGTGTGCAACAACCGCATCTACTAAATTTTGCAGGTCCTGTTCATTGTCTTCAGTCCACTAATTACAACCTGTCTTAACCTTCTCGAAAGATCTATGCTAATGAGGTTTTACAGTGTGTCAAGTTGAACTTGTCTATGGAAACCCGTTTTGGTCAAATATACATGGTAGTTATGACCAATACTGCTTACTATTTTGCTTAGAGCTTTAATTTAATAAAAGTGGAGAGGGACTGCCAGGCAATTTTGTTACACTGACATTAATTTATGATACCTTTAATTTATTTAAGACAGTTATATTTTGCAACTCAAGTATTGTCTTTATTTTGCAGCAATCTTCAAAGTACCAAAAAATGCTTGTGCCAGGTGTTACATGGAAGCAGTGAAGCATTTTGACATACTCAATGAAGAGCAGACATCTCTGCGTGACATTAGGTTTGTTGATGTGGATGAAACCATGGTTAAAATTATTCAGGAACATTTTCAAAGGAACTGGACCAACCCATGTAATTCTGACATTTTTCAGGAGGATGTTGAATTTGTCAAAGCAAGTGTTCTCTCTGCAGCCAGAAATGCAGCTAAACGTACTGAATTATCACCTGGCATAAGCAAACTTACATCTTCGTCATCATCAGTATCAACAAAGACACAGGGAGCAAGTAAATCATCAACTGTTGTGGGAGATAAGTCACGGTCTGGCAACACAGTTGCATCCAGCTCAGATTTGAGAACAGAAAGAAGCTCTGTATATCAGATTGGAAAATTTACTTTACACACTGACACCAGACCAGCATTCGACCATTCAGCAGACGTCACCATCACAGTTGGAAAACCTTTTGATAAACTCAGTGGTCTTCATGATTTCAGTGTGTCATCTAACAAAAAGAAAAACAAAGCTTAAAGAATAAATTTAAATTGTTTAGCTTGTCTAAACCAAAAGGCCAACAGGAGAAGTTAGTGTGTGCATTGCTTCCAGAGCCTGATGATGCAGACACAATAAAAAAGGCTATAGAAAACTTATCAACAATCATTCACAGTCCCGATTACAATATCTTCAAGAAAACTATTGGAAAAGTGGTTTTAACCAGCAGTATTCTTTATAATGGTGAGTTTAGATTTTTAAAATTCCTTTTATACCAATGTTTCACAAAGTGGGTGGTGGAAAAAACAAAAACCAAAGCTGTGATGGTGGTATAATATCTTTAGCTGTGATGGGTCACTCTTGACAGCCCATTGTCTAACAAAAGTCTTCATCAGTTGCAGCAGTTATGTATAGAGAGTATTGCTGACAGCGAGGTGTAGTTTAAGCAGTTTGTGCGACAAATCTTAGACATTGTAGCAACAGATATTTAATTGATTCCAAATTATATTATATTTTGATGCTGTTTCTTACTGATGTTGGTTCATTTGCTACTGAAAGATAGACTCTTTCTTCTCTTTAGTTTCTTGATTAGGTTCTGATTGGCTTGATTGTTCTTGCTGTTTGAAGAGTTAGTTGAACATTCATGTCTGTAATTCTTTCTCAAAATCTTTTGGCAGGTTTGTAGTGTAATAAAAAGACCCTTTTCCACACTTTGAAGAATATTTGGTATACAGTGCCAACCCCATATTTGTTTATGGCAAAATGTAATGCTTAATAAAAACTTAGGAGGTGCTGACTTTTGAATAGTTTATTATCTGTTTAATTTCCCATCATGTTACAGAAAGTGAATATCTGATCAGTTAGTCTGCGAATGTTATACACTTAAGGAAACATTATGGACTCTTTAAGGCTTGAAGTGCTGATTTTGAAGCGGAGAATATAATAATGTCCTCAGGTGAAATTGTGCCACTTTCGAAAATGAAAATTATTAGGCCCATAAAGCTTTTTATGTTATTTCTACTACATAACAGCAGTAGAATTATCTTCAGGAACAAAGCTGAAAATATTTAGGTTTTTAGTATTTTATAACTTCAACCTGTCTAATATTGAAGGTTGCATTGAATGCAAACCCATTTGTGTAAACATGGATAGTGTCTTGTGGATATGAATCTGTGGTTTCTAAAAGGATGGTCTTTAGTAGTGAAGCTAAAGTGTTCTTGTCTGCTAAATAGTTGGTTAAGTTGTCTGTTCACATCACATGAATGGCTCCATTTATTACCTTTCAGATACATCATCATATGTTTGGTTCACATCATAACTATACCAACTATGTTTTTTCCAGTTTAGTTGGGTATCCTGCATGTCTAGGACAATACATCCATATCTCTGTAAGTTTGTCACACTAACAAAAGGCATCCATGTATGCTGCAACCATCTGTTTTTCTCTTTCTGTACATTGATTGTGAGCCAATATCTTTTCTACATATCTAGTCATCTACACTGCGTATTTTTTGCCCTTTTAAATTTGTATGGATTACTTTGTTTTTGACAATTCTACCTATACTGAATACCATCATACCTACTTTTTTCTTGCATTTAAGTGAAATCCCCATATGTTCATCCACATTGAGGATTTCAACTCTGCTTATCTGTAACTGTAGTTCTTTATACAATTTTGGAAGAGGACTCTGAACAATGTGGGGAATATCAGCTGACAGCAAGGTGAGATCTGATCTGCTTTTTCTATTGGTATGGTTAAGCAGTGTTGCTGAGGTGTGGGCATTCTGAAGTAGGATGAGCTTGGTCATGTCAATAAGTTGTTCTGTGGCTATTCCTATTGGGTTTCTGTGTAGCCCCACTGAGGTCAGTAACTATCCTTAGGGATGGAGAGATTTTAAATTTTCAGTAAACTAAACACCAAGAAGGAGGTCTCCATTATTTGTTAATGATTCAAGGCATGTGAACTAAAGGCAAGGGAATAATAGACTGAATAATGCTTTAGACCAGTAGTTCCCAAGATTTTCAGAGGGTCATATCTACTATTTTCGATAGTTAAGCAGGCCACAATGTTATATAATTATAAAAGTTGTGCAGTATCATTCTTACCTTTCTTTACTTTCGTCAACAAAATTCTAAACTTTTAAAGGCAGTCAGTGTCTTCATAACGTTTCTTGCGAACTGAACAGGCGCATTCAATAATATCTGAGCATAACATCCATGAGCAGATTAAATTATCGCACACTGACGGGGCCCTCCGAGTGCATTTTTGAAATTATTAAAATATATTATATTAAATAACGAGGCGTCGCGTGCCACTTTCTGACAGCTGGCGGGCCACAAGTGGCCCACGGGTCGTGGTTTGGGAACAAATGCTTTAGAAGCACAATTTTTACCAGTTTGAATAGGGCTAGTTAATTTCTTCTTCTTCTTCTTCTTCTTCTTCTTCTTCTTCTTCTTCTTCTTCTTCTTCTTCTTCTTCTTCTTCTTCTTCTTCTTCTTCTTCTTCTTCTTCTTCTTCTTCTTTTTCTTCTTCTTCTTCTTCTTCCTTCATCCTCTGGCTTCTGCTCTTATTCTTCCTCTTCTTCCTTCATCCTCTGGCTTCTGCTGTTATTTCTATTTCTTTTTCTTCATTGTCATCTTCCACTTCCTTGTCTGGAACAGCATTGGTGATCATGACTCTCCAATCCTCTGAGTAATTTGATCATTTAATGAAATTGATGTTACTGACATTATTATTTGTTGCCTAGATGTTTAAACTGTCCACATACATTATTCTCTGTTGCTGTCTGTCTCCCCTGCCAAGTATTTTCCCACATAAGGCTCTCTATTCCATCTCTTCCATTGACATGGCCCATAAAGTTCATTTGTCTTTTCTTTATGTTTTTGATCATTGATTTCCAGGGATGAAGAAGTACAGATGTGTTAGGCATGGTGTTCATACTGATGAAGACATTTCCTCATTTCCATGAGTTGCATCCTGGACAGACACTAGCCAGACTGATGAAGGGAGGAACAACCATGGTCTCCACAGTGATGAAATGTGCCAAGAACTCAACTTTTGAATGCTCTGAGACCACAAAACAGTTACAGCAACTCTCCACAATGATGGGTAAACAATCAGCACCCAAGCCTTGCACTCACCTCTTGGAGAGCTGACAAGCATGCTCAGAATGAGAGTTTGGCTTGCCTTTTTCTGCCGTTAATCTCCCAATGGAACATAGAACCACAACCAACTTATTTCAAGCCCTTTGTAGAGTTGTTCATGATTTTTTAAAATTGTGCAGCATAAGTTTTCTTCAGAATGAGGTATCTAGTCTCATGCCAGCCACCTTAGTCATCTCTTATGACATGCTTGATGGGTTATGATGTTATTAGTCTTTGCTTCCCTTATGGACCATAGCAACAGACAGATGGTTTTCTTAGACCACCAAGATGGAACAAAGTGGTCACTAATCTCCAGTTATTTTAGTCAAACAAGAGTGAACAACTCAAATACAGAACTCTATAACAGGAGTGATTTCCACATTACAAGGTAACATGTTTCAACACTTCTTTGCTAAACATGAAACAGCCATTAATTGTTGTTCAAACATGAACATTGATTTATCTTGAAATTGATCTTCTTTGATAAATGTTTAACACTAAAACCACTGTTTTCTTATCTCACAACAGAACCATACAATACACAGAAAAAAGGAAAGAAACATTCCTATGAGAGAAAGAAAGTTGGGGACTTTGCAAGGTGTTTATTTGATTACTTAGACCATGTTTCTGGGATTACTGCTTCACGGATTTCAGTCACTGTTGTTGGAAGTGAAGATGCTTTACAATCTATTCACACAGTGTTAGAATCTCGTGGTGTCAAGAAAATATCACCAGAAGGTAAGTTAAGTGTAAATTCAGTCCTTATGGTTATGCATGGAAAGTTTTAAAGTCTGCTAACCTAATTGTCATATATGATCACACTACAGGAAAACTTTCTTTTCTCTCAGGTACTATAAGTAAGTAGAGTAAAGGACCCTTGTTACACATCCTGAAGTGTATTGGCCACATGGTGCTGGCCCTATATTTGTTTTCCACACAGGAGGTGATATGGTAAACATCACCCCAGCAGCCTTTACTTCCTAGGACATTTCCTGGTACCCATTTTTAAGTTTGGTCAAGTTTAAAAAATCTGTGGCAATGCAAATTCAAACCCGTGGCCAGCAGGCAAGCATTCAAGCCACTGTGCTACCATATCTCTCTCTCAGTTGCTATGCTTTATAATAATTCTTTATTTATGTCATATCATTCAGTATTGGGAGCAAGTAGCATGGCCAGGAAGTCTTTTTCACATCACAGCCAGAGTAATTCAGGACAGTATCCAGGGCATGCTGTTCAAGTCACCAGTTACACAAAGCAGCATGGTGAGGAAGGTAATGTGCCTTGAATTATTTTTAAAATAAATGCTTGAAAACTAGTTACTTAGTTAATCGACAGATCATCCTCATTGCACATCGAACCATTCAGTCCATAAGTACTCGGATCCTCTCCTCTGTGCATGTAGCAACTGACGCTGTGTTGGTTTATTAATCTTCTTTGGCTTCCCGTGTAGTGTTCTTGTTTAGCCACACCTCTTTTAATTTGCAGTTCTCACAGTCTGGTTGTAGATTCATGGTTGTAGTTTCACAGTCATCACTTGGTTCTCGCAAACATCTTACTTCTCATAGAGCATTCAGAATGTCAGCCTGGTCATGGCTCGTCAGCTCACTCATTTCCTTGTACTCCTGCATGCCCTGGCATGAAGACGAAACTAATCTTTGCCAGCCGAGACTACTCCAGAGACAGCAGCTACTCTCTTCGGATCCACCCCATCTCTACCTTCTTGAGCATGCACATTGAGTCACTAAGGAAACATGCCCTAATGAATGTCTGTGTCTCGAGCCATGTATTGCTTTACTTACTGCCGTGACTTCCATAGTCAGGCTACTTGTGGTCAAAGCAAAAGCACCAGAATCTTCCTTCACAATTCTCCCTCCGCCCTGAGCCGTAAAAGCCCATGAACTTCTCACTCGTTGAATGACCGACCCATCTGTGTAAATGACAGCATCATCCTCCAAAGAGTTCTAGAAGATCAAAGCCTGTACTTCCACCTCCACAGCAGCCAGATTTTCTTGTCCGCATTTTCTGTCTAGTTGGTTGCAAACTAAAAAGGACGTACAAAAATCTCGCCAGGTTCTAAGTCCTCAAGTGAACACACCTGTTGAAGAATGTCTTCGGCTTGACTCATCTACGACCTTCCTCTTTTTAACTTGCTGCCCCTTACCATCTTAATTTCACTGTGCAGTGGATGTTGAGTGTTTGCGTTGACTCTGAGGTAGGCACGTGCTCTGCAAATTTGTATTCTGTTCCCAGTGGTTGTAAAATCAAGAAGGTAGTGCATCGCCCTGCATGCTGTATCTTTTGTACATCCAAGAATAATATGCATAGCTTCATTCTGTATCCTTTCCATCTGCTTACGGCTGATAGTCGGGATTGCCATCACATACTCCAAAACAGAAAGGACCAGACCCTCGTAAAGGAGACATAGATGGCGCTGCTCACAGTTTGCCACCGCCACCACCTGCATCGCAGCCAAACCTCACTTGGCCTTTGTTATCAGCCGATCTATGTGCTCATGATAAGCAAGACTTCGATCAAAACGTATCCCCAGGTAGTTCATTGCCTGCGTTATTTCCACCGTCTCTGAAGACGGATTTACAGTTGGTGTTGGAGTGTTGACAATATGGTTATTCAAAGAGAACCGTGTCACTGCTGCCTTCGTTGGGTTGACCATTGCCCCAGATTCCACACACCAAGTGCTTATGCTATTTAATTCTGTTTGTAGATCCACAGCAACTCGACCTCTATCCTTCTCCTTACGATATACTAACACATCGTCGGCATATGGCAGTGTCCTCCCCGGTCCTCTGATCTGCTCGCCGGTAATTCTCACAGTGTAGGCGTTGAACAGCACCGAAGATAATGGTAATCTCTATGGCAGACTCGGATATATTGTTGTTGGTTCAGAGGTCCAACTGCCACATCTAAAAACTACTTTCCATTGGAAGATAGCTATGGCGATCCAACTAAGGAGGAATGGACTTGTCTTGAGTTCAAGAAGCTGAAACATTAAGAAATCCAATGGTACTCTGTTGTACACATCCTCAAGATCAATTGCCGCAGCACGTTTCAATACATGAGTGGAAACTTTCATAGACATCATGGGCAAAAACTGCTGTGTTGTTCCAGGTTTTTCTGTTTGAACGGTGTCCTCCAAGGGTAGGTGGGAAACAACCTTGCCTCTCTAGTTAACTTCTCCAGCAGCTTTCCTATTGTATTTTGCATGGTTGTTACCCGATATCCCTGAATTTTTTTGTGTGGTCTTTACCAGGCTTTGGCAAGGTAAATTAGTCGAAATACTGTTAAGCGCCGAACTTAAAATAATTGTCGTCGCGACGCGAGTAAATTTTCCTCCGCATATGTGCATTTCTAAGTAGCAGCTATCGATCGGCTAGGAAATATTTAGTAACCTTGCCTCTCTAGTTAACTTCTCCAGCAGCTTTCCTATTGTATTTTGCATGGTTGTTACCCGATATCCCTGAATTTTTTTGTGTGGTCTTTACCAGGCTTTGGCAAGGTAAATTAGTCGAAATACTGTTAAGCGCCGAACTTAAAATAATTGTCGTCGCGACACGAGTAAATTTTCCTCCGCATATGTGCATTTCTAAGTAGCAGCTATCGATCGGCTAGGAAATATTTAGGTCAGCAGTCGGTAAGAGAACACCTGTTGTGTGTTTGTAAACATCAGGCGTGTTTAATGTCACATCTGCTTGGCGGTGTAAAATTGATGTAATTTAGCTGATAGAAGTAAATGTGTTAGATTACCATTATAGGCATTGTTAGTAAAATGTATGATGGTGTTGTCACTGCTATGTGTAAGTAGATTTGAGGTATTTTAACAGCTTTAAAGCCAGTGTGTTAACTATCTTGTTTAGTGAATATATTCTTAGGACAGTGAGGAATTTTGCCACCAGTTAGATTGTGTGAGGCTAAAGGCAGGAATAGTGATAAGTATTAGCGTGAGCTAACCAGTAATGTGTTGTTTGTTGAGCTAGTAAATGCTATAATGTACGCCTTAAGTAAGTGGTGTTTCTTAATTCCTGGAATCAAGGTGTTTGTGTTTTCATTGGAATTTGAAGGTAAGTATTTGCTGAGTAAAGATGCCAGTGCTATTCCACCTTTATGTAGAAATGTCTTATAGTTATTTGATAGAGGTAGATAGGAATTACCGGTGGATTGCTTATATCATTACTAGTATATATGCTGCCCGCATAAGTGAATAGGCATGCCTGATCGTGCTCATTAGGTCTGTCAGACCGACAGGTTAATTAATTGGCTGTATGACTGAGTGAATCTGCATGACCGATCATGGTTATAATGTGTGGCCGGTACTGTCAGAAGTCGGGGTGCCCCACCGGCTAGATGAATGTATTATTCACTGGCGAGCAACCCCAAATAGTCAGAAACTGTCTAGGGACAAAATCTATATGGCTGAACTATAGATTAGGCCCATGAATATCCAACGTACAGCTCTAAGTGGCTCATTACAAAATTGAAATGAACTGTGCTGAATATTCGCCAAGGAATAGGAAGAGAAGGTTAGCTAGGATAGATTTTTAAGTCTGAATTAAAGTTTAAGGACAACTATCCTAGTACAGGTTTTTCTCCCTGACTGCTCCTTTCCTTGGTGTGTAAGTGAACCCCCACCAATGTACACAACAACACGTATGCACAATTGGAATTAAAATATAACGAGAGAACTATGAGTTACAATACTACAACATTTATTTGCTAATCATAACAATAGACATCGGATGATTGTCAATATGAGGATGATAAAATCATATAACATATTGTGATGAGAAACATTACGTAACTTTACTTGTTACTTCATCTATCTGGAACTGTGGTCCAGATCCCCACTCTCCAGTAGACTCAACAAAGAAAAACAGCTTGCCGGTATTCTGACGATCCTGTCAGTCTTGACACTCCTAGTCAGTAGTCTCTAGTCTTGAGATCTATAACATAGGTGCTCCTTGTGAGAGCTTGAAAGAAAGTCAAGAATGTGTTATATCAGTTCTACATCAGCGCAATCCTAATTAAAACATATCATAACACAAACATATACAATGACCAGTCTGGCCAAGTTTATCTTCCAGCTCTACTGTGTTCACCATCCTCCTTCTCCCTACTGTCTTTAGTCTGGGACGGGCTTTTCAATTGTCTCACACGCCTGTAATGATTACATTTCTGCCGCCCCATGTCCATGTCGCTAATACAGAAATTCTGTGTTGTACAGCCGCTCGGTCCAACTGTTAGTTTAGCAGCTCACAGGGTCGGTAATGGTATTATAATAATGCCTGATCATCCGGGCTTACAAGCCGTGACCAGTAGCTGTGCCAGGTTTCCATGCATTACCGTGGACGCACACCCACAATACACTGAGAAAGTTTAGCACCATATACCCCATAACACTTGTGGGTAATGTCTGTACCATTACACCTCTGCTACAAATGCAATCGATGGTTAGTGTGCCAATGCGCACACCATAATATAACACTTCATATTGGTAGGCTTGCATATGACAAATCAATATACCAAACATGAAATACCCATAAAACATTAATTAAACTAGACATATTATGATACTTTAACATAATAGCATAATGCACTAGTTAGTTTATGAAATTACACATACATACATCCAACATATCTGTAAACATTATATAACTTCAAGATGGACATCTAATGATACTCAACATAATAGCATCAGGCATTAGTAATGAGTACTAATATTGTATAGCTACAAAATGAGATATACAACAAGTCTTAATTGAAGTTACCACTTAGTTACTGCTGTTGTAAGAATTAAATAAATAGTCAGTTGACTATATTCTGTACAACAAATGCACACACCAAAACGAGACTAGTCTAGTTTAGAAAGAGATGGCCAGCATCTGCTACGACACCTCAAGTATATCTAGACAAGACCTGCCTTCCATAAGTTTCTACTTCTCAGAAGAGTAACACTTAAAGCACAATGATATTGAACACAGAACTTAGAAAGAACACTCAAGTAACCTACGCCAAAGATAGTTCTTGAAATAACCTAGATCAGATATAGACTGAAAATAAGTAACTAAGAAATAACTTTTGTAGTGAAATCTAACATAATAATCATGCATATGACTACAGAACATTGAGATAGTTCCTACCTGTTCTGAAGTCAGACTTAATCTAAAGGGGAACAGGTCTAGTGGGGTTTTTATACCTAGCCTAGCAGTAGACACTTATCTCCCAGGAATCCCATTCCTAAATTCTTCTTATCTCCACCTGACGTTAATTGCAATTAACTCCAAGTCTGTCCAGTCATAAAAATTCTTTCTGCATGCACACTAGCCTTCACACCTGTGGGTCTGACCATTATTAGCCCTGGGCTATTATCTTCCCCTGTGTCAATGTTGTTCGCACCTGGGCGATTTCCTACCTCTGTTTCAATAGCCAACATTTACTTTGTGTGGCCAGTCTTGACACTTCACAGCTGACCGGTTTTACAAGGTCTGTTTTCACACTCTACTGAGTCTGCCGATCTGAGTTGACTTGGCTTGTTTACCGCCCTATGGCTATTATCTCCATCTGGCGTTAATTGCCTTTATTCAACCAATGGCCCACTTCCTTGTTGATTCAGCCAGGGTCTACCTGGACGAGAAGGTGCCAATGTGTCTGTGTGGTGTCATAGCCCGTCTGGGTCAGCAGTTTTCCAAGGTGTAGACTAATTTAAATTATCTAGTTGTGTCCATCTCAAGTATCCCATTTTACTTGCCATCTGCAAGCTTACGTCATGACAGTATAGCCTTGAATATAGAGAAAACGGTTTTGTTCGTCTGTTGATCCTCTACATGGCCCATCAAAAGTGAACCGAAAATTGTTCTGGGAAGTAAAGGCTGCCAATTCGTGACAGAGCTTTCCCCTTAAAAAAAAGTTTCTACCAGAAATCTTTTGTCAAAGCACGCCGTACATCCCAGAATAATGCCTAAGCACTCTCCGTTCTGTATCTGCCTAAAGGTTTCCAATATTCCTTGTGGCAGTGGGTTGTCTTGCATAAAGACGTCCCATTTCCGTAACCCAAAGATACTCTGGATAGATCCTTGTACCTGGTTTTCGGCCGGGATTCCATGCAATAGCTTGGTAAAATCCGGTAATTGTCAGGAGGTTGTAATTTTACCCCTCTGGGAAAGATCACAATCAACCGGATTCTTCTACGCCTCTGGGCAGCAATTGTTTTACACCATTCACTCACGTGATTTACTCCTTTCAGCCGAGGATGTACCCGTAGTGAGGTCTTGCATAAGCTGGCCACAGCAAAGCTTGTCTCCGTGATATTCCTCCATCCTTTATAGATCCTTAACAGATTCATCAATATCTTCCTTTTAAAAGGAATAATGTTACACATCATGGTCCCATGATATAAATTCAACTGGCGCTTTCCTCCTTCAAAGTCGGGCGTAACAATCGTCCCTCCTCGGTGTCGCGGTTTCTTTCCCTGATATTCAGTTAATGGGCTGAGTTTCTCTGCATTAGAGTTTCTTGTACAAACCGTGCTAGAAATTGGAAATTTAGTGTGCCAAGTTGTCCTGCCTTGAGAAATAACATAGTTACTCCAGGGCGATAAAGTGGAGTTACTTTTGAATAAAGTATCCACAAATAGCTGATCTACTCCTATCAAATCGACCTGACTGAAGGGTAGATTGAGTCCTAAGAGTGTTGATTCCAAACCACTCTTGACTTCTGTTACTTCAGGTCCCTGTTGCTGGAATTCCCTGATAACTTCAGCTATAGCGATGCTAGCAGTTTCTACCTCCATCTTGTGTGAAGAGTTTTCTTTGCTAGTAACTACAGACAATGTTGTCTGCACAATATCAGAGTCCATATTCTGGCTCATGACAATTCCCTGTGTTTCCTGAGTCTCCGAACTGGTATACTGTGAGATAACAACTGGAAATGTTTCCTGGTCTGGATGTTCCTCTCTGGTCCTGCTTTCATGGGCTAAGTCCAGTTGAGGTAAATCCTGTGGTGGGCTGTCTAAGCAATCCATCACGATAGGTAAATGATTTGAACTGAGATCTAGTGTCTTTTCCTGAGCTGCAGCCTCAAAGATCACAAGGGGTTCCGGGTCTTCCTTCATCCCTCTGTCAGTCAAATTTAATCCCACTTCATCCTCTCCTGAGCTGAAGGGAATAATAAAGTTGGTTACCTTTCAATCTCCGACCTCCTTAAAAGATGTCCTCAGGTCATCTTCCTCTTGAGTTTCACCTCTCGTTGAAGTAAAATGAGATTCCTGGGAGTCTTGTACTGGCGGACCAGTTAAACCACATATCTTGTGGTACGAACAGTTGTCCTCTGGGTAACTGTTAGTAGGCAAATTATCTGAACTGATAATTAGTGATTCTTCCCGCGTTGCAGTAATGAAATTCACCTGGGATTCAGTTACTTCCATCCTCCCTATTTCAGTCAGATGTAATTCCACTTCGTGATTCTGTGAACAGAAGGGAATGTGAGAATCGGCTAGGTCTCCGCCTGCGACCTCATTAAAGGTTGTCTTCAGTTCCTCTTTCTCTCGAGATTCATTTCTCGTAGCAGTCAAGTGGTTTTCCTGAAGGTCCTCTACTGTTAAACCACTATTGCCGTGGTGCAAACAGTTATCACGTTTGTGACTGTTTGAAATGCCCTTGGCACGTTTTTTCTTCCCTCTTTTCCGTTTAGGACTGGGTCGAATGAGAACCTGTAGTTCCCGGTCCACTAACTCTGATTCTGCGGTGGGTGGCAAAGATGTCCCTTCCTTCCTGGTTGGGTGAGCATCCGTATCTCCTACCTTATGTTCCGCTAGAAAGGTTAGCTTCTCCGCATTGACTGCTTCCATATGCGTTTTCTCCATCTTTACTCCTTCAGTTTTGCTATGCTCTTGTGCTTCAAAGAACTCATCATCTTCTTTAAACATAATTTCTTCTTCTTGGTCCCACCATTCTAACTCTGCTATGATATATGTTTCTAGTTGCTCCCCCTTTAAGCCTTCTCTTATGCCCCACCCTCTCGCGGTCTCTGAGAAATCTGCGCGCGCCTTCAGATCCTCTTCAAGATTCCGGTAAAGCAAGAACATAATTGCTAATGACTATATTTAGGTAAGCCCCTATGTATATATCAAAAATCAGATATAAGCTAGAACGACAAAAGTTAACTACTGACAGTCTACGCTATCCAATGTGTATAGTTTAGCCTCAGCAGTGAAAGACAACTGAAAATAATATTCAAGTAGTACGTGGCGACAGCAGTGAAGTAAGTGTGAGAGATATACTACATAGTAATCAACAGTAATATTTACCTACATAAACATTTAAATGCACTGCATACATGTCAAAATGAACATGGTATATATTAGCATTAAGGCGATGCTAACCTAAAAATATTTAATTCCATAATACTTAATTTCTATGTTCTTTTATGGGATAGGGTTTGATATTAAAGACTGCTGATCGATAAAATATTGTCAAATTGACTTTGCACTTAACGGTTGCTATGGAAACCAAGATAAACAGCGGCCATCTTGAATTTCTTAAGGTACCTCTAAAACATTTATTTTTTAATGTACAGGCTAAATTCTTTGTTTTATGTGTAAGTAAATAGACCCTTTACAAGTTTAGTAGAATATTTTAATGATATCTCTTAGCAGTTTTTTTTTTCAAAATGTGAAAATGGTAATGACATTTTTCATGACATTTTTTTTTTTTTTTTAGTGTAGCACAAAAACTAAAATGTAATTTTGAAGAATAATCTACTCACAATGTAAGCGATATAATAAAGAATATCTCTGCAAAGTTTGAGTGAAATCTAATGAATAGTTTTTAAAACAATTGTACTTATGTATAAAAAACTGGCGAAATGAGAAAACGGGGAAAAACTAATTATTTTTTTGTTTTTTATTACTAATGCATTCTTTTACAGAGAAAAAAAGTGTAAAACTGTATCTTGAGTGTTAAAATTGTCCTGTTGAATATGCAGGACCTCCCTCCAGAGCATGCAGCTCACCTTGTCTCTTCAGTTTGGCCGCTCATACAGTGTCGCGTCTTTTAGTTTGTTTGTCCTTCTTGTACTTCAGACTATTTCTTACTTGCTTCTGCATCCTAAATGTTCCTAGTCTCTGCATATGCAGGCCTGTAGAAGGTCCAAAAACTGGGCAGTGTCTTGGGCAGCAGCAGCTCCAAAGTTGAACTCTCTTGCTGCAGTTACAACTGCAAACTGAACGCGCTTGCGAGAGGCAAAGTTGTCTTTAGTGCATCGAGCCCATATCAAGCTGTGTAAACACTCATTTGAATTCTGAGTTTGTCCTGACACACATCTACTAAGTAGTTTAGTTTAGTTTGCGCAGTGCTGTTCCAAGGCGTTTACTGACATGGTTGATACACTCCTCTTTGTCTATCTGAATGTCATCCCCATATGGGTTGATCTTGGTAAGTTCCGCAAATGTTTTGGTGTCACCATAAGAAAGTATTGACGTGTAGCGAAGTTTATGACGGGCCACAGACAGTCGCCACAGCACCCTTGCAGCCTTCACCTCCATCATTCCAGCAGATCCTGTGAAATTGTTGTTACAGTTTAGAAGATGTTCTGCCTTCCATGCTGCAAATTCATCTGGTTTGTCCCTGGAATGTGTCTTACCAGTGGTTTCACACACCTGGCAATATGTGGACATAACATGGGCATCTATGCAAAGTCCTGTAAGAACATCCACTGCACAGCCAACTCCAATGTGGGATGTGTGGCCTCTAGTCAGCCAAGTGCCATCAAAGCTGACACTAATATCTAGCACATCATTGTCATGTAGAGTTATGCCTGACTGTTGTGCATGAGCCTGTCGAACATACTTTACGGTTTGAGAAAAAACAGTGTCCTCCAGATCTTCTATCTTTGAATATAGTTTATTTGCTTTGCTGTGAAATGTTTTGTGATGAAGACCTTGCAGGTTCATGTTTTCACAAAAATTGTTGAATGTCGTTGCACCCATCCCACAGACTAATGCTGAATATACTGACTGGCTGTTGACAGCAAAAGATCTATCCCCATCATTACTTCTTGCAGATAGGTATCTTCCACACAAAGCTTCACAACAAGAGCTGTAAACCTCTGCATACACAGCTAATCCCTTGGTTTTCTTGCTGTCAGTTTTCAAAATAAGACTATCATTTTTACAAACTGGACAACATAACAATTTGATTATTGCCTCAATTTCTGAACAATCAACTATTGCTCTGTGTTCCCGTTTTTGATATCCATTGTCGGCACCAGAATCATACTTGCTGCTAGTGGATGTTGTGTATTTATACGTATATCTTTTAAATTGGCTTCGGGTAATAAAAGAATCACTTCCACAACTTTGAGAAGAACACGATAGCACTGATTCATTCAGGTTCACTGTCAAAACACTTGGATTTGGAAGTGGCATGTGCGCACTTTAGCTGGGTCGCTTTCAGTAGTTTCAGAATTGTCTGTATTGTTTACAACGTTCTGATAGGCTTTTCGCTGCTTACCAGCATTTGCGAGGTGTAGTCTGAGAGATTACTTACGTTGAGTAGATGACTTTATGTTAAATTTCTTAGAACGAGGCATATTTCAATGCGTGTCAGTCTGTCGTCAACAATGAACTTTCAGCACGTCGCCAGGTGTAAACAACACAAAGCCGCCATTTTGGAAACCCACGTGATCAATTTCAGCCATCGGCGAACGCGGATTGCTAACGATGTTCCATATATGGAAGTTTCCGGAAGATGATAGACACGAATAAACCCGATGTACACAGAAGAGCTTCCGATTAGACGAACTCGTAGTTTTAC
The DNA here is from genome assembly GCA_014155875.1 of Cepaea nemoralis. Lineage (NCBI taxonomy): Eukaryota > Metazoa > Mollusca > Gastropoda > Stylommatophora > Helicidae > Cepaea > Cepaea nemoralis. Next base: position 35,933 of record JACEFZ010005735.1, read on the forward strand.
GAACAGTTACGGAAGTTCACGACCTTTCCAGGGATACCTTACACGAGCGTGTCGTGTTTTCCTGAGATATCGTTGCTAGGATTTGAAAACCGTCAATTTCGCAACAATTTTCAATAATTATACGATTTGACACAGAGGGTGGGTTCAGTAAATTATGAATATTGCATAAAATAACAGTTTTGAAACAAAAACAAGTACAGAATCTGATAGAAGACATGATAATGTGTCTAAAAATTAACTATTCCAAAAATAGCCAAGTTTACCAAAAATCGATGTTTTTACTGCCGCACATCGCCTTAAATTGCAAATCAGTCAAGCAGTTAAATCATCAAACACATCAATGTAAATATGATTAAAGTGCTCAATTATCAATAAATGATTAATGATAACACTAAATGATAGATGATGGTATTTTTCTCATAAGTTCTTATGTTATACTTTTGAAAAGTTATATCTATACTCTGTAACTTCCTCAACTAAAAGTAGCTACATTTGATGATAGTCTATTTTGATGATTGAAGATTACAGGAGTTAACTTTTAAAATCGTATGTCTAGGGTCTAGTACCGGAGTCTATTGAAAGCGAGAAGTCCGAATTCAAATACCGTACGAGAAGCCCAATCTGTCAGAAGTCGGGGTGCCCCACCGGCTAGATGAATGTATTATTCACTGGCGAGCAACCCCAAATAGTCAGAAACTGTCTAGGGACAAAATCTATATGGCTGAACTATAGATTAGGCCCATGAATATCCAACGTACAGCTCTAAGTGGCTCGTTACAAAATTGAAATGAACTGTGCTGAATATTCGCCAAGGAATAGGAAGAGAAGGTTAGCTAGGATAGATTTTTAAGTCTGAATTAAAGTTTAAGGACAACTATCCTAGTACAGGTTTTTCTCCCTGACTGCTCCTTTCCTTGGTGTGTAAGTGAACCCCCACCAATGTACACAACAACACGTATGCACAATTGGAATTAAAATATAACGAGAGAACTATGAGTTACAATACTACAACATTTATTTGCTAATCATAACAATAGACATCGGATGATTGTCAATATGAGGATGATAAAATCATATAACATATTGTGATGAGAAACATTACGTAACTTTACTTGTTACTTCATCTATCTGGAACTGTGGTCCAGATCCCCACTCTCCAGTAGACTCAACAAAGAAAAACAGCTTGCCGGTATTCCTGACGATCCTGTCAGTCTTGACACTCCTAGTCAGTAGTCTCTAGTCTTGAGATCTATAACATAGGTGCTCCTTGTGAGAGCTTGAAAGAAAGTCAAGAATGTGTTATATCAGTTCTACATCAGCGCAATCCTAATTAAAACATATCATAACACAAACATATACAATGACCAGTCTGGCCAAGTTTATCTTCCAGCTCTACTGTGTTCACCATCCTCCTTCTCCCTACTGTCTTTAGTCTGGGACGGGCTTTTCAATTGTCTCACACGCCTGTAATGATTACATTTCTGCCGCCCCATGTCCATGTCGCTAATACAGAAATTCTGTGTTGTACAGCCGCTCGGTCCAAACTTAGTTTAGCAGCTCACAGGGTCGGTAATGGTATTATAACAATGCCTGATCATCCGGGCTTACAAGCCGTGACCAGTAGCTGGGCCAGGTTTCCATGCATTACCGTGGACGCACACCCACAATACACTGAGAATGTTTAGCACCATATACCCCATAACACTTGTGGGTAATGTCTGTACCATTACACCTCTGCTACAAATGCAATCGATGGTTAGTGTGCCAATGCGCACACCATAATATAACACTTCATATTGGTAGGCTTGCATATGACAAATCAATATACCAAACATGAAATACCCATAAAACATTAATTAAACTAGACATATTATGATACTTTAACATAATAGCATAATGCACTAGTTAGTTTATGAAATTACGCATACATACATCCAACATATCCGTAAACATTATATTACTTCAAGATGGACATCTAATGATACTCAACATAATAGCATCAGGCATTAGTAATGAGTACTAATATTGTATAGCTACAAAATGAGATATACAACAAGTCTTAATTGAAGTTACCACTTAGTTACTGCTGTTGTAAGAATTAAATAAATAGTCAGTTGACTATATTCTGTACAACAAATGCACACACCAAAACGAGACTAGTCTAGTTTAGAAAGAGATGGCCAGCATCTGCTACGACACCTCAAGTATATCTAGACAAGACCTGCCTTCCATAAGTTTCTACTTCTCAGAAGAGTAACACTTAAAGCACAATGATATTGAACACAGAACTTAGAAAGAACACTCAAGTAACCTACGCCAAAGATAGTTCTTGAAATAACCTAGATCAGATATAGACTGAAAATAAGTAACTAAGAAATAACTTTTGTAGTGAAATCTAACATAATAATCATGCATATGACTACAGAACATTGAGATAGTTCCTACCTGTTCTGAAGTCAGACTTAATCTAAAGGGGGAGGTCTAGTGGGGTTTTTATACCTAGCCTAGCAGTAGACACTTATCTCCCAGGAATTCCATTCCTAAATTCTTCTTATCTCCACCTGACGTTAATTGCAATTAACTCCAAGTCTGTCCAGTCATAAAAATTCTTTCTGCATGCACACTAGCCTTCACACCTGTGGGTCTGACCATTATTAGCCCTGGGGCTATTATCTTCCCCTGTGTCAATGTTGTTCGCACCTGGGCGATTTCCTACCTCTGTTTCAATAGCCAACATTTACTTTGTGTGGCCAGTCTTGACACTTCACAGCTGACCGGTTTTACAAGGTCTGTTTTCACACTCTACTGAGTCTGCCGATCTGAGTTGACTTGGCTTGTTTACCGCCCTATGGCTATTATCTCCATCTGGCGTTAATTGCCTTTATTCAACCAATGGCCCACTTCCTTGTTGATTCAGCCAGGGTCTACCTGGACGAGAAGGTGCCAATGTGTCTGTGTGGTGTCATAGCCCGTCTGGGTCAGCAGTTTTCCAAGGTGTAGACTAATTTAAATTATCTAGTTGTGTCCATCTCAAGTATCCCATTTTACTTGCCATCTGCAAGCTTACGTCATGACAGTATAGCCTTGAATATAGAGAAAACGGTTTTGTTCGTCTGTTGATCCTCTACATGGCCCATCAAAAGTGAACCGAAAATTGTTCTGGGAAGTAAAGGCTGCCAATTCGTGACAGGTACGACCATCGATTGATGTGCCTATCCAACCAAAGTGATTGTGCGTAACCGATAGTTGAATTTACATACCCGACCGAGAGCGAGGCGACGCTCGGTAATCAAGGCCGTTGCGCTAATGCTTCGAACAGAACCTTGTCTATCTCTACTGCTCTTCTCTTCGATATACCTGATTCTGTTAGTGGAATAACTTATTCACTGAAGTGAGGAAGTAGTAGTGACCTCTGTGCCATTTGGGCAGGACTTGAGGGACTGGAGATTTAGTGGATGAGGGGCTGGATGCCACTCTAAAATGGACAACGTGGCCTAACTCACCACGGAACAAGGTTATCTTCTGCCTTAGCAGCTGTGGGGAAGATTACTTGGTGGATTGCCACCATATCTGTGACAGACCTGCACAGACTTGATCGTCATGAATGATGGTCAATTAATAAAGGTCAAACCTGTTCTGGGACAGAGATCCCAGGACGAGAAAGCTGTGGCTTTTGTTTGAGTTTGTTAATTAAATATTAACAATTCTTGTTTATAATTTGGTAATGCTATGTTAATGAATTATGGGGTATAATTTATTAATGTAAAATAGTCATTAACGAGTTAATTAATTGATCAGTGGGTTAAGTGATTGATTAATTGTTGAGTTGTATGAGTGAGGAGGATATGTCCGGCTGGGCACCTCCTAGATAATGTAATCTCTACACTGAAAGTTAAGTAGGTGTATTTTATGATTGTGGTTGGTTAGTTGAAGTGGTGGAGTGGTATAGCGCCCTCGATCAGGAAATCAACATCAGGATTGGCAAGGCAGCAACAACAATGAACATGTTAGCAAAAAGAGTCTGGGAGAACAGGAAGCTTACTGCCAAAACAAAAGTCCTCGTCTACCAAGCCTGTGTCCTTAGTACTCTTCTTTATGGCGGTGAAACCTGGACAACTTACTCACGCCAAGAGAAACGTTTAAACAGCTTTCATATGCGGTGTCTGCGAAGAATACTTGGTATTAAGTGGCAAGACAAAATCACAAACACTGAAGTATTGGAAAGATCAGGTTGTGTGACGGTGTATTCCATGCTCAGTCTTCGTAGACTTAGATGGATAGGACATGTTAGGAGGATGGATGATGGTAGAATACCAAAGGACATCATTTTTGGTGAATTACAGACGGGTAGGAGATCTCAGGGTCGGCCTCTACTACGATACAAAGATGTGTGTAAGCGGGACATGATTGATATAGGCATAGATAATACACGTTGGGAGCAAGTCGCCGCTGAACATGTTGCATGGAGGGCAAACATCAGAAATGGAATAAAGACAAAAGAGAAAATGATTGCAGATAAAGAACACACAGAGCGTGAGAGACGCAAGATGGTGCACAATGGTGGAAATTACCAGGTTTTCACATGCATCTACTGTGGGCAAACATTTGCAGCAAGAATTGGCCTTACCAGCCACACTCACCACCGCCATAGGTCGTAGTTATTAAGCCTTTTTGAAGCACAATGTACCAAACTATCGTCTGTCAAGACGGAAAGGTGCCAATGATGAGGATACATGACAGAGTCAAACAGTCTACTCTGGTGCTGTTGGGCCAGCTGTGCCCAGACGAGTTACTTGACTATATACTTGTGTACTATTACTTTCTCTTGCACCCTCATGCCTGTACCTTGTAGTTCAGAGTTGATCTATGATGTTGATGATCTCATATAACATATATGATATATGTGTATTCCTCTGATGCATGAGTCAAAGTTGAGATGCATGTTAGTCTTAAGTTGTAGCCAGGTACTCACACCGACCTCCATGTTTCAGGATCTGTTATATATCTAATGGAGATTCATGAGTTCAACCATAAACTCAATGAGACCAGCTCACTCCAGTGCCAGTCATCGAATGTTTGAGGCATTACTTGGAGCGGTCATCTGAATCTGCCAGAGTCAACGCATGAGAGACACTGAGAGTAGAATGATATGGTGGGTCTCAGCTCAGACCACTGCTATGAGTCTGACTTATATTTAGTCAAGCGATCCAGGTAGGGTCCAGGACTGAAGCATCCTTGGAGTCGCACCGGTAAGATACTGGTACAATTCTGCGACTACTGAGATGACTTGTGAACTCTCAATGAAAGGAATTTCAGTTGTGTTGAGAGTGAATGCTGTTTACCAGTCAAAACAACGGCCAGTTTATTATGCTTCCGGCCTGGCTGGGTCTTCATGGAACACATTGTATAAACTCATGCTAACTATTGGGTGAATCTACAGTTGTGAACCGTATTGAAGCCGAAACTGGATCAAGTGACATAAAACAGTAATTCGCTAGTCTTGTGAACACCGGAGTGACATTCATGTTTGGGTAGGGATCTACCCCATTCTGAGGTGTTGGTGGACAATGATAGTGTCAGTGTGAAGGTAGTGGATACCTACAGAACTGTGTATAATAGTGTCAGTATGAAGGTAGTAGATACCTACAGAACTGTGTAAAACAGAGACAGGTGAATTGGTTGAGTTCTTACATTCACCTGTTGGAGCATTCAATTGTGCCAATGTTGTTATATGGAGCCAGCGCTCCAGTTATAGGTTGCAGACAGTTTTCCCATTAATTTGAGAAACCGAAGAGCAACCAGGCTCTTAGATACGAGTGTATTGTGCCATAGTACTTTTCTTCAGTTGGGTACATCTAGAATTCTAGGAGCGGCCCAGACGTCATCAGCGGAGTGGAACTTGTGAGTTAGTACGTCATCGAGGGATGACCAATAAACTTCAGTGAAGAGTCAGTCCGATATTAGTCATGCGCCAGCCCAGTTCGAGAGATTACTCAACAGTGGAAGGAGATAACTTCAGAAGGGTCTATGCCTTGGAGTTTCTTTGCACTGGAGGTTCCTCGGGTGAGTCGTTAACCACGATGGGACGACAGCACGAACTGAAGTCACCTGCTCCATGATGAAGACTGATCATCTGTAGATCTTCTTGCTGTTCTCGAGCAGCCCGTGTATATATTATCTTCTATCCAGGCTTTTCAGCCATCCCTCTCTTAGTTCAGTTGACGTATTCAGAAATTAAATTTTGCTTTGTTAGCCATGGCTTTGAGTAATAGTATGACTGTTGTCTTGTCCGAGCCTCCTGTGGGTAGGAATCCATAAGTGGGGAGGGGAAGGTCAGCTGTCCCGGCTTGTGTGGGGCCTGGTAGATGTAAAGTCCTATTGGGGTGGTCGGAGCAAAGGCTGGGGATATTAACTATAGTAACATACCTGTCCGAGCCCCGGGGGTCTTGTTACAGTAACTGCCTCTAACAAATCTCATGACTTAGTAGTGTCCTTAAGTGGATACAGTGCCGCTAATTCTTCTGTCTTTTTAAAATGGACATCAACACCCTTTATAAAAATTGCCAATTGGGCATATCTGTCATATCTGTGCTTTCATCCAATGCTAGAGCGTAAAATAGAAGCTCGGATGCTCGACTTTTCAAATTATCTTCAATATGTTTTCCAATGTTGTCCACACGCTTAGTAATAGTCTCACAAGACAAACTTATTTTAAAGAAATCCTTCTTCTTTTCTGGACACAGAATTTCAACGACGCTCTCCAAACATTCCTTAACCATTTCACCATCTGAATATGGCTTCGATTTTTTTTTTCTAGTATCATGGCTACTGCATAACTCCTTTTACATAGCATGTTGACTCTGAACCCGCTCTAGTAAATATCTGTTGTTGTGCAGAATAGTTTTTAAAAGTCATTTACTTGTGCCATAGAGTGAATTGTACTCCATGGCATAGTGACGATAAGTCACCCAGAAAGGCGGGACGATCATTGATTGTGACCGACGTGGAAAGCGAGATTGTCACCAGAGCGAATCCACGTAATCGCGAAGGTGATAAGGGCATTCGAGCTGTGGATGCGGTCCTGTGCAGATGCACCACGAGGCAGAAGATGGTTATGGCCAAAGATTGTGCCTACCATTTTACTTATTTGTGTAGCAATGTAGTGTAGATTTGTGATACTATGTTGTATAATTGTATGCGCAATTGCGAGTGAATATTGTAAATCGCTTTGAGGAATAGATAGTCAGAAAATACCCGCACTAGTGTTGAGTTGTGGTAGTGGGCTTGATTCCGTGTAATTGACATTAGAGTTGAAGTTGACAACCATGGAAGTGAGGCTGCATGGTTAAAGGCAGAGTCTGAGATGCAGCAGAAAGCGGAGTCCGAAAGTAACCTCGGGACTATGATGATGAATGAAGGAGTTTACAACTCATACCCCTAGGCATCAGAGACTATTATGTCCACCAAAACCACCCCAGGTCAGATTCTGGCAACTTGGTCTTGTTGAAGTTGCCCCTTGTACTTATCAAACTTATTTGCATGTTATACTCTTTCAAAACAGAAACAGATTTGTTGCAAAACAGAAACAGATTTGTTGCATATCAAGCATATGGGCTTTGTTTTAATTTCCACGAAAAAATAGTTTATAGTCTACCTGTCTTAAAATCTTCTTAGTTCTTCTGTGATTCTTCTCTTCTTTGGTCCAATGTTTTTGCCTTATGCAGAAATGTGCGGCTGCTGGGCTTCTGGTTGACTGCCACTACCATCGACGATGAACTGTATTTCGTGGAATGTGTAAGTGAACATCTAGGAAACATCCAGATGGGAAAATGACTGCAGATTCCATCAGAAATTGAACTGGGTGTTTTGTGGGGGACTATTGTGTTGACATTCTGGCGGCGGCATTATGCACAGTGTATCTGTGCGGGCTGTTGTTTGTCGAGACTCCTATCTTTTCCACTTTTCACATTGGGCAGTAGGGAGCATTTTGTATGATATTCACTGGCACAGTAACGGAGCATAATGGGGACGACCCGTTGCTGTGAAGTTGGAACTGCGACTAGCTAACTAACTAACTTGGTCCAATGTCTTTACTAGTTGACGCCATAGTAGGTCTTTGTTTTTAACTTTAAAAAAATAAAACACCACTGGTAATCTTCTTCTTCTTTAGCGTTTCGAGCCATTTAGGTTCTTTGCTGCAAATACAATCTGTCCCCATTCGTCTCTCTGATGGACCTTCTCTTGCCAGTCGTTGATTCCAAGTGCTTGTAGGTCTGTACATGTATTATCTCTCCACCGTCTTCTTGGTCTACCTCGGGGTCTACGGTAATTTATTTCCTGAGTGTAAGCGAGTTTTGTTTCCCTATTATCTTCCATTCTTTCTATATGCCCCAGCCATTGTAGTCTATTAGCCTTCATGATACCAGTGATTAGCGGGGACTTAAACAAATCAAAAATGTCTTTGTTACTTCTTCTTTTCCACTGGTAATACTAATTAATAATAATTAATTTAAATTACATAAATAAAATGTTTCAGGGTTTACTTACCTATAGAATCAATATGGTAGACAGGATACTTGGTTAAAGTAGTTCGAACTCTTATTATAAATATGATAAATATATCTTTTAAGTTGATCGCAAAATCTCTCCAAACACAGTAGCGATAATAGAACGAAACTACAGAATAACATGGAACTTTGTCAAGCTGGACTGAAAGTAGTTATGGGTATGAGCCCGATAGCGTTGCAAGCTTCCCAAAGACGTCGAAGAGCATAGAACATATATATCAGAAGTTGAAGTCTCATATTAAATTTTATCAACACCTAGCATCTGACACCAAAAGAAAACTAAGTAACCTTGAGTGTCAAATAGTGGGATATTTTAAATGGGTAACATCTATTAATTTTCCCGAAAATACAGAATGTTTATAATAGTTCAAAACCAATGAAATTTTTCAAAAAATGCAAGATATTTCAAATTTCTCTTAGCTATAATTTAAAAATATATGATACGAACGACCCATGATGTAATGTTCTTTTGGTGATATGTAAAATAAAGTTGACATTTATGTTAATTTGACCCAGATCTGCAGGCCATAGCGTGACTCCCGGCAGGCCGCATGTGGCTCGCAGGCCTCAAGTTGGCCACCTCTGTTTTAAACAATCTGAACACATTTAGATATGAACATATATTGTCTTTGTCTTTGCTGAAGATTTGGTCATTGTTATTTATTTATATGTCATACCATTCAGCACACCAAGGAGCAAGGAGCAATGCCAGGGAGCCTTCTCCATATCGCCACTATGGTAATTCAGGACAACATCCTGGGTCTGCAGCTGAAGGCACTGCTTACACAAAGCAGCATACTGAGGAAGGTACATACATTTTATCGTGATAAATGTCTGAAAATTAGTTGCATGAGATGAATATGTATGTAGATAAAGAAGTTGATTCCCTCAAGTTTACACATTTTTTTGCTAAATGACCCAATAAAATAAATGACATACAATATAAATTACTAAATGGAAGCCCATGGAAAGAGTCTTGATCATGTCCTTACCTCATGCATTTTCTTTCTCAAGGTTTATTTAATGTCCTGGGTTCACCATAATTTCAGTGGGTCCCTGTCATGTCTTTTTAGAATCATACCTTCCATTACTATTCTTTCTAAACCACAGTTACATGTGTTTTCACCAATGTGTTTTAGTTCCCAAGACATAATATAGTGTATGGGTCATTTTTCTCAATTCAGTTGTTTTAGAAAGTATTGTTTTCTTCAATTGTAGGATAGTTGTTTTTGCAGCCTGTCTGACTGAGTTCTTCGGTAGTTCCCATTGATCATTAACATCTTGACATAAAGTTGTAGAGCAGTTAAAGTTAGTTGTATATCCTTTACAGGACATCACAGTCAACTCAAGCATTTTTTGGCTATTCGTGTTTTCTTGATAAGTTTACATTCAGTAGTTTTCCATTTGTTCCTGAACAACAGGCACACATACCATTGAATTAAAAACCAGTGCAAGGTGGTCTGCTTTGAATCGCCTGTGGCTATGATTTCAATGCTGTATGCAGGATTGCAAATTGGGTTCGTAAACCCTTTGACAGAGCACTGGCTCTGTTATTGATATTCATATATACTGTTAAAAAAAAGACACAACAGTTTTAGTTACTTTTATAAAAGATATTCGCTGATTGGGCATCAGTCAACCTATCAGCTGTATCCATCTGGTCATTAACTTCTTGTGGTTACCTGAATTGTACTCACCTCATGATTTGTAAAGTCATTAAAGAGGTCAAGATCAAAACAACATTTCTGACAATAACTCGTGACAGGTTCATGATAATCCCTTGAAACTTACTGAACACAAAACTCTCTGACCATATTATTGAATGCCTATAAAAGAATGATGCTCCTCGAATAAATTCAGTTGAAAATAAAATGCACAAGTATGGCTCATCTCACTACATAGTCGTCATCCGGTCCTTCTCCTCCTGGATTGTTCTCCTTGGGGAAGTCTTAGAAAGCTCCTGAGTTTGCTGGGTTGCCAAGCCAGCTAATCTACTGTCATTGCGCTGTAGACATTTATCACATTTGTGACTGTTTACTGTACTCTTGGTAAATTTTTTCCTATTCCTTATTTTTAGGAATAGAAGAGGCATCTGCCTTTTGTTGTCCAAGTTTTCGTCTTTTTGAGCTGTGGGGTTTGGTGAAGGAATGTGTGCCTCTGCATTATGACAGTCAGCTTCCTCGCTTTCTATCATAGTTTCGGCTTGAATGATTGGCTTTTCCTCAACCGAGCTGGTAGACTCTCCCGCGTCCAATATTTCAATTTGCTTCTTCATCTCATCTTCTTCAGCTTCATGATGCATCTCTGCTTCCAATTCTGCAATTTTTTTCATCATCTGTTCATCTTCTTTGTCACGCCATTCCATTTCATCTCTAATAAATGGTTCTAGCTCCTCTCCTTTTAAGCCGTGCCTTAGGCTTTACCCTCTCACAGACTCTAAGAAATCTGTGTGCGCTTCCATGATCTGTTCTCAGCTTTAGTCAGGCAAGCAATTATATTATGACCTTACACAGAGCTTGTCAGATTTATACTAAAGCAGGATAGTGACAAGAGGAACACTGCTGTGAGAATGATAGTAGTGAAATAAGTGAGAAAGTTGATGCAAAGCAGTCTGTCATACTAAGCATTATCAAATTATTCATGATTAAATCAAATGATAAAGCATGCAATCAAAAAATCATCAAGTAAATCGTCAATAAACTAATTAACATCACTAATCAATGTGATTATTAATTCTACAATGGTGAATAATGTAAATTAACTCATATGATATTATCCATCATTAACTTTTTAACAGGTTATTTAAATTTCTAAGTTAATATTTAGCAAATGTAATGGGTGAAGAATGAAAGAATGGTTTATGAAAATCAATAATCTAGGATGTATTCCCTGATTCTATCGTGGACAAGAAGTCCTAATATGTCAAAATCTCACCTACAATCGAGCAAGCTATTACATTAGAAATAAATGATACTAACTAATGCTGCCAAGAATGTAAGTGATAAATGACTTAGGTTATATCCCTAGGCAAAACGACAATAATACTAGACTAACAGATTTGAAATAGGTTCATTCCTTGCGAGCGAACCAAAGTGTTCTAGGGTGTACTCCCAGATGAGCAGACCAATATGTTACTACATTGGCTGAAGTAGCTCCTGGGAGGCAATCAATCACTCAGTGAAAAGTCATTTTCTCCTACTGGTGTTTATTTCGGGTATAGTTGAGATCCCTTAACTCTGTCACAAGGTACTAATTACCACCCCAGATCCCAGAGAGAAAATGCAGAACAGATGTCTGTTATGCTGATTGAAGACACTGTCCCTAGATACTCAAGAAAACAGCCAAGAAGTGGCTCGTTAGAAAAAAACATAGATTTAGCTGTTCTTGGTATCCACAGGAGTAAGAAAGAGGAATTAAGAAATGCAGGATAAGCATGTTACTTAAGGGCTGCATGGGCAAGGTACCTCTCTGACATATTCTACTCCTGGAATATATGTATGAACCCTCACTAAATTATTTAACAGTGTGTGCACTTAGTTAAGCTACATAAACATTTATAGCCATTTAGAATTTATACGGAAAAACTGATTTTAAAATACAATCACAGTGTTTATTATTGCTAAGATGATAGTATGATGATGATGATTATAATGATGTTATACATAACTCATCTGGCTAAGAGGGCACATAGGTCATGCTCCCCCCAATGAGATGCAGTTCACTGTCAGCTTGAAGGAGTCATATTGGTCCCTTCACTAGGCTCAGTCACTCCCTCATATGAGTTGTTTGACTGTCCATGGCTCGTAAGAGAGGTGGAATGAAATGAACGGAGATGGGTAGTAGCTACATCTTCACATCTCAAACACATATGTCTATACATTCATATAAACATAATTAATCTCATGTTACATAAACATATGTCAGTTCTAAATAAATACATATGTATATATTCATAAAAACATTCAGAACATCTATAGCACAAAACATACATATTCACCTCCACCTATGTAATGGAGGGTTTCCCATATAAATTCACCTCACCTACTCTCTCCCTTTCTATTTCATTCATATCATCTTGTCATAAGGGCTTCGGACGCACATTCCTGTCGAACATTTAAAAGGCCTTCCCTGCACCTGTCTGAAACAAAAGTGTCCTAAGTCATGTCTGTCCTCATACAGACAAGGTGAACTGGTGCCATTCCTCCCTCCAAGTGGTTTTACACTAATCTTGGTAGGCATTCAAAGTGTTGGTCAAAATCCATCCATCATGTGCCATGCCGGTAAGCGTGGGCGGTCATGTTCTGCCATCTCACTCAATCACCAGAGTCGTGGATCAGCTCTGTGTTTCTGTCTCGACCATGCCACAAGGCCAAGCTATCCAGGTACTTGCTTCTAGGTCTTCCCCTTGGTCTGTTCCCCTCGATCTTACTAGTTGTCACCAAGTTCTCCAGATCATTTCTTCTCATAACAAGCCCAAAAAATTACGTCTAATGTCTCTAATCAGTATACGATCTTCATTTGTTTCTTGAAGAACTTGTTCATTGATCTTTTTGGCTGTCCATGGTATTCTTTGCATTTTCCTCAGAAACCACATTTCTACAGCCATCAGATGTTTTTCAGCCTGACTGCTCATTGTCCAAGATTCACATCCATATAAGAGTACAGGTTCTATGTAGCATCTCAACACTCTTTTTCTTTTAATTGACATCTTTTTATTGGTCTGTATGTTTTTCATCTTGCTAAAGGCTACTTTTGCCATGACGATTCTTGTTCTAATCTCTTCAAGGCATCTCCCATCAGATGGTATGACTGTTCCGAGATAATTGTACCTATTCACTTGTTGAAGAATATTCCCATTTACTTGTATATTACTGTAGCGTAGCATATACTACTAGGATGGAAATGGATCAAAGTAGATACTAAATAGACTTCTACAAATAGAGAATCTAACCACTGCTGAAGAAGCGATCAAATGGCTCACAATTCTAGAAGAATTATTTTCAAAGTCCCAGAATGAGTCACTACTTTTAAACAGTGCCAGGCGGAAAGTTATGATGACTAACTGTACTAACAAACGAAGACAGTATGTCAAGTGATTCCTGCTAACGTGCCTGGATGAATAATGAGCCCCTACTGTTTGTTAAAATTACAAATATAACATAGCTTGTTTAATTCTAAAAAACACTACGTGAGCTCAGCTAGAGGATGTAATCACAGACAGTGTATCATAGCCAATAGCGGACATAAATTGGTGATTGCTGTGCAGTGGCAAACGGGTGGTTAGCCACTCATCTGATTATTCTTGGCCTCCTGGATGGTAAGCTGAAAGTGCTGATTGGATAGTGGTATGGACTCCACTCTCTGCTGCATCAAGTGAGTGGTTCGTAGCTCAATCACCGGCCGTGACTACGGCTACTGTTGATCAGGGTGTAGGCTCTATGAATGACAGTGAGAAGGGGTGAATAATCCTTCTAGAGTTGTAAATTCTTTTGGCCATGTCATAGTCCTGCATGGCCTGCTTGTCTCATAATTTTCAATAGCATGTACTATCTTAATTTACATATTTTGATTCCTTATCTGAAATCTACAACAGCGCACTGATCTAATGGAAACAGCACACAAATGATATTCTATTCTCTCTGCTGATATTTAGATCAAACATGTACAATCACAATGCTCTACGTCAAAGACCACATTGCACAAATATACATATTCTAAGTCATGATTAATCATGGAAACATGAACCACAATTCACATAATGAATTAACAGTACATTTTATCGGGTGACTTCAATGGAATGAAAAACTCAGACGCCACAATTCCGACGTCACCATATACATTAACAAACCATTAAATCTATGAAACAACACACGTCGTTTTCCAAGTATGGAAACACACAAACTACACTCCATACAATGAATTAACATCACATACTGATGAATTACATAGAATGAAATGAAATCACACACAACAACTCTAACGTCACAATGTACATGATTGAACCATTAAATCCATGAAACACCACAAGTTCACTTAAAGAGTTATGAGTTGTACTACTAGCAATAGTCTTCCTTATATTTTATTAAACATAATTAATTATCTAGAAGATTTCTAGCTAGGTTTAAGATTACTTTCACTATACACAAGAACAATATTAGGGTTGGAGAACTCCCCCAAGGTTTGAACTTTGTTAAGTGGGCCATATTGGACCACATGGTAGTAATCTGGCAAGATAGAGATTAATAAATAATAATTAATTGTAACTTATTCACTCTCTGAACTAATTCCTTCGACTAATATATCTAGAGCCGGCTCCGTGGCTTAGAGGTTATGACTTTTCTCCGTAATCTCATATACTTTCGTCGGTAACGTGATGACGGTTCAAATCAGCAGTGGTTCGAATCGCATCGGTAACTTACGGGATATGTGAGCCGGCCGCTCAGAAAGCAGTGGCAAACTACTGAGCGTAATCTTGCCAAGAGATCAACATACAGCTGAAAGATGCTGGTGTTGACAGCTAAGTCCTGTAAAGGATATGCTAAAAAAAAATAAAAAAATAAAAATATATCTAGAGAAATACGCTAGTTCCGAAGTTAAGCACATAATTAATATATTATAATAGTGTTATACACAGGTTATAAGGCACGTGATCGTACAGCACACAAGACTCCGTTGTTAGAACATTCTTTATTAGTCGAATCGTTCAACTACAGCATAATGATGGTAAGCTCCAAAATCCGATGTTTACCTCCTTGCTTGGCTAGCTGACCCCCAAGTGACGTGTGTCAGCCTAGATACACTTCTTCATTCGTGCACACACGTTCACTAGCTATGGTTTTCCCACTAGTCAAGGAATGCGCAGCATTCCTTAACTCCTTACTCCTAAGCTACTCCCTTTACTGGCCCTTTACTGTTACAATACCTCCCCTTCTTCAAGGAGAATTTTTCCTTGAAAAAATCTCAACCCCAACTCTTAACCCCTTAACTCTACATCTCTATACCTTAACAACCATTCCATATAATTCTTAACTCAATTCTCATTCTCCTATCTCATCATAGCCAATTGCTAACCAGAGACAATAATACCGAAACTCTCTACAAAAGTCGTTATAAAGTTCTTCTGAAAACTCGCTACAAAACTCTCCATAAAGTTCTCCAGAAAACTCCCTACAAAACTCTCCATAAAGTTCTCCAGAAAACTCCCTACAAAAGTCTCCATAAGCGAACCGCTTTTAAAATTTAACCATCTAAATTATGATTGACAAAACTGAAGATATTCCCCTTATCCTTTAATTCTCCCCTTATTCACATTCTCACATTCTCACTATTCTAGGACAGACAGAAAAAAATAGTTAGATTGGTTAGTTAGATTTGGTAGGTGCGCACCTAAAAATAATAAAAGTAAGGAAAAAGTAAGAAGTAATCACCTTTCTCTTCCCATACATTCTCAAAACTTTATAAAAATAAAGTTTCAAAATTTATCTTCAGTTTCCGTCAATAATAATTGTTATTATCAAAAAAATATGTTAATCCAAAACTACCAGCTTTTGTATTATTCACCTCGTCAAGTTCTCCAAATTATATACACTGTTAAGTACAGTCTTCTTCTTCCAATATTATTTATTTACATGCCAAACTCAAGCTGGCATTCCCCCCATATTCTCCCATTTAACGCTGTTCAACCCAGCTCCTATTTTTAATCCAATCATTTACATTGCGAACGACTCAACTACTTTAAGTCATTTGTTTCCAAAAAAAAACAAGACTTCATATTTCTTCTAACTGAACGTCAACTAATAATCATTTAAACACACTCAGGTTAACTCAATAAAACCAAAGTTTTGTAAACATAAGCAGCTAAGTCAACTTATTCATTTCATAAAGCGCAATTGAAGTTCAAACAATTGACTAAACCATATCAATCCCCTCATTCTTTGACATCATTTTTATCCCCACACATTAATCAAACATATATAACTTAAAAACCAACCTGATCATAAAACATATACCAATAAGTCTTATGTGTATTCCTCCCAACAACTCTTGCTTAAGTTCTTCTTTGTAAACACAAAAATATCGTGTCTAACTTCTTCTTCTATCTGCCATCTGCAGAATATTCCACCACGCTATTTATCTACCTCTTCTCCATTTTCTTAATAACTTCAAATTTTTTTCGATAAGTGCAATATCTACTATCAATGTCGCTATCCTCCCGAGGAGAGCTAACATCTTTCATATCAGCTTCTTCATCAGTTTCTGACTTTTCATCCATCTCTTGTTCCCCATCTGTATAACCATTACTAGCAACCGCTAATTTCTTCCTTTCTAAATCCAATCTAATTTTCCTGTCTTGCCGTCTCAACAAATTTTCAAATAGCGGCATATCTTCACCACTTGAAGAATTCACTCTAAGTTTTCTTTGCCTCTTAATTTCTTTTTCTTTCTGTCTATCCAACTTTCTTTTTACTGCCTGTCTTGTATTCATAAATGGTGGTTCTATATTTTCCTTGACTGATTCTTCACTAATATAATCGTCATACATGTTATTTTCCTCTGTCATGACTGTTTTTGGTAATGTCTTATATAGGTCTTATACAGGTTATACCATGCTATTTCATCTTCTGAGTAATCACTAACTATAGTTGTTCTCCCAGCTTGTTTACTATATGCTGTAGAGGAGGAAGCAACATCCTTATAGTTGGAACTATCACCCCTGCCAATTTTCTTACTTCTAGTACCACCCCTCCGGTCGGGAATACATTTAACGTCCCACTCTGACAAGTCTGATGCCTCTGTCGTGTCATCTCCTACATTTACTAATAGACTGGTCGCAGCAGTCCTAGTCCCAGCACTTTTTCTAATTTTCATCCTGGGGTTTCTTGGTTTTAACGGCGGCTTACGTTCTGCCGGAACATCCTCTTTAATTTTGACTGGCGCAACCTTATCAAATTTCACTTGAGGTGGTGCTGCAAGTTCTAGCGTCCTAATAGTCTGCGTTCCCCTTACTTGGGTATTTTTCTCTACAATATCTACCTGAGTCTGCGTACTATTTTCTATCGTATTACCTGCCTGCGTCTGTGTCTCTCTTTCCTGTCTACCCCTAAAAATTGAAAATACCTGTCGATCATCAGCTAAGGTTCTATTAGTCTGATGCTGATTTTCTCCTTTGTTTGACTTTGCGAGTGCATACCTCAATCTTCTGATTTCAAACCATTGATTTCGTAATGTTTTCTTTTCCTCACTATTAGATGGCCAGTTCCATTTTTTCTTATAAAAATTCTGTCTCTGCCAACTATTGTCCTCTGGCTTGCCATGTTGTCTCTCTTCATACCTTCGTGTTCTCGTCACGTCGTTTACATTCCATCTGTGACAGTTTCTGTCGTTGTTATAAAGCGGTTGTTTTCTAAAGCAGGTTGAGCTTTGATGTGGCCTTGGCGTAATGGTATCATACTGGCCATTCGATTGGAAACCTCGACTACGTTGTCTTAATACTGCATCCAACCTTGCTATTGCCCCGCCAACTCCAGTCAGTACCTGTGAAAATTCTTGGGGTTGCATCCTAAAATCTGTACTGGAAATTATCAAGCAATATACAAATATTTCAAACAATATTAATTTCAAATTCAGCAACAATATATAATCTGTTCAATTAATTACTCTAATATTATCTAACTATACTAACTAAAGACTCCAATCGAAGATCCTGACGAAGAAAATTTTCTGTTGCAATCCCGAATCCTAATAAAAGAATTTAAATGAAATCCTGATGCCGAAATACCAACACCACAAAAACAAGGACTCTAATCGACACCGTTGAAATGAGCAGAACAAAGAAGAGCCTCTGGATTTCTTAATTTAATCGAAGTCGAAGTCAGTTCTTTCCAGTTATTTTCCTGACGTTGATTGTGCTCGATATAACGCTCGCTATAAGACTGCTTGATTATTTGCTCGATTAACTGTATGCTTTGGACTTTAATTTCCGTCAAGCAAGGTCACCTTCACGCAACCGACAACTGCTCATGGTTTCAGCAAAAATTACTTTCCAACAGCAATCTGGCATTTTCATACGATTTCAGCGTAAAAATGATTCATTCAACAACAATTGGATTTAAACCTGACGCTATCCACTCTCTTATTTGTTACGTGGCATTTCAACAACTGTCAGTTTAAATTGAGTATACCAATTTTTTGACTTGAGATAATTTTCATCAATGCTTTCATTTAAGTGAAGTAACTGTAGAGAATATTGAGGATCTCGACTCAATAACTATGGAATTTGCAATATAACCTTGACTTCACCTTCAACAGTCCAATGAGTTAAAACTCATAATTTTCACCATTCTTTGTTTTATTTGAAGTTTTATTTGGATCAGTTTAACGTTCTGTTGAAATCAATTCATTTCTGGTACTTCAAAATTTCATAAGTTGTAACATGTAATCAGCGAGTTCATTCTGATAACCTTGTGTACTAATTTTTGAGGCAAAACGGCATTACTTGATCTCATTATGCAATTAGCGTTGGTCAGTGCTCAAATTATTTCAGACTATTTATCAGATAAAAACATCAGTCTTTCAAAAAAATAAGTTTATCAATCAAACCTTCTGAGCTGTCCTGAGAAATCGATCTCCTTCCCAAACAGAAATACACTGAGAACCCACAACAACTACCCCTGGGCGGGCTTTTAGCTGTTGCGTTTCTTATTATTATTTACTTAAAAACTTCCTTCTCCAGACGCCCAGACACAACAACATTCCATGGCGGTAACTCTCTCCTCAACATCCCATGTTGTTCTTTAAGGTCAAAGGCACCAAATCAACCTGTATTATAGTGTTATACACAGGTTAGTAGGCACGTGATCGTACAGCACACAAGACTCCGTTGTTTAGAACATTCTTTATTAGTCGAATCGTTCAACTACAGCACAATGATGGTAGGCTCAAATCCCGATGTTTACATGTTCCTACTTTCTTGCTAGCTGGCCCCCAAGTGACGTGTGTCAGCCTAGATACACTTCTTCATTCGTGCACACACGTTCACTAGCTATGGTTTTCCCACTAGTCAAGGAATGCGCAGCATTCCTTAACTCCTTACTCCTAAGCTACTCCCTTTACTGGCCCTTTACTGTTACAATATCTTAACTCTAATCGTCTACTGACTAACTCAGGTGTCGTTCCACAGGCGGATACCTAATTTCGAGAATCAAGTAATGTAATTTAGCCCTGCTTTTAATGCCACATGTGACGAGCTGTGCGTTTTTCCCTTGTCGGCAAGCCACATGGCACAAACATGGTACTAATTCTAGTATTAGTTAACTAACACTAGTTTTAATTACTAGTATCTAGTATCGATCGGCATAGCCTTTAGATTTAGCCGGCATATATATACACACAGAAAAATTGTTAACAAAATTATTATCAACTCACCCTGCAACTTCATTTTGACTGGCCTATCGAGTGTGGAGACTATCACTGGCTTTTCTATGTTTAGTGGGTTGTTCGGGTTAACAAGAGCCAGAAAAAAAAAATGTCCAAGACACAGACAGGTGTTCAATTTTAGCCAGTTGACGTGATAGCTCCTGCCACCTTCCAAGCTGAATGTCAAAATGGCAGAGGTTAAGGTTTTGACCAGAATTATCTCTCCCTAAGGAGAGTTTTCCTACACTTCCTGTGGCCAAATTAAATTCACAGCCAAACTGAATATCAAATTCAGCCTGACGTGATTTCTTGGCTTGTACCCAAACTCTACACTACATCTACTTCTAAATATTAGAGAAAAATCATATTTTATCTCTCTATAGTTTTAGGTATATAAATACACTAAACAAAGATGATCTTAGCTAATATTTGAAAATATAGATAACTATACAAAATAGTACATAACTATCTAAGTGGAGTGGACTGAGTGCTATCCCCATCTAATAAAAACGTATGAGATGCAGGCCAACTTGTCACAATTACATTGTGGTATTTCGTTCTTCTTAGTGACGACCATAATCTGTGTCTTTTTACAATTTAATTCTAACCCTAGTTGTTCACTGTGTGTAACAACCGCATCTACTAAATTTTGCAGGTCCTGTTCATTGTCTGCAATCAAGACTGTATCATCTGCATATCTAATGTTATTGATGCATCGTCCTCCAATGTTGATTCCTTCCATATCTTCATTATTTCTGAAAATACTTTCACTGTACA
This sequence comes from Cepaea nemoralis, assembly GCA_014155875.1. Classification (NCBI taxonomy): domain Eukaryota; kingdom Metazoa; phylum Mollusca; class Gastropoda; order Stylommatophora; family Helicidae; genus Cepaea; species Cepaea nemoralis. The sequence goes on from JACEFZ010005735.1 coordinate 56,692, forward strand.
GGGAAAACAGATCTGGAGACATTACACATCCCTGTCTCACACCTCTCTTAATATGCTGATATTGGCTTACTTCATTATCAACTCTTATGGCAGCTTGTTTCCAATATATGTTTTTTACAAGTCTAAGGTCTTTTCCATAAATCTGTAGATCCTCAAGCATCCTTATCATGTTGACATGTCTCACTTTATCGAAAGCCTTTGTGTAGTCAATAAAGCAAAAATGTAGATCTTTGTTTACTTCTATAGAACGTTCGATTATGGTTCTCAGTATATACACAGCATTTACTGTACCCTTGCCTTCTACAAACCCACATTGTTCTCCTATTTCAGGTTGTATTTTCCTCCTAACTCTTTGCATGATAATTCTTAGCAAAATCTTCGTGATGTGACTCATTATACTAATTGTTCGATGTTGATCACATTCCAAGGCTCCGGATTTCTTTGGAATTGCAATAAATACAGAATTATGTAACTCCTGAGGTATATTTCCAGTATCATATATTGTATTAAGCAGACTGGTAACTTTATCTATTCCATATTCTTCTAAAGCATTAATCATTTCTGTTGTGACGCTGTCTGAACTGGGGGTCTTGCCAGATTTCATATGGTTTAGAGCATTCTGAACCTCCATCTTCAAAATTTCTGGTCCTTCATTATTATTTTGAACATCATACTGTTCGTCTCTGTTATCGTCATAAAAGTTTTTCACGTAATCTGACCATACATGTAAGATCTGATCTTTTTCTATTATGACTTTTCCATCTTTTGTCTTTAGGCTGCCTGCTGATGTACTTGTTCTTTGATTAGTAAACTCCTGAATTCTTTTGTGCATTAATTTCGCATTTTTACTGTTGTGTTGTTCTTCAATTTCTCTGCAATTTTTCTCAAGCCATGATTCTTTTGCCTCCTTACATAAGGTTCTGACTTTTCTGTGAATTTCTTCATATTTGGCAGGATTATTTTTGTTCTGTCTTCTTGTTTCCATTAGTTGTAAAATTTCTTCAGTCATCCATGTCTTACTGCCCACTTTCTTTACTTTTGGAATAGTTTTTTCTGCTGCACAACTGATTGAATTCTTCAGCATTTCCCATTGATCATCTACATCTTGAAATAGGATCTCTAGATCAGACAATAAATCAAATTTGTTCTTTACTTCTATGTTAAAATTATCTTGTATTTCTTTGTCAGTTTTCAATTTGCACAAGTCATATTTAGGGTTTCCTGCTGTATACTTGACTTTCTTTAACTTTACCCTCAATGTGCCTATAAGTAATCTGTGATCACTGTAACAGTCTGCATTTGGAACTGTTTTTACGACTGTTAACACATTTCAAAACCTTTTGCTAATCAGGATGTAATCTATCTGGTTTTTAATCCTGCTGGCTGGACTCCTCCATGTCCATAATCTTCTAGGATGCTGTTTAAACCAGGTGTTTCCTACAACCATTTCTGGTTCTTTTGCCCATTCTACAAGTCTGTATCCTCTTTCATTTCTCTCTCCCAAACCATGGTTGCCCACACTGCATCCATCGCTTTGCTTTCCTATTTTTGCGTTGAAATCACCCATTATGATATTTATTTCTGATTTTTTTAACAGTTCTTCAAAGCAGACTCCATGTCATTATAAAATTCCTCTATACTTTCTTCACTGCATTCACTTGTTGGGGCATATACTTGAATGACATTTAGTTTAAAAGGTCTTCCATTTAATTTTACTAATAGAACTCTGTCTGACACAGCCCAATATCCTTTGACAGAATTTGATGTTTGCTTATCTAATATAATGGCTACACCTCTTTGCTGTTCTTCTCCCTCAGAGTAAATAATCTTACAATCCTCTCCTGTCCTTATCCCTGCTCCTTTGCATCTCGTTTCCGTTATTCCTAATATGTTAATCTTCTCTCTCTCCATTTCTTTTTTGATGTTTTCTAATTTTCCTTCTGCATTCATTGTTGTAACATTCCAAGTTCCTACTTTCAGTGATATTAATCTTTTGCACCTAGTAGCCTGTTGACGGTCTGGAGTCACCTGGTGCGCATGACTATCCATACCGGGCGAGGCTGCTCCTATGGAGCACCCATTTATGACGTTTCTCTGATTATCGATGAGTCCACACAACATGATTTTCTTGGCATCTATAAAGAAGGTAGTTTGCCTTTGCTTTCCTTCCTAGCAGTGACCATACTGGTCAGTGACCGTAGCCATTGTCTCCTAAAAAAAAGAGATCCTCTGCCTACCGTCGTGAAGGTAGAGACCATAACCTACAACTATCTGTCAGTTGCTCTTCATCTTCATTCACCACCTGCACCCATGGCTTCACGTAACCCTGATCGGCAGGGGCTAAACGGGTACTCCCCCTTGCCCAAGGGTCAAAATAATCAACGTTAATTTGGACGCTACCAGTAGACTGTTTGTTCTCAGGAATTTCTTCTACATAGTCAGTCTCCCCAATTTGTGTGCAGGACGAATCTAAATATCTATCCTGTATGTGAATCGGCCACATACTCACGTGGCATGGATAATGTTGGATTTCTCCTTGTTATCTTGTGCAACAAATCAGAAAACACAGTAGCAAGCGAAAGAAGAAGAATAAAACAAAGTTCACTGTGAAATCATAAAGGCTAGAGCTTTAACATTAAGTACAAAGAAAATCCACCAGTGTAAAGTTTGGGAGACTACACAGAAATAGAAAACTACACAGGCTTCAGACTAGAAGTCAATCTGATCAGAATAATAAGTTGATATTACTTGAGGTTATAGCTTAGGAAATTCCTTCACAAGACTTCATACAGAAGTCGAACAGAACAAACTATTTCTCCAGTAGGTATCCTAGGAATACTATACATGAGTTTGTGTCTGAGGATTGTAGGCAATGCCTATTGTTAAATATTCTGCTCTCCCATGACAAGATTTCATTTTCTCCCTCCTCTTTTTACATGGAATAATTACTTATATTCAGTCTCCTCTTAACTCCTCTTTTTCATGTAGGACGAGTTACTGGGATGTATTAAGTCCTGAATTCATTTCCCTCCTCCTCTCCTTTCCACGTGGACTGTAGTTGCATTTATCAATCAAATTGACCAACGCTCTGCCACGTGTCCGAAACAATGCTTCGTTTCGCTGCCCTGAGAATGTATTTGCCATTACATCATCTATTCTAACCTGCAGTTAACACAAGCCTTCCCGGGTTGCTACCATTCAAACATTCTCTATCTCCATTTGGCAAGAATGTGTCAAACATATGTTCATATTTTACCGCAGTGTTTCTCTCACACGCCTGGCAGGCTGAGAATCTTATCTCCCTGCATTGCTGTCTCTACTTCACACGTTATGTTCGGCTGAACGCCCTGATCTCCCCGTCCCGGTACTTCAAAAGTTTTCTCGTCTCCGCCACGTCTGGACTTTTTGTTTGATCAGGATAACAAAGTGAAGATTTCTCAGATGTAGAAACCAGACAGTTGGTTTTTGATCAACAAGGAAACTACAAAATACTTACCTTCTTCTTCTGCCTTTCATCTCCCAGTGAAGCATGGACCCTCAACCACACCATGCTAAGCTATTTGTAAACTAATTCATGATTGGTTGGATTTTGCTTCCATAGTTTTCACTGGTATCTTATGCCAACCCTCCAACCCTCCTTAGTCACCTCTTATGACGTGCATGGTAGGTTACAGTATTACTATTCTTTGCTTCTCATGTGGGTCTCTGTCTGTCTGTCTCTTTCCGTATACTGGGTCATAACAATGAACTCATTCTCTTGCATAATACTGTCTTCTCTTTCAAATACATTACAGCTCTCGAATTATCCTGTAAACTCTCTGCTTGTTTTACATTAGTTAGTTAGTCGACAGATCATTCTTATTGCACATCGAACCATTCAGTCCATAAGTGCTCAGATCCCTTCCTCAGTAAATCCCACAGCGTGTAGCGGCTAACGACACCAGTTCTGTGTTGGTTTATTAATCTTCTTTGGCTTCCTGCATAATGTTCTTGTTTGGCCACCCCTCTTTTAACTTGCTGTTCTTGCAGTCTGACCATGGATGTAGATTCACAGTCATTTGGTTCTCGCAAATGACTTACTTCTCATAGAGCATTCAGTTTATCAGCTGTCCATGGCTCGTCTACCCTCCACAGTAGCCTTACCTGAAAGCCTGTCGGCCTGCTCATTTCCTTGTACACCCACATGCCCTGGCACAAAAATTAAACTAATCTTTGCCAGCCATGACAGCTCCAAAGACAACAACCACTGTCTTCAGGAACCCCTTCCTCCCCTCCCCCTCCCCCCAATCACTATCTTCCTGAGCATACTCATTGAGTCACTAAGGAAACATGCCCGAGTGATGGTCTGTGTCTCGAGCCATGTAATTGCTTTACCTACTGCCATGACTTCCATAGTCAGACTACTTGTGATCAAATCAAAAGCACAGAATCTTCCTTCACAATTCTCCCTCCAGCTTGAGCCGTAAAGCCCATGAACTTCTCACGCATCGAATGACTGACACATTTGTACAAATGACAGCATCATCCTCTAAAGAATTCTCAAAGATCGAAGCCTGTACGTCCGCCTCCACAGCAACCGGATTTTCTTGTCTGCATTTTCTGTCTAGTTGGATGCAAACTAACAAGGACGTACAGAAGTCTGTTTCCACTTGTACTCACTCCTCGCCAGGTTCTAGGTCCTCAAGTGAACACACCTGTTGAAGAATGTCTTCGGCTTGACCATTCCATGACTATCCTCTTTTTAACTTGCTGCCCTTTACCTTCTTAATTTCCCTATGCAGTGGATGTTGTGTGTTTGCTTTGACTCTAAGGTAGGCCTGTGCTGGGGAGATTTGTATTCTATCCCCCATGATGGGAAAATCAAGATGGTAGCACATTAATTAATTAATGTTTTCTCATCTCACCAGTACACCAATAATCCAAAATACAGCATATATCATTGCCATGGAGATATAGTTAAAAATTAAATTACAGCAATCAGTGAGGTGATATTGTTGCAGATCCATGGAAACATATATTAGTAATGAAGTTAATGAAGTAAACAATTTACTAATGGTATACCATTAAATGTTATAGAGATGCTTTTGAGTTTTTTAAAATAAGTTTTAATAAGATTTTAAATTGACAAAATGTTGTTGGTTAAAAGCTGAAGCATATTATAATATTGCAAACAATCTGAACAAGTTTAGACATATTGTCTTTGTCTTTGCTGAAGATTTGGTCATTGTTATTTATTTATATGTCATACCATTCAGCACACCAAGGAGCAAGGAGCATGGCCAGGGATCCTTCTCCACATTGCCACTACGGTAATTCAGGTCAACATCCTGGGTATGAAGCTCAAGGCACTGATTACCCAAAGCAGCATCATGAGGAAGGTGCATACATTTTATAGTGATAAATGTCTGAAAAGTAGTTGCATAAGATAAATATGTAGATAAAGAAGTTTGATTCCCTCAAGTTTACAAATTGGGGGATGATACATCAATAACATTAGATATGCAGATGATACAGTCTTGATTGCAGCCAATGAACAGGACCTTCAAAATGTAGTAGATGCGGTTGTTGCACAGTGAACAACTAGGGTTAGAATTGAATTGTAAGAAGACACAGATTATGGTTATCACTAGGAAGGAAGAAATAACACAATTCAATAAACAGGTAAATGGGCATATTCTTAAACAAGTGAATCTGTACAACTATCTCGGAACAGCCATAACATTTATGGGAGGTGCCTTGAAGAGATTAGAACAAGAATTGCCATGGCAAAGGTAGCCTTTTGCAAGATAAAAAACATACTGACCAATAAAAAGATATCAATTTAAATGAGAAAAAAAGTGTTGAAGTGCTACATAGAACCTATACTTTTATATGGAAGTAAAGCATGGACAATTAGCAGGCAAGCTGAAACACATCTGATGGCTGTAGGTAGAAGAGGCACTTGAAGTAGACACAGGAACTCAGGACAAGGATAGTACAGCTGAGCAGATGAGAATGGATCCGAAATATAGTGCTAGTGGCTCCCAGAGACAAGATACTACTCTGAACAAATGTTCCCAAGGGTGTAGGAGAGTAGAACATAGGCAGTCAAAGAAAGGTAGATGGTGCTTCGAAAGGAAGAACAATGGGTCATTGACATTGAGGTGAGTGACCGGGCATGAGGAAGAATGGAGATGAGAGTGGGAGACAGTAAAGTGACTGACCTGGCTATGAGAAAACAGCCAGTCCTGAGAAATAAAATAATGGGAAGGGTGAGCGTGGACCCCAGGGGATGGGGGAAGGACAGGTTAGCTTTGTGTGAAGTCAAGGGACTTCAGGGAGTTGATGTGTAGATGCCGAACTGATCAGTAGTCTAAGGAGAAGCGGAGTTAGAGATCTCCGTGTTGTGTTGTTCTCCGAGTTATGAAGACAGGCCTGAACCAGAGTGGGTTCTATAGGGAGTGAGGGCCTAAAACCCAGAGTGGGTTGCATAGTTGAGCAGTGGCTCCGACCCAATGTGTGCGTTGTATTGTAGGATTTCCAGCCGTGGATAGTAGCTGGATTACCTGTCTTGTGGATGTGATAAGAAGCAGGCGTGAGAAGGCATTGATGTGTGCTGGTTAAATTGTGAGGAGGATATTTATATTCTATGGATTACATTGTTTCTGGATATATATATATGTTCTGTCTGTTCGTCTTATTTCTGGAATAAATGATTATGTGCGCCAACTCAATCTTGTTTCATGACTGGTGAAGGTGCACTTCTGGGGTGAGTTGGATTAAGAGACAGTTAGATATCTCAATTGACACACCATGAACATCGTTACCTAGACAACGACCACCACACGACAATATCAAGCAAAGATCATCAAGAACATTGATATTATCATCAAGAACGACGTGTGACAATTACGAATAAAAGATAAATGGAAAAATATAACGATGATTAATGAACATGCACCTACTGAAGAGAAAGAAGATAATATTAAAGAAGACTTTTATAATGATCTGGAAGATGTCATAGAAGAAACCCCCAAACAGGACATCCTGATTGTGCTGGGAGACTTCAATGCAAAAATAGGTAGAGAGCAAACTCATAAAAAAGTTGCCGGTATGGAAAGCCTACATACAACTTCAAATGATAATGGATGGAGAGTCAACAACCTAGCAGAAGCCAAATGACTACAGATCAGCAGTACCAAACTGCAAAGAAAGAATATACATAAACAAACTTGGAAATCATGTGACAAGAGAACTTATAATAAAATAGATCAGTTTTAATTAACAACAAAAATGCATCAAACATACAAGCTAGAAGTTATAGAGGAGCTGAGTGCCACAGCGACCACTTCCTCGTTGCGGCAAAATTTTAAATAAAACTTAAGAGAGCTTTCTATGCTAAACTACAAAGGTTACACCTAACATATAACAGAGAAAAGCTACAAGAAATTACAGTCAAAGAGAAATTTGCAGATGAAATAAAATGTAAATTTGAAATTCTACAAAACCTATTGGACCAAACTTGGTTGAACATCAAGAATACAATTCAAACTACCGCAGAAGAATGTCTCAGTGTGTTAACCACGCACAGAAAGAACAGATGGTTCAATAAAAAATGTGAAGAAACAGTCATTAGGAAAAAGAATGCCAGACAGTTATGGTTAAATGACATCAATAACATCCAAAAGGAAGAGCAATATAGAACTGAATGTAAAGAGGCTACAAAAATAGTTTGGCAGCAAAAGCTAAAATATATGAGCAATATAATCAAGGATATTGAAACTAATCGCCAGAAAAACGAATCCAGAAAGTTCTTTAAAGAACTGAAGTCAATGAAACGAGGGCATCAACACAAAACATATGGTTTAAAAGACAAAAATTGGAATATGATAGATACCAATGCGGAAATGTGTAACACATGGAAGTTTAGTTTAGTTTAGTTTAGTCGTTGGATCAACATCACGGCACACGGTTTAACCCATAAGTGCTCCATTTTCCTCCTAACTCAAACCTGAGTCTGGAGAAACTCAGCTCAATGCACGAACTCCGTTGCATCGGCGAGGATCCTGAAATACTTGGGTAGATTTTTAACTCGAAATTTTTCCAGGGCAGTGCTGTTGGGCTACTCTTTTTCGATTTCCAGCTGCCAAGGGATTTTTTACGTGCACAACAATACACACGGGCGTCCGATCTCACTACCCAGAGACCAGGGGAAATTTTATTACTGGAAGTCCATGTGGATTTTTTAAATAAATCCCGATCCTCACCGGGGTAACACATGGAAAGAATACTTTGTTGAATTACTAAATTGTGAAGCTCCAAGTAACACTTTCCAACAGGAAAAGGTTCTAACGTGTGAACCACAAATTGAAGAACCTGTTTTTGATGAAATCCTATGTGTAATAACTATGACTTAAAAACAATAAGGCAACTGGGGCTGATGGAATTGCTGCTGAATTTATAAAGGCAGGTGGCCATGCATTACATCTAAAGCTATACGAACTAATAATAAAATTCTGGAGGACAGAAGAATTTCCCCATGACTGGAAAGAGTCATTATTGATAACAATTTTTAAGAAAGGAGACAAGTTCCAATGTGAAAATTATAGAGGAATATCACTACTGTCCACAAGCTATAAGATAGCTGTTTTTGATGAAATCCTATGTGTAATAACATGACTTAAAAACAATAAGGCAACTGGGGCTGATGGAATTGCTGCTGAATTTATAAAGGCAGGTGGCCATGCATTAAATCTAAAGCTATACGAACTAATAATAAAATTCTGGAGGACAGAAGAATTACCCCATGACTGGAAAGAGTCATTATTGATAACAATTTTTAAGAAAGGAGACAAGTTCCAATGTGAAAATTATAGAGGAATATCACTACTGGCTATAAGATACTATCCGCGGTATTACTAAATAGACTAAAACCATATTCAGAAGACGTATTAGGTGACTACCAAGCGGGGTTTAGACAAAACAGATCAACAGTAGATCAGATATTTATCTTACGACAAATAGCCGAGAAAAATTGGGAATATAAAAGAGATCTCCATAACATTTTTATGGATTTTAAAAAGGCTAATGATAATATCCATAGGAATAGTCTATGGAATGCTGTGCAGGAATTTGTAATATCAAGGAAGTTAATCAACATGACCAGACTATGCATAGAAGATACTTATAATATAGTAACATATAAAGGCATGTAAATCAGACCCTTTCAAAATAACATCTGGCTTGAAACAGGGTGATGCACTAACGCCGCTCCTCTTCAATCTGGCTCTAGAGAAAGTTGTACGGAAGGTAAAGGAGGAATGTGCTATTGGAGGAACATCCAGACTGTTTGGTTATGCAGATGATATAGATATTATAGGGGAAAATGAACAAAAGACATTGGAAATATTGGCTCACTTAAAGGAAAAAGCTCAACAGATGGGGCTGGTTATCAACCAAGATAAGACTCTGGCCACATGCAAATAGATAATATGACCATTAAAAGAACGGAAACACAAATACCTGGGTACAATCTTCAACTGCTCCAGCATAATAAGGGAAGAAATACAAACTAGAATCAACTCTGGAAATAAAATATACTATGCACTACAACATCTGCTAAATCAAATGCGCCATCTCGTAACACCAAGATCACAATATATAAAACACTGTTCAGACCAGTTGTGCTGTATGACTCTCAAATCTGGAGTACAACTAAAGGAGATGAAGCCTTGTTACAAACCTTTAAGAACAAAAGTCTTAAAGACGCATCTTTGGGCCCATTAGGGATACACAAAGTGGAGAGTGGAAAAGGAGAAGCAACAAAGACATTTATGATCTGTTTAAGTCCCTGCTAATCACTGGTATCATGAAGGCTAATAGACTGCAATGGCTGGGGCATATAGAAATAACGGAAGATAATAGGGAAACAAAACTCGCTTACGCTCAGGAAATAAATGACCATAGACCTTGAGGTAGACCAAGAAGACGGTGGAGAGATAATATATATACAGACCTACAAGCACTTGGAATCAGCAACTGGCAAGAGAAGGTCAACCAGAGAGACGAATGGAGATGGCTTGTATCTGCAGCAAAGAACCTCAATGACTCAGAATGCTGAAGAAGATGACAGTGAATCAGTTATAGCATTGCCATGGATCTAACTTTATGCTGCTGCTTAATCTCGCTTCTGCTTGTTGTCATTCTATTAGCAAGTTCGATCCATGGCTGGCATTCACTCATGGCGCTGCGTTGGTGCTCCATATTTTAATATCTAAAGTTCTGTGCACCATGAGTTGCTATCTTCTAAACATTTTACCATCAAAGCTTGGTACAAGTCATTCTCTCCAGCTCATGCGCCATCACAAGTCTAAGTGAAGGACATAACACAAGTCCATACTGGTTTCTATCATTTATTCCGAGGCTTCACATTTACATATTAGATTAACATTCTCATTTAGCCGCACAATTATTCTCACCTAAGTTCTGCAACTATCACTCGCACTTAAAATCTATTGTACATAAGGCACTAGACTGATGCTATTCTCACACTTGTTAAATACGTCCAACCTGGACAGTGTCTTAACCTGTACTCCCCGTTCAAACCTGAGAGTTCTCTTTCCCTGACACTCACAAACGTGTGCTATACTGTGATTTAGAACAATGAATGCAAACATCGGCAACTTTCAATAAACAGCGTGAACTTGCTCAAACATCCAGGGAATTCTGCAGTATAACAGTCCAGAAACATGATCAATGCAGCAATCAAGCCGGTCGATGAAATAATACAGGCAATATTTATTTGCCGGAGTCGAACAAATTACATTATTCATCAATCAATACAGCAGTTCCATTTTATAATTACCGTGCCTGTTGTGGCTAGGCGGGCCGGTAAAGAAACATGTTTAAGATTTGAGTTGTAAATTATCGAAGACATTCAATATCATTAATCATCATGTCCCGGTGCTTCTGTCCTTGACTATCCTATCTATGCGTTAGCCTGTCTCAACTTGCTGAGTCCCGTTTTAATATTGTCGCATTTGTCCATGGCTTTCTGGTCGATATACCATGAATTAATAGCCTCGTTCTTCTTTCCACTATCTGTTAGCCATTGGAGTAAGAGTCCAGCCAGTATATAAGTTCTCTCTCCTTGCTCAGAATCGAATCAAGCTGCCTTCTTGTTCAAGCCCCAAGATCTGACTGTTTGTTGTTGTTGAAAATCTTTCTGACGTATTCTGTTTTCCACGTCAGCGCCTTAGTTTCTACTACTATTGGGTTCGCGATTTGTTCTGTCACTTTTATTTATGTCATATCAACTGCGCTGCTACTTGGCACCGTGTTTCACATACTAACAAACACTCATGCAGGTGTGAGTTCCATTCATACCAAACCCCGCACCCTGACAAGCATCTTGTATGGTATTTTATTCCCGTTTTAATCCTATGAGTTTGACAGGAACACAGTAAAGTGCTTAACCTAATACCTTCCTATATCATATGTAATGTATTTCCATTTTAAGTCAACAAATTTTCTTTGCAATGCCAGTATAGTTTAAATGATGTTTAGTTATCTAATTCAGTTGAATTAAACATGTTTTTTTTTTTCTAATTTTAAACTAGATGTTGGTAGCTCTGTTGATTCAGAGAAAGTGTGTGAAATATGTGCCTGGCCAAGGCCTATTTATCCTGCCAGATGCTGTGGTAATTATTTGTGTCTGACCTGTCAACAAAAAATGTCAGTCTGTCCCTACTGCCGCACATTTTGGAGGGTACTAACTGGCGACCAGCCCCCGGGCAGAATGGCAGTTTCAATTATAAATGATCATGCTGATGGCTATGAAAACACCCAAGCTTGGGAAATTCAATATGTATTTCCTTCTGGAGTACAAAAGGTAAATCAGAATTTTTAAAAGTATACATTATTATAAAAATCTATATGGATACATTTCTGCCATTTTGTTTATATGTTGATTTTGTTGCATAATCCCTTTGTATTGTAGCACCAGTTGTCATCCTGCTGTCACTAGTTTAATTTTCCTATACAGAAATCTTGTTCTTCCACAGTCTCATATCAGATCCCATTTCCATGAATATAACTGGGTGGAAAAAGGATTGTACTTGGGCGGCTCAGATCCACCTGTTTTGACACAAATATTGGTTATAGGTGCCCACTCTCGTGAAACACACTAATCAGCGAGGTAGTAGAGATTATTGCATACATGTGCCACATGCAGACATGGATTGAGTGATAATCTGACGAGAGGAAGTTTGAATGAGAAGGTCACAGAAACCCAGTAGACTATCGTGAGAGTAGATGTGTGTGATGTTTCTTCCATTCATTGTATGAAACCTTGTGGTGTCTGGCTTGAAAGTGTTGGCCTTGGCTGCGTTCACATTGCTTCAAGTATACACCGTTGAATTGCATGTCTGTCCAAATTTTTAAAAATCAGATATTTCATTGTGGCTTTGGGTTGCATCTGTTTGTGCATGCCTTCTATGTTCTGTTGCTTTTCAGCTCTATATTGAATGCTTCTTACTAAGATGGGAACCCGACTCATGAGCCATCAAAACCAGATCCATTGAGGTCCATGCCACCTCTGTTATATATACATTAGCTTGAAAAGTTGCTATAATGTTCATTGTGCACAGCTGTGTACATGTACACAAGAGAAGAATGAATTCACTATTACATTTTCATTACACTTGATAAAGAACACTGACAGATGCAATGAGATGGAGATATGAAATGTTGTTAGATTATAATGCTACATAGAATGGTACTATAGTTTACTTTAATGGATATGTACAACTTGATAAAAATGACAGGAAGAAGATTCTTTGCTGGCTCAAGAGACAGATATAAGGAACGAACGAACTTTATTTTAAAAGGGTAACAAATTGGGCACGCAGGCCTGTCTTACATTCGGCCCTTTCAATCACTCATCTTTCATTCATCAAATGTGCATGTTACATTTACATAGGGAAAAAAAAACATTGTCAAATGGATTTTGTAAGCTTAAACAATGCATATTACGCATGATACATTCATTTGCGGGAAAAACATATTGTCAAATAAAAGGTTGTAAACATAAACAGTGCATATTGCAATGTTTTGAGACACATCCCCCATCCACCCTCACATCCCGCACCCACCCACACATCCCGCACCCACCCACATATCCCCCAATATAGGTGGTCAATTTGGTCCAGAGATGACTCTCTAATCATACACAGAAACCGGTTCAAGATGGCGGTGTAAGCCGCGTCGCTCGATTCAGAGATTAATTATGTGTTCTGTGCATGTTTCTTAACATCAATTTGTTCAAATAAGGATGAACCTACGACAGGTCCAGCAAACTGGTAGGGAATTTATTTGTTCAAGAACTATTGCTCGAGAATTATGGAGGAAATTGAAAGAAAAATGCAACTCTATCAGCGTTCTCGCCAGAAACGACACACCGAAGCGACACAACAAGTGACTAACGACGACAACTGCTAAATTTCGACATACTTCAAATAGAAAGAAGATTTTTGCAACTTGGAATGTTACAGGTCTAGGATATAAGGAACCAGCTCTCATAGAGTTCATGAAACAATCAAATATTCAATTATTAGGACTCGCAGACACTAGGAAGAAGGGGCAGAACACGAAAAGAACACACGAAGGTTACTTTATTATATGGAGTGGCGTCGATCAGCGAGCTACAGCTAAACAAGGAGTGGGTTTTTTGTTGCATCCAGACAAAGCGAAAGCCATTATTAACACTAAATTTATATCAGAAAGGATAATACTAGTACAGATCAAAGAAGGAAACAGAACAACAACTTTTATAAAAACATACGCCCCATGTAATGACACTTCCAGCGATGAAGACAAAGACGAATATTTTGATAAACTTGCAGACACGTTAAATAATGTCAAGGAGACAGATGAACTAGTTGTGATGGGTGATTTTAACGGACGAATAGGCACACGAAGAACACCGTGGGAGGATTGCATGGGGCCATTCAGCGACACAGAGACTGATTGTAACAGCAATGGTCAACATCTACTCAACATATGCTCGGAACATGGACTAATAATAGCAAATAGTTTTTTTCAACATCATCGTAGCCACACCAAAACCTGGTATAAATGGAATGACATAGACCAAGCATCTCAAATTGACTTTATTCTAATTAGGAAATCAGACAGAAGGACTACTATTAGATTCAAGAGCACTCCCAAATACAGATGTTGATACTGATCACAAACCAGTCATAATAAAAAAGATTTCACCACACAGGAAAATAAGAAACAAAAAGGTAACAACACATGTCATCAATTATAGGAGGCTGCAGGAAAATACGGTTAAAGACGAATTCAATCAAGAAATCCAAAACCTACATAAGAACATCCCTGATGACCACTCAAGCGTAGATAAGGAATGGACATGTTTCAAGGCTGCCATGCTCGACACACTGGAAAATAAATGTGGAACAAAGAAAGTAGGGCAGGACAAAAGATTAAGAACAGCCTGGTGGAACAACGAAGTTAAAGATAGCATATTCAAAAAGAAGGTAGCATTCAAAAAGTGGATCACAACTAAATCTGAACAAGACTATAGTTACTTATAGAATAGCACGACGTAATGCCAAACGAACAATTAGAGCATCTAAAGATGAATCCTGGAGAATATACGGTGAACAGATGGCGACCCTTAGCAAAGACTGCCCAAGAGAATTTTATAAACGTGTCACCACAATGAGAAACAGAGATGCATGCTTACAACCCAACCACCATCATAGACAGCAAAAGAGGTATACCGATATTTAATCCACAACAAAGACTAGCAAGGTGGGCAGAATACTTTCAAGAACTACTTAACCCCACACATAACATAGAAAACCTCACTTTTGTGCCTAAATGCCAGGGACAGCAAGAACCAAATTTCATACCTGCAGAAGTCAAAGCAGTTATACAGAAAAGTCCTAAAAACAAATCACCAGGTCCAGATGGAATAACCACAGAAGCTATTCAGGCCTGTGGGGAAACAGGAGTTAAATGGCTAACAAGACTTTTTAATATAGCATGGGAAGAAAGAAAAGTCCCAGATGATTGGCAACAGGCAATAATAGTACCAATATGGAAAAGAAAGGCAATATGAGAGAGTGCGAAACATACAGAGGTATATCACTCCTGAGCCATATAGGAAAATGTATGCAAAACTATTGGAACAAAGAGCTAGACCAATAGTTGAACAACAGTTAAGCAAAGCACAATTCGGTTTTCGGAAAGGTAAAAGTTGCACTGATGCATTATTTACACTTAGACAAATTTGTGAAAAAACTATCGAATATAGTGACCAGCAGAATATTGTGTTTGTAGATTAGGAAAAGGCTTTCGATAGAGTAGACAGATACAAATTATGGACCATCCTTGAAGACTATGGGATAGAAGGGCAACTGCTAGAAAACATCATAGCCATGTACCACTCGAGCCAAAGTGCAGTAAGAACACAAGAAGATATATCAGATATGTTCACAGTCAATACAGGAGTGAGGCAGGGATGTGTGCTCTCTCCCCTGCTGTTCAATATCTACATGGACAGAATTTCCAAAGAAGCAAGTCTCGACAGAACAGATTCAGAAAATTTAGAACTCTTTACTCCAGATGAAACAACTGACCCACAGGGAATAAATGAACTTCTATTTGCAGACGATCAGTGCCTGTTTTACAGCGATGAGGGCAGACTACAAAATCATATTACTAATCTGAGTTCAACCTGCAGCAGATACAATATGAGTATAAACACAGCCAAAACCGAAGTAATGCAAGTTAGCAGATCGCCAGGCCCACTAAGTATACAGATAAATAACACACCTCTGAAACAAGTTAAAGAATTCAAATACCTTGGAAGTATGATCACAGAAGATGGCAGATTGGACAGAGAAATTGAAATCAGATGTCAAAAAGCTAGTGCACTTACATATCAACTATCACCCTTACTGAAACATCCAAACATACCCATGTCCGCAAAACGACAGATAATAAACAGCATATTCACACCAACCCTATGCTACCAATCTCAAACCTGGACTTTATCCAAATTACACCTTCGCAAAATCAACACCTACGAAATGAGATGCCTGAGGAGAGCTGCCAACTTAACAATCCGAGACCGAGTAAGAAATGCTATTATCAGACAGACTGTGGGATCAACACTTTGTGCCACATTTATTGAAAGACAGAAGATCTAGTGGTTTGGCCATGTCGTTAGAATGCAACATCAGCAACTACCATCAGAGACATTGTACAACCACACGGAATGACACTATCCAGTGCCGTCCACCGGGCGCTGGAATGCAAATTATTCCTCCCCACGACGCTTGACGGCAGAAGTGGATGATGATGATGATGATGATGATGACTCTCTAGAGCTTAGTTAATAGCAATGGTTATTGCAACAGGTTCATTCACAGTCTGTACTTTATGAAGTAAAATTGGTGGTTGTGGTATGAGTGGCTAACATAGTGCAACAATTTGGCTATTCTTTAACCATAATTAATAACATGGTGAGAATAATGTAGGTAAATTCATTGATGTTCAAGGTTACTGAGATTTATAAAATAGGTATTCACACATTTACTTATTGGTGCAGTATACAAATTAATTTTGAGGATAATTTCCTGCATGCTTTCAGAATGTAAGTACATTAGAGAAGTAATTATGAGACTGTTTTTGGTGTCAAGATGGTGAAAGTCAAATTTTTACACTGCTGAAAATCAATAAGAATCTGCAGTCTATGCCATAGCTAAGTTTCTTTTCAAACAAATTTGCAGTATAATTTTTCTGTGGAATGCCAAAATTGTAAATATTTTGAGTTCTTTTTTTTTTTTAAACCAGTTAACAAAAGAACAATATGAAGTTGTCATTGAAGGCTGAAAGACGTACATTGCCTGCAAATTGTTATTGCTGGAGCGGCTGGCCGGGTGGCTAAAACGTCGGACTCTCATTGGGGAGATCCGGGTTCGATCCCTCGATAAGGTGTGGGATTTTTTTCTGTCGGGGGCAAAAAGAAAATCCTAACCTGCACAGTTCGCGGCGACTGCACTAGCCAGGCGGCCTTAATTCCTCAGGCTCAAAGACCCCTCTGCCATACACCGCAAGGTACTATATTGGCAGTAAATGACAGATATTTCATTTCAAACTCAAGATGAAATATTTGTTTATGTAACTGGATCGCATAATTTCTTTGTAATTTCATAATAATCATATGAATTTGAACCATCATTTTTAACTAGAAATGCAAGAATGTCTTAGTTGAGGTAGATGTATTGTGAATTTTTTGGCATAGAATAATTGCCAAGTAGCAAGTGCAACGTAATGACGTAAATGGAAAAGACCAGAGAATCCCAAAGCCAAAACGCTAATGTATCGAGGCGTATGACGTGATAACACACGAACATCATTGGGTACTGTCAACAATAACCAAAACAGACAGACTTGGGAGCTTCTTCAAGGCGGCAGCTCATGTGATTTGGGGAACAATCTGTCGGCTAAATATTGGCTTGATATCGCATTAGTGGCAGAATTAATACCTGGGAATGGACGAGACAATCAGTGAGGACAATGTTCATCAAAGCCACTAATAAACACACAGGCGAACGCAGAAAACTCTGTCTGAAAGAGCAGGAAGGACTCTTAGAAGATAGAGAGAAGGACTCCGTGGGGACGATCAATGACATTGTTAATATTCGAGCGGAGATGGCTTGCGACATATCATTAGTCTTATTTATAATAGTAATACTGCCCGTCCTGGTCATAACAGGCACAGTATGTTGTTATTTTTTATTATTATGATTGTGACAAGCCTGTGCGCTGCGAAATTAAAAGGCGTCGTAACTGTCGAAATGTACCAGAGTGGACTCAGTCATTTAGTTCGGTTTAGCTTCTGAAACCTGCATTTGACGACTGTTGTTTACGAGCTGTGTTTGGTTATAAAATTTCATTGTTTACATTATGATAGACTCCTGGATGTCGTTTGGCAATAATGACATGCATAGTAACTATATTGTTCCGACTTCTACAAACACCATTAAAAGGTGTCAACTTCAGCAGTCTTACATTGGAATTTCAATTCTTTCAAATGTAATTTGTTTCATGTGTTTCAAAAATATGTTTTACTAGATGACCCGGCCCGGCTTTGCCCAGGCCCTGGCGGGGATCTATCTATCTATCTATCTATCTATCTATCTATCTATCTATCTATCTATCTATCTATCTATCTATCTATCTGTCTGTCTGTCTGTCTGTCTGTCTGTCTGACTGACCCGGCTTCGCCCAGCCTCTGGTAGGGAGCATCTCATTTAATTCATATAAGTAGTCATATAAGCTCCCATTCCCGACTATCTGTCTGTCTGTCTGTCTCACTGACCCGACCCGGCTTCACCCAGGCCCTGGTGGGGAGCATCATCTCATTTAATTCATATAAGTAGTCATATAAACTCCCGTTCCCGATCTATCTATCTATCTATCTGTCTGTCTGTCTGTCTGTCTGTCTGTTTGTCTGTCTATCTATCTATGTATGTTCGGCCCGTCCCCGTTAAAAATATAGATAGAATAGAAGAATAGAGAGATTGATAGTAGAAAATATGATTGGAAGAGATCTATCTAAAGTAAACTTGTAGTCATATAAGCTCCCGTTCCCGACTATCTGTCTGTCTGTCTATCTGTCTGTCTGTCTGACCCGGCCCGGCTTCACCCAGTCCCTGGTGGGGAGCATCTCATTTAATTCATATAAGTAGTCATATAAGTTCCCGTTCGCGAACGCATAAAGAACGGTCACACATACACACATACATACATATACACATCGCCTTTTATATATATAGATTATTTGAGAATGAATGAGCTATATTTGCCTCATACCAATTTCATGCCACCACTTTTCCCTGGTTTATATATGGACTTTACAAGTCTTATCATGCTCAACTGCTTTTTCCATCTGGTGTCTAAATGTGAATATTGTGTCTGAGCAGCTTCTGTTTGGTGTAAAACCCATCTGGGTTTCTGATAGTTGTTCTTCCAGTAATGGTCTTAATATTCTTTCACTGATTTTGGCATACATTTTCTCTGAGTGGCTAAGTAGTAAATACTATAATTTACTTTAATGGATATGTGCTACTTGATAAAAACAACAGGAAGAAGATTCTCTGCTGGCTCAAGAGACAGGTATGAGGAATCAAATATAGATAGTCAATTTGGTCCAGAGATGACTCTTTAAGGCTTAGTTAATAAGAGTGGTTGTTGCAGACAATACGCCTTGACTGTGAAGGACACAAGGGTGGCATTCTAAAACTCGTACACAATTCAGTTCCATACAATGAAATCTCTGTGAACACTAACAACCAGGCAGAAATAATAGGGATGGATATAATGCTAAAGGAATTAAAAATCAGAATTTACATTTACAGTCCAGCATCTAAAGATCTAATGTTATTAAGCATGAAAATCAATTATTCCAACTGCAGAGATTTTAATAGTCATTCAGAAAGATGGCGCTATCCAGACACTGATAACAGAGGAGGTGAAGTGGACTGGAAAATGGATTCAAATCTTCATTTAATCATCAAATCAGATGACAAGCCCAATTTCTACTCTAGTAGATGGTGTACCAGTAGCACTCCAGACTTAGCTTTCTGTACAGGAGACATCTTCCACAAAATTGATTGCCACATGCTTGACATGGCACATAGTGATGAAAAATGAAATTGTGTTCAATATTTTAAATTGACTTTTCTTGAAGTTGTAAATTAATAAGTTCTCGAGAAGACTGTTGAAGAAAAAGATAATGACATTATTGTAGAATTGACTGTTGCAATGAGAGGGGATAATATCAGCAAGTGTGGACACTATCGGCGTTAGACTATATTGAAAAACAGCAGTCAGCTAATTTGGATGTTCAACAAAATTATCACAAGCCAATGCCTCATAAAGATCTCTCACTTTTACCTGGGGAAACAAAGCTACAAGTTGGCTCTGCAATTGATGGAAAGAAAAACATATAATCCATTGATTAAAGTCACATATTGATCATGGGACTTATTTATTTACAATCACCAGTAGTGGAAGAGGAAGTCCAGCTGTACAATGTTTCACAAATCTTATTTTTAACAAATACTGGATAAAGACACTATGAGACAGTTTATTTGCTGATTTAGTAATAAACATGAATTCTCATAAATTGTAACTAATGAAATATTACAGAAACAGTTTTAAAATCACAAAAATCAGATGTGTTTATAAACAAAATCCTCTTAAAAGCTAGCTAACTTTATTGTGGTATAATCTTCACACTGTAAGATTTTAACTGATTAAAATGTAGTTACTAGGTAAGCAAGAAGTAAGGGATGCATTTTCACACCTAGAGGTGTAATGGGCAAATGGTAAAAACGCAATTTTTTCATAGCATTTTTTCAGCACTTAATGGATGATGTAGTCAAATCAAGCCTGCTGCCTACACTTCACAGAATATGTGCCCAAGTTTACTGTTTTTTTGTTTTTTAAATCATTGTCTTTATGGGGAATTGAGCACTCGACCAGCAGGCTAGCATGCTATCCACAACGCTACTGCAGCTCCCAGTTTTCTAGTAACATTTTCAGTTAAAAAGAAAATAGATCATGAAAAATGTAATCCATTGGCCCCTCATTCAAGTCTTTACACCCATTCTAAGCCTTTAAAAGGCCAATTCATTAACCTCACTCATCTCATCTCATCTCATCATGTTCCTCTTGTACCTTGCGGTGTTGAGGTGAAGTATAAACAGCGGGAGAGTGCCCACTTATGGGCTTCATGTATCAATATTCCCATGGACTCTGTTATTCCCTGTGTCCATCATTTACGTGGTCGGCCTCTTCCTCTGCTTCCCTCTGATCTGTACATCATTGCTTGTTGTGGTATACTGTTAGTTGGTAACCTACTTACATGGCCAAACCATTTGACTTGCTGCCTTCTAATAAAACTGTTTATACTTCTTAGTTTTTCTACGAGCAATAACCTTATTAAAAGAGAAATATAATTATTTTAAAAGCTGAAATGCCTACTTGCAAACTAGTGTTGTTGTTTTGGCACAGGTCAATAATATTTGCTTTTATTCATTTACCAGCTCTGTGGCGTTCGAAACTCAGCTGTGTGCGATTTGAATGCAGACCACCTTGCTTTGATTTTCATATAATGGTATGAGTGCCGGTTGTTCAGAAAGCATTGGCAAACTACTGAACGTAAACTTGTAAACTTGCCAAGAAATTACAAATAGCCAACAAATGCTGGGGTTGACTACAACATCCTGTATAGGATATGCAACTAACTTTTTTATTCGTCTTTTTTTTTTTTCTCTAAGGAAAACCAATGATACAGTAATAAAAATTGGTTGTGAAGGTGGGACAACTGATTTTATTCACTAGGCTAATGAGGAGCCATAATTGTACCAGTTTGGAAAAATAACAGCAGTAAGAAATATTGTACTAATTGTAAAGGAAACTTACTACTTAGCCACTTAGGGAAAATTTATGCCAAAATCATTGAAAGAATATTAAGACCATTACTGGAAGAACAACGATCAGAAGCCCAGATGAGTTTTACACCAAACAGAATCTGCACACACACAATATTCACATTTAGACAACAGACAGAAAAAGCAGTTGAGCATGATAAGACCTGTAAAGTCGCATTTATAAACCATTTTTTGCTTTTGACAGAGTTGACAGGAATATGCTAATAGGATTATCCAAGAAAATATGGAATTAGTCAACATCTAATTAATGTTTGCAAAAGTTTATATAAGTCAAGCAAATACTAGTGCCTAACAACAACGGCATGTACTTCTAAGTAAATTTAAAATAAATTCAGTTGTACGACCAGGATGTGTGCTCTCCCACCTACTTTTTATAACATACATTACAAATTTATGTCCAGAAGCAAAGAACAAAGAAGAAAACATTTCAGAATTATTATTTGTGGATGACGAAATGTTATGGCAGAGGATGAAGAGAGTTCCAGAACTACCTTAATCATGTAATTTCCAAGTGTGACAAATACAACATGAAAAAGCAGATCTCATAAGAATTGTTCTTTGGCCGACATTATGCTACCAGTGTAAAACATGGATGCTTACTGCAACTAATGAGCGCAAAATCATTATAGAGATGAGATGCCTAGAAGAGCTGCAGAAGTAACTGTGAGAGATAAAATTATGAATGAGGAAATTAGAGGAATACTAGGTCTAAAGGTAATCATTGCAGTTCATTAAGGAAAAACAGATTACATGGCTTGGCCACTTCACGAAAATGTCCTGGTACCTTCAGCCACAATGAAGAAATATAATGGATACAGAGAAAGGGAAAGAAAGACCATGTAAAAAAATGAAGTGGTGGCTTCAAGAAGAACCTTTGAGAAATTAATACCAACTTACAAAGAGCATTAGGAAGAGCGCATAAAAGATCTTTACATCTCCCCCCAATACTTCACTGAGCTAAATGGAGGAATAGAAGAAGGCTGGCTAATGAGGATAACCAAGGGTAATGATGATGGAAAAAATGATCTCTAAAAGCATAATGGTAATATTAGTGTTGGAGTGTAGTACAAATATGAGGGGAAGCTTAATGAACAAGAGATGATGATGAGGATAAAGATGATAATCATGATAATGTATATGAAATGATGGTAAAACAACAGGTTTGATAAATAGGAGATGATGAAGATGGAGGCAGTGATGAATTAAGTAATGATGATGAAATAAGAGATAACGATGGTGAAGAGGCTGATGATGATGAAAAACGATGATAGCAATCTGATGATGATGCTTAGAAAGATGATAAATATCACAAGTAGACTGATGATGATGGTGATGGGGGAAAATGACAATGGCAAAAAAGGTGATCTTAAAGAAAATAATGACAATAATGTTGGAATACAGTATAATTATGAGGGGATGCTTGAGGCTAAAAAGATGTTAATTGTGAATAAAATGATAATAAAGGCAATGATTATGACAGACAGCATATATTTTTTCTGTGTACAGTATTAGTCAGCTACAACCAATAATTATCAAATGAATTGCATGCCCTCATGGTGTTTAGGTTGTCAAAGAATTGTAAACATCTTTTTTATATCTGTTAGGATCATCACCCAAATCCAGGAAAAATGTATGCAGGTATGAATCGAACAGCCTATCTACCTGTTAATGAAATGGGCTGGTATGTGTTGAAACTTCTGCGGCTTGCATTTCTTCGTAAGCTAACTTTCACAGTTGGCCGTTCCTTAACGATGAACAGAGAAAATTCAATAATTTGGAACGATATTCATCACAAAACAAATCTTCATGGTGGACCGTGAGTAATTCATCTTTAAGTCAGTAGAAATTATAAATTTATGTATAAGGGAATATTGTATTTATTTACTTCAGTTACATTTTCATCGGAGACATGGAGGCATAGTGGTTAGTGTGCTTACCTGCCAAGACAGTAGTCTGGATTAAAATCCCCATGAGAAGCATGATTATTTGTTTTTAACAGTAGTTCTCTGGGATCATACAGCCTCATAAAAATGTGTACCAGAAAATGGTCTGATATGGATAAGTGGCGAGGAAGGGAACTGGCCATTCAACCTCATATGTATGGTCTAGAACAGTGGCTCTCAACCGGTGGGGAATTCCCCCCTAGGGGGGAATATTAGGGTTTCCAGGGTAGGAATGAAGACCACAGATTGGCATTTTCAAATTGGCTTCAGGACCACACAAAATGCGATCAGGAGATTAAGCATACTTGTGACGTTAAATTTCCCGATTATTTCAGGATCGCATTAATACAAGAACTGATTACATGGTATTGTTTTCCCTCCATAATTTGCAGTTCTGTGCTTCTAGCCCTTCTAAGATTTGTTCCGTAACGTAAGTAGACCTGCAAATCATGTTTTATGCAGACGCCTAGACGTGTTCTAGTATGTTATTGAATTTAGCTTCTATTTTTAAGTATACTGTGTAATTTTCGACTATTAACTGATTGCCTGCCAAACAAAAAAGTGGTCCTGACCAAACAGAAATTCAAGGCAGAAAATTTGGTGTAGGGGTGTGTCACAATAATGCTTTTAAAATGGTTAAAATGGTAGCAGATATATTGTATTACATATCAAATTAAAGAGGATTGCACAAGGAACGTGACTGTATTAATAATTAATTGATAGGTTAGAAATATTATGACAATAATGAGAGGTTTAGTAATAACAATTGAAATTAAAAAGGTAAAAAATATTTTAAAATTTCACTTACCAAGACTTTATTTTGTATCCACAGCAGCTATTCCAGTTAAATTTGCTGAATATTGTTACATACACCACTTTTGTTCAATAATATCACAAGAACTGCACCACAACACCAATAAAACATAATTAAAACATTATTTTGAAGCACATAATGTTCACACAAACTGGAAAATGTCAGGAACACATCAGGCAGATTACTGAGGAGTAGAGTACTGTGAAACAAAATAAACACAATTTTCTATCTAGTTATAATTCTTCTTCTTCTAAATTTAATTATTTAATACTCCTTAAATACTTTGTGATAGGCAAAGTAAATTTAGTGGCACAAGTGTGGCTTATTAGCGCAAGCATAAGTCAGCATTTGCCGTCATAATATGAGGAACTTTCACTGTTAGATTTCTTTTGAAATTATGACCGTCTTCTAAATTAACTGACTACTGCATGTGGTATACATTTTAGAATCTTTCATAAAGTCCTTTACATCACAATAACTGTAATATAGCATTGTTTAAAACGGTAATTTTATTAAAATATATGAGGCCCAGAATCAGACAGTATTGTCACTTCGAATTTCGAATCACAATTATTTTGAATCGCACCAAACTCAATTTCTCCTAACCAAGATATGGGGCATAGTGTGCTCTTGCATACGGGCGGAAACGAAATCTTTCGTTGTAAAGTTTAATTCAGTGGGACACTAAAAATTGTGGACTAAAAAGGAGAAATTGGATCAATAAACGTATTATATATACCGAACCGATAGGTCGGTTAGCGGGTGTCAAAATAGGTCCATGGAACTGACCTATCGGTCTGCGGCAGAGCGAATCAAACGAAAATGATGAAGATCACATGCTGTAATGTGATATTTCAATAGTAGGAAATAGCTGTTTCCTTGTCATACTACAACGATGACTAATATCGTTATGGAATATTCACAGTGATTTGAATGCCAATGAATGCATGTTTGCATTCGTCATCCATTGTAATATTTATGTGTAATTTTTCATCACCCTACATGGGACTGTTTACTTTTGGGTAATTTGTCATCACAACCTCACTCAGATCTAGGAGCTTTGATAGGCAGGCCATGCAAGCTGACGTCATTACAACATGACTGGTCTCTCTCTCTCTCTCTCTCTCTCTCTCTCTCTCTCTCTCTCTCTCTCTCTCTCTCTCTCTCTCTCTCTCTCTCTCTCTCTCTCTCTTTGTGTGTGTGTGTATGTGTATGCCCGCGTCGTGCGCGTCTGCCTGCCTGCCTTGCCATCTTGACAGGCGATAGTCTGTAAAATGGGGTTATCTCTCCATAACACAAAGCCTGGGTTGAATTTAGAGAACATGTGTTGCCCATGCAGCATGATCCCTCTCTCGGCCTATCTTATTTACTCCAGAGGAAAGTGACACCAATGCGTCTGGAACAAGACAAGCAGCAGAAGCTGCCGGATCAGCAAAGCAATGCTCTAACTGTCCACCTGTCTGAGCTTCTATCCTAGACCAGTTACCAACCAAGGCTTACGGCCTGGTCTGCCCTGCCATGACATTTAGTCTTTAGGTTGCATTTCCTCACACCAGGATAAGGCCTGTAAACCTCCCAATTGCGCTCTTCCGCCCGAAGCCTTTGGCACAATGTGGGGTGTCAGGTTTGGTAAGCGCCGCCCAACATTCGGCGCTAACAGAAGCAGGTAGTCTACTGTCATACGGTAGCTCAGTCGTATCTGACTAAGACCTGACTTCAATCTCTCTCTCTCTCTCTCTCTCTGTCTGTGGGGTGGGTGGGTGTACGTACATGTGTGTGTGGGTATGTGTGTGTACATGTGTGGGTGTTTATGTGTGTTGATCTTGACGTTTTCGTTTTATATTTACATAATCTGAAGCCCATGATGAGTTTAAAAAAAATAAAGTATGATCTTTCATATTTCCAATATGGATTCACAAATATTGTCATCAACGGAGAAGAACGACTTCAAGGTGTTATTTGTAGTAAAAGTTTGTCAAACGATTCTATGAGACCGACAAAGTTGAGGAAACATTTGTTGAATGTTCATCCTCAACACAAGGACAAGGATAAAACCTTTTGTGAATGTCTTGGGAATGCTGTCAAAAGGATGAGACTGGATTTAACAGGGTGAAGCGTGGACAATAAGCAGTCAAGCTGAAAAACGGCTGATGGCTGTGGAAATATGGTTTCTGAGGAAAATGCAAGGAATACCATGGAAAGACAGAAAAACCAATGAACAAGTCCTTCAAGAAACAAATGAAGATCGTAAACTGATTAGAGTCATTAGACGTAGACAGTCTAAATTTTTTGGGCATGTTATGAGAAGAACACTTTCGTTCAGAAAGCAATGGCAAACTACTGAACGTAACACTTGCCTAGTACATCAACAGCAGCTAAAAAATGCTGGTGTTGACTGCAACGTCCCGTAAGGGATACGCAACAACAACAACAAAAATTATGAGAAGAAATGACTTGGAGAACTTGGTGACGACCGGCAAGATCAAAGGGAAGAGACCAGGGGGAAGACCGAGAAGTAAATACCTGGATGGCTTGGCCACATGGCATGGTCGAGATAGGAACACAGAGCTGATCCACGACTCTGGTGATCGAGTGAGATGGCATAACATGACCGCCCACGCTTACCTGCATGGCACATGATGGATAGATGGATGCCAAGAAACAAACCAAAAGGTTACTGAAGCTTCCTATGTCGTAGCACTGGAGATAGCAAAGCAGAAAAAAAAACCACATACAATCAGGGAAATTTTGAGCAAACCTTGTCTTAAAGTGGTGAAAATTGTGTTGGGAAATGAATCAGAGAAAAAAACTTGCAGCGGTTTCACTATCAAACAACACTGTTCAAAGGAGGATCAGTGATATGGCCAGTGACATCAAGGATCAAGTTGTGCAAGAGATCAAGTCTGCAGCATTTGGGCTCTATTCAATTCAAATTGATGAATCAACATATGTGGCATCGGGTTCTCACTTGATAGTATTTGCAAGGTATGTGCATTCAGGATCATTTAAAGAACAAGAAACAACTACCAAGGCCTCTGATATTTTGGAAAAGGTTTATCTTTCCTTGAATCAGAAAATCTGTTATTGGATAATATGCATGGGTGCTGTACAGGTGGAGCACCAGCCATGTTGGGGACCAAATCAGGATTTCAAGTTAGTGTGAAGAAACGTGCCCCTAAAGTCAATGGCATTTATTGCATGACCCATCGTCAGGCACTGGCCTTCAAAACACTTCCAGCTCCATTGGGGAAGGTTATGGATCAAACTGTTGAGATAGTGAATTTTATCAAAGGAGGAGCTCTCAACTCACGGCTTTTTAAGTAGTTATGCGTTGACATGGATGCAGGCCACCATTTGCTTCTTTTCCACACAAATGTTCGATGACTGTCAAGAGGGAATGTAACTGCGCGAGTATGTGAGTTGAGAGACGAGCTCAAATTATGTTTTGAAGTTCAGAGTAGGATGGAGTTTTTTGCCTGGCTGAATGATGAGGAATGGATCATGCACCTTGCCTAAGTTAATATTTTTGAGCAGTTGAATAAACTCAATCTTCAAATGCAAGGAAGGAATACAAATATCATACAATTTGTGGATGCCTAGAGAGCTTTTATGAGCAAGATGGAAAACTGGGAAAGAAAGGTTAATATGATAAATATTGCAATGTTTGAGAAGCTTTCATCCGTTCTCATTGTTGATGGTAAAGACCAAGTGCTTCCACAAATTGCAAAAAAATTAAATTTTGCAGCATTTGACAGCACTAGAAAATGAATTTGAGCGATATTTTCCTGAACTTAGTGATGATGAGTTGGATTTGGTGTGAAACCCATTCAAATTATCAGTTGAAAAAGTTTCTGATGATTGTCAAGATGAATTTCTGGAGCTGAAAAATGATTCGGGAGCAAGAGATGTGTCCCATGAGAAACCAATCACAGAATATTGGCCTTTGATGTGTGATTCCTACCCAAAAGTGGCAGAAAAAGCAATCTGTCAATGCTTCCATTTGTGTCATCAGATATTTGTGAGTCAGGCTTTTCAGCTCTGTTCGAAATTAAAAAATGACGTAATAGATTAGATGTTGAAAATTATCTCTGTTGTGCCCTTTCAAGCAATCCTCCGCGTATTTCAGAATTGCTGAGGGAAAAACAATCACAGTGTTCTCATTGATTACATCTTCATTTAAATGAAGTTAATTGAGTGGTCTCGAGGTATGGTGTCCATCTCGAGGGCTGGAGGTCCCGGGTTCAGGCCCCGGTGAGGACCGGGATTTATTTTAAAAATCCACCTGGACTTCCAGTAATAAAATTTCCCCTGGTCTCTGGGTAGTGAGAACGGACGCTCGTGTGTATTGTTGCGCACGTAAAAAAATCCCTTGGCAGTTGGAAATCGAAAAAGAGTAGCCTAACAGCGCTGCCCGGGCAAAATTTCGAGTTAAAAATCTACGCAAAGTATTTCAGGATCTTCGCTGATGCAACGGAGTTCGTGCATTGAGCTGAGTTTCTCCAGGCTCAGGTTTGAGTTAGGAGGAAAATAGAGCACTTATGGGTTAAACCGTGTGCCATGATGTTGATCCAATGACTAATCTAAACTAAACTAATTATGAATCTACAATATCCTGGTTTTGTAATGAGCATTTTGTTTAATAAAGCACAATTTTCTGGCATTCTGGTGTATATTAAGCTACAATTCTTTGATATTTTAACTGTTTGTTTATTGTAGTATGATTAATGTGGTGTTTTAATAAAATATTGTGAATATAAAAATGCTTTTATTTAAGTTTTAATATCCATCAGCATATTCATTTGCCATTAACTGTATAAAACTACACTATAAAATTTATCTTTGCATGTGAAGGTGATGTACAACTATGGAAGGAAATAAGGATGTTCAGTATTATAGGCATGCTATTGTTAATGTACCTTTTGAGGCTGACAATTTTGGAGGCAGAGAATGACAGTCTGAACATATGGTGAAAGGGGGGGGGGGGGGCACGGGCCAAAAAAGGGTTGAGAACCACTGGTCTAGAATGTGTGGAGGCCTAACATTTCACACGCCATTGATAGTTTTTTTTTTGCACTCGCTCACTTGAACTTAAAGCGTAGTCCATGCCGCTACTTCTAGTAGTGCTAGACTGAATTTTGTGTGTGGATTAGCTTTCGCAATTAACAATGCCCCTCGCCATCAGGTGAACCCACTCTGACTTCAGAGGTACTTGTAATTTACATCCCCAAGTAAAGGACAACAGGTCAAAATTTTAGTCCAACTGTGCGGTGTAAGGGTTGAACCCCTTACCTTGGCATCAGCACACCGAATGTTTAAGAACATACATTCTTATCCAATCGACCATGCTGACCTACATCAGTGATAGTGTCTGCTATAGCACTACCTTTACCTTTTTACATTTTCATATTTAATATTTCCAGTCCATTTCTCATTATTATCTGTCTGTCTACTTCTCTTCATATTTTCAATAATTGAAACATTCACTCTTGACGTGCTAGATTAGTCCCAGCCTTTTTTTTTTTTTGTCATGCTCACAAATTACACAACTTTCATTATTAAGTTACAATGGCCACATGCTGACAGGACAGGACATTGAGGCTTATCAAAAGTTACATTCACTGTTGATGAACTGATCATGGCCATTCTCCCTACAGAAAATATTTTGGAAGTCTGTTCACGTATGTTGGGAAAATGAAGATTTTGAAATAAAAAGTAATGTGCCAGTTATCACCTTTGCTAAATTTAAAACTTTCTGCTGAAGAATAAACAAGAAATTGTATTTTCATACCAACACTTTGGTATCAATGTCAAACATTGACTTTAAGCAAATATTAAAATTGAAAAGTTTCATAATAAGAAATAGATGAAGATTTAGAAATTGACAAGCAGACAAATTGAAAATAAACTGAAAGGTTAACTTGTAGAAATAGGTAGACAAAATCGTAGATAGATAGAATCATTACATTAAACAACATGCTTTGTCATTTCATGCAGTTAACAATGTTAATGTTAAATGCTATCAGAATTGTATGCAATTAAAAATATTTATTTACTGCAGCTTTTGTTTACCCCTTTGTTCTTCTCTACAGACATGGATACCCAGATCCAAATTATTTGTTAAACGTTATACAAGAGCTGGCCAGCAAAGGAGTGACTTTTGATACAATGTCAAAAGAGGAGAGATTTGACCTTGATTATTTTGAATTGAGAATTGCACAATTCAGACACTTTATTGATATTTTCTCAAAGTGACCATGGAGCATTGAATTTCCTCACACAATTGTGACATTATTATGAATATCTGACCAGTTTTATCACTTGTCTTTCTTGTCCCGTTTTGTTTCTGTATTTTCATGCTATTCAACGTTTGATTACAAGAGCTCATTGACTGTTCCATTACATCAGCAAGATAAGAAGCTGGTACTTACAATGAAACAGATTTGTTATTGGACGTTTGTCGATTATATTAGGTGTTTATTAGATTAAAATGTTGCACACTCTTGGCAGGACGTTGCCATCAACACTAGGTTGATTTTTCTAGGCAATTTTACGTTCAGTAGTTTGCCATTGCTTTCTGAACAAGAAGTTAACATTTACTTCCAACTGACCTGTGTACAGAATGAACCTACTATTCCATATGAAGTTTAAGAGTGAGTGCTTTTAATCTTTCAATCATATTGACCTCCAGATTAGATTAGGGGTTATTAAATTAGGAGACAAAAAGACTCCGTAAGGAATCTGTTATTACCGCTGAGATAAGAAATACTCCACATTCAAACAGTATAAATGACCCTGCATTGAAAACGGATTCATCTGTTCACATCATGATATCTCTGCAGTATGCACTTGAAATATGCTAGGCATTACATTGCATAAACTGTTGTCTATGGCTTCTTTTTTAGTTTATATATATTCTAATTTGGTCTTCTTAACTGGTCCTTAATTGGTGTTATTTCTATGCGGTTGCCTTTTTTCTCCGTCTTACTTTTCTTTTTTTTTCTTCTTCTTCTTCTTCTTTACTTCCTCCTTCCTACTTCTCCCTTCATCTCCCCATCCTGTCATCTCCAAAAATATGGATCATATGCTTTCTGATTAATTGCTTCACTGTGAGAATTTGTGTAAATGATATAAGTATGTATGCAGGTATGTATGTATGTGTTTATGAATGTGCGTGCATGTGTGTGTGCCTGCCTGCCCATCTCATAGCATGGTAATATGCATTGTTTATGTTTACAACATTCATTTTACAATGTTTTTTTTTTCATATGTGAATGTAACACACACAATTGATCAACGAAAGATGAGTGATTGGAAGGGCTGAATTTAAGACAGGCCGGCGTGCCCAGTTCGTGACCCTTTTAAAGTAAAGTTTGTTCCCTTATGGCCTCTGTAACACATGGACATAATCTTTCATGATGAAACGATGTCTCACAAGGAAGACAACGATCAGTTTGCAAGAAAATTCTTGTGTTGTTTTAATTGGTGATTGTTATGGTTGAAATTAGTAAATGATGATAATCATCATCATGTAGAAAGTCTTTACAGAACATTATCTGTCCTTTGTCAGTTCCCCTGTCATGCTCAGAGTGTTTTTGTTTTTAATCTCTTGTTTTTCTTTATTTTTCATCAATATCCTGTTCAACCCTTTCTGTATTATAATTAAGAAGTGTATGTATATAAATCTGTCTATTATATAGTTGTAAATGTTTATACTGATTATCATATTCTATGAACTGAGTGTACTTCTAATCTTTAATTAATCATCATCTTCCATTTAAGCTGTAAAGCGCTGTGGGGAGGAATAATTGGCACTCCAGCGTCCTATGGGTGGCACTGGATAGTGTCATTCCATGTGATTGTACAGTCTTTGATGCCATCAATCCATCTTCTTCTCAGGCATCCTCTTGCTCTCGTAGCAGATCTTCTTTGATGTAGGGTTAGTGCTGGTAGTCTGTGGTGATGCATTCTAATGAGATGGTCAAACCATTTGATCTTCTATCTTTCAATAAATTTTGCACAAGGTGTTGATCCCATTGTCTGTCTGGCAACATCATTTCTTATTCAGTCTTTTAAAATTTCATATTACACTTCCCATATATATCGCATATATATATATATATATATATATATATATATATATATATATATATATATATATATAATACTAGTTGCCTATTCTTTCCCCACATCTCTCTGGAGCCATCCATCCACAAGTTTTCTGACAATTTCTTGTTGAAGCACTGATGAATGTGTAAGCATGCCTTCTTCTCGAGCTTTGATCCTACAATGTAGTCCACTTCTCTGTCATATTTTTAAATCACTGATATAATGTCATCTTTACTTATATTCATATGAATTTTGTTATGATTAACTATGACTTTTTATCGTCCCTGTCTGTCATTTCATTGCCATATATTCCAACATGCGCAGATACTGTTAAAAGTGAATGTATTGATCTTCTTGTTGGTCGACGTCTTGCTCTTCTTTCAGGAAAGACGCCTTCCATTTCTGTTCTTTCTAAACCACTGTGATGATATTCAAAGAGAATGGGAATAAAATCTTGAACTTGTATTAATCTAAACTGTTTGTCTGCATGTATACACTTTATAATGTCTGTGTCCAGTTTGAAAAAGACAATTTCATTCATTCATATTAATATATGTAACTTTATAAAACCATGTTGCATTATTTGAGTATTAATTAACAGTCATTTTTCAAACCATCTTTCTTCATTTGATTTGACATTAAACGCATTTCATTCCTATACTTCTGAATAACAGTTGAGATATATACTGTGTAACTGTAATGGTTAGCTTAGTGTATGTGGTCCTAATCAGTGAGAATTATAAGTGTGAGAGTTGATGTTTTTAACTCTATCTTCCCACTATTTTAGTTAATTAATTTTTTTAAGAGGGCTGTTCTTTGTGGATAATATTATGACTGACAATACAATAGTTATCACTCTTGGCATTGCATTTCAAGATAACATTAGGTAGCATTAATGCACATTCTTATTTAGTTTAAGGGCACAGTAAACATTAATGTTTAAAAGCAAATACCATTGGTGTATATTCTACTTGTATTTGCTACTAACATTACTTTGTCATTTAATTTCATTTTTAAACTGTAATGTGTCTTTGTCTTTAACTATTGCTGATTTCAAACAGGTATTTGTATGTTTTTTGTTTAAATATGACTGATGTCACCTTGGATAATGCAGGTCAAATTTAGGTATATAAAACAGTAACTAGTACCTTGCTAGGATTGAAATAAATACAAACCAACTTGTGAATGTTATACTTGATCACTATACAGCTGAAAATGTGCTTACTGTGATAGTCACAGAACTGGACGTGTGAATTAATGAATTCGTGATAAACAAAGAGATGAGCTGACATAGAAATGGCACAATGAACAACTAGGGTTAGAATTAAATTGTAAGAAGACACAGTTTATGATCGTTTCTAAGAAAAGGAGGCTGAGTGGTCTCGGGGTATGGTGTCCATCTCAAGTGCTGGAGGTCCCAGGTTCAAGCCTCGGTGAGGGCCGGAATTTTTTCACGTGGACTTCTTGTAACAAAATTTCCCCTGGTCTCTGGGTAGTGAGATCGGACGCCCGTGTGTATTGTTGCACAAGTGAAAAATCCCTTGGTAGTTAGAAATTGAAAAAGAGTAGCCTAATGATGTTGCCTGGGCAAAATTTTGAATTAAAAATCCAACCCAAAGTATTTCAGGATCCTCGCCGGTGCTACGGAGTTAATGCACTGAGCTGAGATTCTCCAGACTCAGACTTGAGTTACAAGTAGAATTGAGCACTTATGGGTTACACCCATGTGACGTGATGTTGATCCGTCGCCTAAACTAATCTAAGAAGAAAAATATATCACAATGTAATATATGTCGCCGGCTCTGTGGAGAAGGGGTTATGAATGCAATTTGTAATCCTGCATACGGCATTCAAAGTACAGCTGGGGGTGATTTGGAAGCAGAACACCTTGCATTGGTTTTTCATACAAAGGTATGAGTGCCGGTTGTTCAGAAAGCAGTGGCAAACTACTGATCGTAAACTTGCCAAAAAATCATGAACAACCAAAAAGGGCTGAAGTTGACTGTGACGTTCTGTAAAGAATAGGCAACTTTTAAAAATATATATATGGGTCAGTGGGAATATTCTTAAACAAGTGAATCTGTACAACTATCTCGGAACAACCATAACATCTGATAGGAGGTGCCTTGAAGAGATTAGAGCAAGAATCGCTATGGCAAAGGTTGCCTTTTGCAAAATAGAAAACATACTGACCAATAGAAAGATGTTCAATTGTAATGAGAAAAAGAGTGTTGACGTTTTACATAGAACCTGTACTTTTGTATGAAAAATGAGCAGACAAGCTGAAAAATATCTAATGGCAGTGGAAATGCAGTTTCTGAGGAAAATGCAGAGTACCATGGACAGAAAACAAAACAATGAGCAATTCCTACAAGAGGCAAATGAAACTCGGTAAACTAATTAGAGAAATTAGATATAGACAATCAAGATTTTGTTGGGCACAGGAGAAGAAATAAACTAGAGAACTTGATGAAAGCTGGAAAGATTGAGGGGAAAAGCACAAGGGGAAGGCAGAGAAGTAAACAACTGGATTATTTGGCCATGTGGCATCTTCAAGACAATAACACATATCCATGACTCTAGTGATCGTGTAAGATGGCAAAACATGACTGCCCACGCTTGTCAGCATGGCACATTATTATTGTCAGAAGTTGGGGTGGACAAAATCTATATGGCTGAACTACAGATTAAGCCCATGAATATCCAAGCGTACAGCTACAAGTGGCTCGTAACAAGATGAAGTTAGCTGGCCTTGATATTCCCCAAGGAGTAGGAAGGAAAAAGTTAGCTGAGGTAGATTTAAGTCTATATTTAAGAGTACTTGACTACTATCCCAGTGCAGGTTTTTTCTCCCCTGACTGTTCCCTTCCTTGGTGTGTAAGTAATCCCCCACCAATGTGCACACACAACACATATGCACTATTGGAATTAAAAGTATAACACTTGAACTATGAGTTAAAACAAACCACAACATTTATTGTCTATCCTTAATCATTCATTACACCAATGATTGTTGTCAATATGATGATGGTGAAAGCATATAAATTTATGCACTACAGTAATCATAAAAGTGAAATGATTAATATACAATACATAACTCCCGGGAAGGTTAACCCGGTCAACAAATGCCCGCAGAAGTCGGATGTGTCGGCCTAACGGCGCAAGAACGCAGCTCTGCTGTAAACAGGCACAAGCAATCACATCCGGAAAAAAAACTCCGGATGAACGAAGAAGAAGAAGACAATACATAACTCTGGATCAGTGAGAGGTCCGCTAACAGCAGTTATGTTCCAATCAGCAAACAGCCATGGTCAGATCAGTGAACATCCGAACGGTGTTCAGAACGGTAGTGTCTGTCCTGTCCCCCTAGTTCCTCGTTGTCACAGCACGGGTACTGGGCTCCTGTTGAGGGCTTGGAAGAGAACATCAAGAATGTGTATTATCTAGTTCTACATCAGTACAAACCTAATTACTACATACATTCTATCACCCCCCTATACAATGACCAGTCTGGCCGAGTTCTCTTCCAGCTTTAATGTGCGTTAACTATCCTCCTGCTCCCTACATATCTCTGTCCTATGGTCTTGTCTAGGAAGGACTTTTCAATCGTCTCACACGCCTGTAATTACATTTCTGCCCCCTTATAACGTCCGTCATGATGCATGAAGTGTCCTAAGTTCATGTCCCTAATTCAGACACTCGGTTTCTCACTGTGAGTACCATCCAACATATGGGTTCCCAGATTACAGGGTCGGTAATTGTATCATAATAGTACCTGATCATCCGGGCTTACAAGCCATGATCAGCTCTGTGAAAGACTCGTGAGTTACGATACACGCTCGTGCACCACACACTGGAAAGGCTAAGCACCATATACCCTATACCAATTGTGGATAATGTCTACCATTACACCTCTGCTACAAATGCAATCAATAGACAAGGTGCGAATGCACGCACAATAGCATAACACTTCATATTGGTAGGTTTGCATATGACAAATCAATATATCAAACATACAATACACATAAAATATATTAATTAAACTAGACATATTATCATACTTTAACATAATAGCATTATGCAAAGTTAGTAATAATATTGTTTACATAAATATCTTCTTCTTCTTCTTCAGCGTTCCGAGCCATTGAGGTTCTTTGCTGCAGATACAATCCGTCTTCATTCGTCTCTCTGGTGGACATAAATATGAGACATATAAATAAGTCTCCTTGAAGTAACCACCCAGGACAGCTGCATTGCTGGTCTGCCTGGTTTAGTCACCTCTTGGCCACTATCGTGGTAAGAATAAAAGCGATATAGTCAGTTGACTATATTCTGCACAACAAATGCACACAACAAAAGGCGACTAAGCTAGTGTACAAAGAAATGACAAGCATCTACCAAGACACCTAAAGTATACCTAGAACATAGCCAAGATCTGCCTAACCTAGGGTTCCTACTTCTCAGAAGAAGAACACTTAAAGCAATATTATATTGTACACTGAACTGCGAAAATAAGTTAACAGATCAGCAACAAGAGAAACTGATGGTCTCACTGAACTAGCCTACCACAGGCCGACAGAAAGTCAGTCCTCTAAAAGACTTAGTTACTAAGAAATAACTTTCCTAGTGAAGTCTAGCAACATCAGAATCATATATATGACTACAAAACATTGAGTACCTGTTTCACTGATTTGCATACCTAACATGACCAGGACTAACAGCCTATTTTATACTGAGTCTAGCAGACTTATTATCTCCCAGCAATTCCAGTCATAAATTCTTTCTGAACACTAGCTCTACCTAATGCCAGGTGAACATAAATTACAGACCACATAAATAATATACCATACTTGAGAATGAATGGGAATTTTTATTTTAAAAATAAATTATAGTCAAGAATTCTGACACCTTGATGTCTTGACAGCGTACGTGACTGGTCAGACCAATTCGCACGGTAAATGTTCATCCACAATAGATGTATGTGAAACATGGTCATTTCCACAATCATACATCCATCTGACATGCTCAGTGTGTGACCTATCTGCCATCATTTTCTCCATCCATCATGTGCCATGCCGGTAAGCGTGAGCGGTCATGTTCTGCCATCTCACTCGATTATCAGAGTCGTGGATCAGCGCAGTGTTCCTGTCTCGACCATGCCATGCAGCCAAACCATCCAGGTATTTACTTCTCTGTCTTCCCCTTAGTCTCTTCCCTTCGATCTTGCCAGTCGTCACCAAGTTCTCCAAGTAATTTCTTACAACGTGCCAAAAAAAAAGTTTGACTGTTTACGTCTAATGCCTCTAATCAGTTTACGATCTTCATTTGTTTCTTGAAGGACTTGTTCATTGGTTTTTCTGTCTGTCCATGGTATTCTTTGCATTCTCCTCAGAAACCACATCTCCACAGCCATCAGCTGTTTTTCAGCTTGACTGCTTATTGTCCAAGCTTCACATCCATACAAAAGTATAGGTTCTATGTAGCACTTCAACACTCTTTTTCTCGTTTCAATTGATATCTTTTTATTGATCAGTATGCTTTTCATCTTGCAAAAGGCTAACTTCGCAATGGCAATTCTTGTTCTAATCTCTTCAAGGCATCTCCCATCAGATGTTACGACTGTGCCGAGATAACTATATCGATTCACTTGCTTAAGAATATGCCCATTTACTCATTTTCTCTTTTGTCATTATTCCATTCACGGTCTTTTCCCTCCATGCAATGCAATCAACCGCAACTTGCTCCCAATGTGCACTACGAGTATCAGTGTCTGTGTCAATCATGTCCCGCTTACACACATCTTTAAGCCGACCCCGAGATCTTTTATCCATCTGTAATTCACAAAACAAGAGTGATGGACACATCCTGTTGGATGGACACATTTCATAGTCGTAATTAAGTGGCATTCCATTCTCAGTCTGATAGAACTGTCCAAATAACAGGCTTTAGTGGTAGTGACACATTATTGATCCTTTTAGGATCATAACTATTTTCATGGAAGTCTCCGTATTTAGCATTCTTTTCGATACTTCAATTTCAATTCACCGCAACAGACGTCACGAGGCTATATTTAGCTTTAGCAGCTATATATAGCGTAGTTAGCAGCTATATATAGCACTGGCGGGGGATCTCCGTTCAATTAAAGTTTTTTTCAGTGCGTGTCATGGCGCGAAAAAGGAGCGACGAACGGTAACACAGTGTGTGTAGTACATTTTTACGTTGGCTTTCTGCAGTCATGAATTTTATTGAACTGACAGCAGCTGTCCACGACAAGCAGAGTAGTGTTGCCTTTCTGCAGCAACATGGCATATTACATTCTGAAAGACGTTGTTCTGGTCATCATGTCATGGTGCTATTGTTGAGTGAACGTCAGGACAGATGGAGATGCCATCAATCGGGATGTCGACAGGACATCCCGATGAGACAAGGCACATGGCTGCAAGGCTCGCGTCTGCCGTACAAACAAATCATTCTGTTTGTGTACTACTGGTCTCATGAGTTGACTAGCATTTCATTTTGCCAGCTGGAGTTGGGGATGTCGCAGACAGCTAGTATTGATTGGAGTAATTACCTACGGGAGGTTTGTGCCAACACACTTTTAGTCAATCCTGCAGTGGAGAACGGCCAAGGAGAGAAACAAGAGGCAGAATGGAACACACAGGCATCTACTCGATTCCTACATGTGCGAATTCATGTGGCGTCGTCGCACTAAATGTGCTGGCCTAGATGTGTTCAACACCATTCTAGCTGATATTGTTCCATTCTGGCAACCCCAACAATAGTCTGCAGTCTGGCCACCGCCGCAACACTAGTCTGCAGAATATGATTGTCAACTCATGCATACAGCAGTATCATCCAGCAATAGGCCCTTTTCAGGGCCACTAGAAGAATGCCATAACGGAACGGGCCCTTTTCAGGGTCACAAATTAGCACACAATAACAGCCCCTAAGTGTGCACAAGAGTATACAACCACTGAAATATTCAGGTCAACTCACACACACAACTAAACCATTTGCTGCACACCGACAACGTTATTCCGGTCAAGGTCATGCACACCGAGATACAGCGCGAATAAGGGAACTCCAGGATATGACGTGTGTCCTGGAATTCCCTTTGTTTGCTGTGAATTAAAATTGAAGTGCCATTATAAGTTCCCACAAGGAACGTAAAAGGCAAATAATTGATGAGAAGTATTTTAAAAAAAAAGAAAACAATATATAATATAAATCAAACAATGTTCTCGGAGCGAGGTCTCGTTAATCATAAGATGGGATGGTGGTAGGTCAAGCAAAGTATGGCCGTGACTCAAGGAAGGTGTTTAGGCACTCAGCTGCAAATGGTGTTTCCAACGGTGAAGATGATAGTCTCTCCGTCGTTCCTCTTCGGGTCACCCTATTCGCCAGTGGCCCACAAATCAGTTCTTTCAGAGTCGCGGATGCGCAATATCGAATCTTATTATGTTGCTGGTGAGTTGCTCTGATATACCACAACACTCTGAAAGTCAAACCAAAATAAACGACTGGTAAGTGGTGGCCTGGGTTGTGATCTCATGTGTCTGTCCTAGCCTGTGACTACCCTCTGTCTTCATTCTGAATCTCGCTATAGAACCAATCCTTAACTGTGACTGTACTGTTGATGTGATAGGAAAGGAAATGGATCACAAACCTAACCACAGCTGACGCTCGAAAGTGTACAAGAGACGCAGATGTGTATTGGGGAAAGTCACTGGATCACTAACTTAATACCCAAACTGACGCTGCAAAGTGTGCAAGGTGTATTGAGGAAAGGAAATGGATCGCTAACCTAATAACCCAAAACTGATATTCCAAAATGTGCAAGAGACGCAAAGAGGTATTGACCTGTAATTGAAATACTCCTGATAAGAAGGCGAAGGAATATGCTTCTGAGCAGGTAACCAATACTAATATTCCAGCACGCCCCAGGATATACTGTAGAGCAGTGTAATGCTACTATTCAAGAAACAATGCCTGCGCGACTCCGTAGTGACATACCAGTACGCAAACCATTTCTATGTTAAAATCAAGAATCCTACTGGAAATAAAACTAAGTCGCTGAACAACGAGAATCAAGAATGTAGTTGCTTATACTGTAAGGCAGTGGACTATCTATCATCAAGACCAGAGAACAGAATAACTAATATATTCACTAGGTTTGCCGTCGACCGTCAATGTGAATGA
This sequence comes from Cepaea nemoralis, assembly GCA_014155875.1. Classification (NCBI taxonomy): domain Eukaryota; kingdom Metazoa; phylum Mollusca; class Gastropoda; order Stylommatophora; family Helicidae; genus Cepaea; species Cepaea nemoralis. The sequence continues at coordinate 97,287 of JACEFZ010005735.1, forward strand.
AAGGTCACGCGAAGCGCGTGGTGATTCTAGCCTGACGTCTTCTAACAACTCCAATCATGACTAAATCACTTCTAGAAAACCGGACATTAGCTGACAAAGAATCACCATTGTCGATCTCTATCTGCTACTGGATTCGCTCAATCTAAAATAATAATTATCCTACGTGACTTAGAATTTTAACCATGCTTGCTTTGCGAGTAGTTGACCGAACCCATCAATGTCGTAAACTAGAAATTATCACGCCTGTCCTGTATTTAGGCCAAATATATTCTTCTTCCTCTTCTTCTTTCGTTCGCTTGAAATATGTCTATAACTGCAATGCTGTCTCTTGTATGAATTGAACTGTCTTTTTCAGTTCACACAGCGGTCCATAGAGTTTATCTTCCACTGTCGTCTCTCTAGGCCAGAAGGTTTGCCTAGATATGTTATATTTTGGGCAGTCTTGGAGTATGTGCTCTGCTGTCTGCGACGCCAATCCACATGTACACATGGTTGTTTCACCAATCTTGAATTTTGTATACATGTGGTTGCGTAATCTATTGTGCCCTGTTCTGAGGCGCAGAATAATGACTTGTTCTGGTCTGTCCATAACGTGGTAGTCATCTTGAGCAGGTTTTGGTGGCTTTCTGACTGATTTGATCATTCTTTTCTTTTGGTGGTATGTAACGGGCACATCAGGCTGTTCTTCTTTGGCTCCTTCCTTAGCCAATTGATCAGCTCTGTCGTTTCCGGGTACTCCACAGTGGGATGGTATCCACTGTATGGTGACCTTATGCTGACTGCTAAGTTCAGAAAGTAGTGTCCTTAGTACTGGCAATTTCCCAGACAGGAGCGCCTCGAGTACTGATTTTGCATCTGTCAATAGCACCACAGGTTGTGTACCATTGCTGGTATTTAGTAATTTCTCTGTTGCTATCTTGATTGCCTCAATTTCAGCATCAGTAGTTATGGCAGTACTTTCCTGTCGGTACTCTAGCTGTGTCCCTAGTATTATTTGGGTATTATATGTACACTCCTGCTCCTCCATTTCGAACAGTATTTTGTGCTGACCCATCTGTGTAGACTCGGATCCAGAGGTCCTGTGGGTATTCTTCATCAAGGAAGCTGAGAGTGGCTGTTCTGCACTGCACACTGTTCTGTTCTTCCTTGTCAAATATTCCTCTCACTTTTGTCTGGATTTGTAATGATAGTCTATGCTCATCTTTCCATGGAGTTCGCTCTGGAATAGTTGTTAGGGGGATACCAACTGTGGGCAGATCGGTGGTTTCTCTGCAGAGTCGTTTGGCCTGGTGGATAAAACTACTTCTTTTCAACCGCCCCATAGCTAGGTTTTCAAATCTGTTCTTCATAGGGTGGCCTGGCAAGCTGAGGAACTTTTCTGCTTGTATTAGCGTTTTCGTATCTCTGCGCTCACTCAGTGCTTGTGTCCTCCCCATCTTCTCCATTTCCACTATAGGGGTTGATCTCATCCCTCCTGTGGTGACTCTAAGTGCTTGATTTTGCACTTTGTCCAGCTCTTGTAGTGTGGTTTTTGATGCCGAACACCACGCAGTTGACCCGTATTCCAGGTGTGGTCGTATGCTCTGTTGATAAACTTTGCTAAGTATTTTCCCACTGGCTCCCCATGTGGTTCCACTTAGCTTTCTCAGGATGGCTATTTTCCTTCTGGCTTTTGCTACTGCTTTGTTGATGTGCTTTCTCCATGTCAGCCTGCCATCAAATGTTACTCCAAGGTATGTTGGTTCTTTATCTTCTCTTAGGGGTGTTCCATTTATCTGGATGGTCCCTGCCTTTTGTTTTGGAGAGAGGGTAAATAGGGTGGTGCTGCACTTGTCAGTGTTTATGCTGACACACCATCTATTTGCCCATGCAACAAATGTATCTACAGCTCTTTGTAGCAATCTGGTGGCCACTGATGCATGTTCATTTGTGCTCCATAGAACCAGGTCATCGGCGTACATTGCCGCTTTAATTCCATGCGGTAGATTAGCAACGAGATCATTGATGAAGATTAGAAAAAGTGTGGGGGACAAGACTCCGCCCTGGGGAACACCGTGACGCAGTAGTACTTTCTTGCTCTTTAGTCCGTCTATCTGTACTCGGGCTCTTCTGTTGTGCAAGTATGCTTTCACCCATTTGTACATTCTTCCATTGACTTTGCAGTTTCTCAGTTTATTCATCAGACCTTCTTTCCAGACTTTGTCAAAGGCTTTCTTCAAATCTATCCATGCCGCAAGCACCAGCTTCTTCTCTTGGAATGCATCCTCAATTTCTTGAGAGAGGTAGGTTGTCTGATCTTCCGTAGAGTAGCACTGCCTAAAGCCAGCCTGCTGTGGCACAAGGATGTTTTTACTTTCAATGTACCACTGCAGTCTGTGATTGATGATGCGCTCCAGTGTTTTGCAGAGAACAGCTGGTGAGGCTAATTGGTCTGTAGCTAGAGGGCAATGGAACTATCTTTCCCTGATTTTAGGAGGGGTATCATGATTGCTTCTCTCCAGGCTTGTGGAACACTGCCTAAGGTCCAACTGTTATTGAAGATCTGCAACAGCTTTGCTTTGGCCTCTGTTCCTAGGTTCCTGATCATTTCATTGGAGATACCATCAGCTTCCTGGTGACTTTCTCATTTTCAGTTTGATATGGCTAGCTCCAGTTCGCTGATTGTGATGGGTGCCTCCAGAACCTCATGTACTATTTCCTTCTGTCCTGTATGTTGCCGTTTCTCTCGAATCTCTTGTTGTTTCTCTGGACTAATTTTGATATTGTTATCTTGTGCGAATGAGTCCGCAAAATGGTCAGCTGCTTGCTTTCTTGTTAAGATGTTTCCATCTTTATGTAGTGCAATTTTGAGTTTCTCCCTGTGCCCTCATCGTTAAGTTGTTTTATTAGCTTCCACAATTTCCTTGTGTCTCTTTCAAAGTTCAGAGACTCGTTTTCTTCCTGCCAGCTTTTCCGTCTAGCCTGCAGCTTGGCCCTTTGAAATTTGGCTTTTGAGTGTTGGAATTTATTGTGGTGCTCTTGGCTGGGTGTGGCCTCTGCTTGCTTTCTACACACTTCCACATTATTATGCAACTGTTCCAGTTCACTACTCCAGTAGGGTTTATATTGTTTACGGGCTCCTCTTGGTACTGTTTCTCGCGCTGCCTGTAGTATGCATTTCCCAAACTCTTCAACTACTTTATTTATGTCTTTCTCAGTGTTCAGGTTTCTAACCAGTATGCTGGTGCGATTCTTGTACATTGCCCAGTCTGCTTTCTTGTAGTTCCACCTCGAGAGGGTGCTGCTTTAACTTACAAGTTCATTTTCTACAGTTAGAAAGACTGGCCGATGGTCACTGCCACCAAGTTGTTTCCCAACAATTCGTGTAATGTTCCACTCTAGGTCTGGTGAATGAAAAGCCAGGTCAGGTGTAGTTGTAGTGTGCCATGATCTCGAGTAGAAAGTATGTGGGTCGGATGGCTTGTTAATCAAGATGAATCTAGTCTCATCCTGCCAGTCTTCCAGTCTCTCTCCTCTCTATTCCATGTGATCATAGCCCCAACTCTGCGAGTGGCTGTTGAAATCGCCACACACAATCATTTTTTCTGTTAATGGTAGTGTGTCCAGTGCCTGTGGGCGGTCACTTGGACAGTAGTAATTGATCAGATGTAGGTCTGTATAGCCTGTCTTAAGTTTAAGTGTCTGATACTCATCCCCTTCCATGTAGGCTTCGATTTGGGAAGCAGTGATGTTATTTTTTTACAAGGGTAAGTATCCCACCTTTTCGCCTGTCCTTTCGGTCAGATCGGTAACACTGGTAGCCTCTGATTTTGAAGGCTATATTTTCGTTGAGATGAGTTTCTTGCAAGCAACATATGTTTACTTTTTCTTGGTCCAGGATGTTTTCTAATTCTTTTTTTTTTTGTTGCTGACTCCCTCCGCATTCCAGTGCATTATTTTAAGTCTTTGTTTAGTATGGCCAGCCGTTCTATTCTCATGTCCCCTGGCTCCACAGGACGTCTGAGAAGGACCTCCAGTAGTTGGGGTTGGACCCTTTCGAGACATATGGCCCGGCGCTGCACCTGCCTCAGGGTCCAAAGCAGGGCGAGCACCATAACAATTAGCAGTAGTCGACATATTCCATTTTGCTTAATTGCGTGGCATCCTGATTTCTGTGGTGCGCCTCCTGGCTGGTGAGTGGTTGCCTCCGTCTTCAGCACCTTTCCTTTGCTAGAGCAGACTGTGGTCTCACTCGAGTTTAGATGTGTACACACGCACACACGTGTCTGCACATGCATGTATGTGTATACACATCTAGAGCACACTGGTTATTTTTCGGCGCCAGAAACTCGCTGTCGCCCCTTCTCCTGTTAGTAGAAACAGTTCCGCCACGTGAAGGTCAGGAGTTGGACTTTTGCTGCATGGGTTATGTATTCACGAGCCATTGGGGTATTTAAGCACTGTTGGGCGCTCACCCCAACACTGCGCCCCGGCTACATACAGCAACATTTGGAACCGCCAAATATATTAAATGAATTTCCGCCTGTTGGGAAATGAATTTATACAGAGCGCTATTCTTTACTAGTCCTCTTGACGGAGAATATTAGGTGTTTGTTTTCTATCGATTTGCCGCAATGTGGCTTTGACAGACAATCAGGTTATGAACATAAAAATACAGAAATAATAATCGTTATGCCTTACCTAGTTCCAGAATCAGATTCTCACTACGGGTCGGGGCACTTGTTCAATATAAAATGTGGTTTAGTTTAGTCGTTGGATCAACAGCACGGCACACGGTTTAACCCATAAGTGCTCCGTTGTCCTCCTAACTCAAACCTGAGTCTGGTTCCAACTGCCAAGTTGGATTTTTTACCTGCGCAACAATACAGACGGGCGTCCGATCTCACTACCCAGAGACCAGGGGAACTTTTATTACTGGAAGTTCAGGTGGATTTTTAAAAAATAAATCCCGGTCCTCACCGGGGCCTGAACCCGGGACCTCCAGTACTCGAGGCGGACACCATACCTCGAGACGACTCAGCGCTCCCAATATAAAATTTGGTGAGGCTTATTACTTATTTCAGTAATCTACTACTGAACTATTACTTGTTTAAGTAATTTACTATTAAAAGGGTTGCCTTTCGAGCACCACAATTGGCCCCGACCGTTGTCTGCGATTTCTAGCAGAAAAGTGAGACCGGACATGGACCCCACTACTATAAATACAAAGTAACCGTAACCTTAATGTAAACATATATTAAAGAATCTTTATAATATACTGAGTACTAAGCAAGATGAGAGGGTGCAGCCAGGCTTTCGCCACACATATTATTTTGTGTGTAACTTAGTTTCATTCATGTGACATATTGTAGTTGTACACAATCTTTACATTTCTTCTACTTCTTACTATAAAACTAATCAGTGTCTAACAATACTTACATAGTTCCCTTTAACTTTAATAAGCAGCTTTACTTTATTTTCTATCTGTGTTTCTTTATAGATTTTGTGAAAAGTCTAAAGGATTTCATCTGTGTGAAAAATCATTTACATTTCTTTGTTTGCATTACTGCTTCCTGCTTCTGTGGTGATCGTAATGTATTAAAATTTATCTGTTGACAGAAATTATTATCTGTAGTTACAAGTATAACCCTTATTATGTAATTTCTCTTTTATTTCAACAAGAAATGCTGTCAATTAATATGTTTGTGAACATAATTCAAATCTTTTGATGTAGAGTAGAAACTGTTATAATCCCTGCTAAATTTGTATGGGACATATTTAACTGCTTTTTTTTTTTTTTTTTGTGGGTTGTGGTTTTCATAATTGTCATTATTTTAGAAGTGTAATTAAAAACAAAACTGTAATCAGGTGTGCCTTTCATTTTGTTTTTCTTCTCTGTCAACTCTCAGATACTATGAGGATGTTGTTGTTTGTCCATCAAGAATGATGCTGGCCATTCATTTCATCCAATGGTGTTGAAAGTATGGAGCCGTAAGTTCTAATTTGGCTGATAAGGTCTATTTTGGCTCAAAATGTTCTTTGACAATGTGGGCAAAGAATGCTTGACGTTCCAGGAGGAGGATCTCCTGCAGTGGTTTTTCTGTCCAACCTTTTCTTCACGGCTCTTGCAGTCCTGGCTGCTTCACAAGTGACTGCACCCTTGCGTAATGATGTAAGCCACGAATTTTGGTCTTTGGCAGCTGTCTTCCAGGTGTCAAGATGAATTTCAAAAGCTTTCAGTGAGATGTTCCGAGTGTCCTCTGGCCACCTTGAGAGCGTTTACCACAACGCCGTAAAACAAATCGTTTAAGGAGCCTGTGATCTGGCATACGAGTTAAGTGACCAGCCCATTCTGATTTTTCCATCTGATTCTTCATTAGTAGAGTGTGGATACTTGGCATGGACGCTCTTTCTAGAACTTCAGTGTCTGTGATCTTGTCTTGCCCTTTAATCTTCAATAGCTTCCTAAGGCAGACTGTGTGGAAGTGGTTTAATTTCCTAGCATGTCGCTGATAAAGTTCAGGTTTCACAAGCATATAGTAGTGTGGATAATACAACTGCTTTGTAGACTTTCAGCTTTGTTTGCAGGCTTATTCCATTTCTATCTCATACATTCTTGTACAGTCTGCCAAAGGCGGCCCTGGCCTTGGAGATTCTTGCATTCACTTCGTCATCAATTGTGGCAGCTTGTGACACAGTGCTGCCAAGATAGTCTATGACTATTCACCTTGATATTCGGTACGGTGTGATTATTCCCTGGAGCTGGCTGGTACATAACTTCAGTCTTCTCCAAGTTGATATTGAGCCCAAAGCTGGCACAGGCGTAAGAGAAAGCTGAAACATTGTGTTGCATGTCTGCCTCTGAGCTGGCATATAGAGCGCAATCATCAACAAACAGCAGTTCTCTGACGGTGTCGTTGCTAGTTTTGGTGTTGGCTTTCAGCCTTCTGAGATTGAACAACTTTCCATCCATGCAGTAGTTGATGTCTATTCCAATGGCATTGTTCTCGAAGGCATTCGTCAGCTTAGCTGAAAACATGAGGTTGACCAGTATTGGTGCCAGGACACATCCTTCCTTCACTCCATTGGTGACAGGAAAGAGCTCAGACAGTTCACCATTTTCCTGTACTCTTGCCTGCATACTATCATGAAATAGCCGCACTATTTGGACAAACTTTCGTGGACAGCCATATTTTGCTATAATCTTCCACAGTCCTTCTCTGCTGACTGTATCAAAAGCCTTGGTAAGGTCAATGAAAGTGGAGAACATTTTGGAGTTCTGTTCCTAACATATCTCTTGCAGCTGCCTTGCAGTGAAAATCATGTCAACAGTTCCTCGTTCTTTTCTGAAGTCACATTGATTCTCAGGAAGAAGACCTTGATCGAGATGGGCAATGAGGCGATTGAGAAAAATTCTGGCGAGTATCTATCTTCCCTGCAATTGAGAGCAAGGAGATGCCTCGGTGGTTGTCACAGGATTGGCGGTTTCCTTTACGTTTGTAAAAGTGGACTATTGACGCGTACATGAAATCTTGTGGCATGGTCACGTTCACCCATATGTTTGTAAAGACTTGGTGAAGCTGCTCTATTAGGACCGGCCCACCTGCCTTGTATATCTCTGCTGGGATGGAGTCAGGACCAGGTGCCTTGCCGCTGGAGAGTTGCTGGATGGCTTTGTTTACTTCCACTATGGTTCGCAGGTCATCAAGTGTCTCATTGGTGGGAACTTGAGGAAGGCAGTTGATGGTTTCATCATCGAAGAAGGAAGTTGCATTTAAGATGTTGCTGAAATGCTCTGCCCAGCGTTGAAGTATTTCTTTCTTATCGGTGACCAATGTTCCCCCATCTACGCTGAGGAGGGGAACTGCCTAGTGATGTAGGACTATGGACCGCTTTCAGTGAGTCGTAGAAGTTTTTCATACCATGTTTGTCAGCAAAGTCTTGAATTTCATCAGCTTTGTTGCTCAGCCAGGAGTCCCGCATGTGCCCAAGTTTTTGCTGCACTACTCTCCGAATGTTACTGAAGGCATCTGTTGTTAATGTTGACTTCGGGCCATTCAAATATGCCTTGAGGAGAAGATGTTTCTCGGCCAGCAATTGGTTTATGTCTTCGGAATTTTCATAAAACCAGTCTTTAAGCTTTCGAGGGGGGGGGGGGGGGGGGGGGGGGGGGGGGGGGGGGGGAGAGGGGAAAGCATGCAACCATCGTGAGTGTCTACGCACCAACCATGACCAATCTCTTTCCTTTCAGCAGGGGTAACTTAATGGTCATAAGCCTGTCCTTTATAGCCTTCGGAAATTCAGCTAGTTTGCCACCCAAGGGCCGACTTAATGGCATATCCCAGACTAGACTGGCGTCTTTCCTCACTTTTCCTTCCACTCCAGAAAAATGTGTAGCCGGCACCAATTTCACAGATTTGGCCTTCTTCTGCAAGTCGTGTCTCGCTCAAGACTGCAATGTCGATGTTGTACATGCCCAGCTCTCTCCTAATCAGTGCCGTTCGTCTCTCTGGGCCCGACACGACGTCTCTATCAACTAGGATGCGTACATTCCAAGTTCCGATTGTCAAGGGAATATGGTTTGCTCTTTTAGCTTTACCTGTTTTTACTTTGTGTGCATGTTAGGCTAGCCGGTTAGATAATGATGGAGCAGATATTGTTGAGGACACCTTTTCTAGCCCCTTCCTCATGCTATGGAGATGAGCAGTGCTTTCCTATAGAGGGCTGCTCAATCGCTCAGGGGGCTGCCGAATCCCACTGCGGCTCCGGTCAGTAGAAGACGACCATATGACCTGAGCCGCCTGTGTGCAGGTCTGCAACTATGGCTGCCAGCGTACCGACACCTACCGCTTCGCCGCTCGCCACAGGGCTTGAAGGTGATATATGAAGTTGGATGAAGAATTACTTGCGTGATGAATTGGATTAAAGTGAGGAAGAGTTGCTCAATTTGTCGACCTCACTCTCTCGCCTGAGTCCATCTGAGTCCAGTGACAAGACAAGTCAAGACGACTGGAGACGAAAACAAGTGCAGTGGATGACCAGGACGCTCTACGTGCTTTGCCGTATGTCAGCAACTTATTTGCGACAGGTAATTCAGGACTCCCTACTTTTGCACAACACGAATCAATAACTCGTGTGGTTTGAAAAAGGATACATTTTTATTTAGAGCTCATGACACACAAGCTCTGCGAGCGGAATACTTCATTGATAATCAACAACATGGTATGTTTCACAGATGCAATGAAGAGGTGGAAATAATGACACTATTTACTAATTGGAATCTAAGCCTAGCTAACACTATTGTCTATAAACTATATAAGGTTCCTAGCGAACAGGTCTGCTCTCTATCTGTCCTTGTCCCAGTCTGAGCCACGCTTCTAATTCCAGTGTTCAACCACGGACCTTCAGTCCTGCGTGCGCTGGCGAGGTTTGCGTGCGTAGAGTCCCAGCACGCTTGGTCAGTTAACTAAAGTAACTGGTATTCTCCAGTTACTCGTCGAGAGGCGAGTTTACTATACTCTTGGAAAACCCCTCGCTCATAAGTACTCAATGACCTCTTAGTTGACACGAGTGTGTCCTGTAGTCAAGCTAAATATAGTGCCAGTGTCTCTCCTGTCTAGTGTTCTCTGTATAGCTCCGTCTTAACTCTCTAAGCTCCCTATGTAGATCTTTGACACGCTCCTCTCCTCTGTGTGTAGTGTTACAACCGTTTAACTCCTGTATGTAACACGTATTGGTCACTGAAAAATTGGCTGTCCAATTTTGTCAAAGATCTCATAAGTTTAAGTATCTCTTCTGGGGATAGAACAAATTCTCTTCTCTGCCTTTTCACACTGTTATATTCATTCACTCGGCTAATTGAGTAGTGCATCACATCAGTATAGTTGGCTATCAACCTCTATTATATTCTTGGGAATTGTATTGATCCGGAACCGTTGTCTTATGACTTATGTCTTGGCTTCCGTCGTTTGACCCTATGTCCTTTGACTTCTGCCCGTTGACTTCTGTCTCGACCTGTCCTCAAATTGCCCAAAATGACAACTCGCTACAAGTTGTCTCTGTTACGAGAACAACACATGAGCACAAATGTTCATGTTCCCCTATAATATCAGCACCAACTCGTATGCTCTATGTTCTACTCTTCACCTTTTAACTTCCGTTCGCGAAGAAATATTTTCAATGTTACCTTCAGGTTTTTTAAAGAAGTTATTGTGTCCCCTATTTTGAGTTACTGTTCTTTGCAACAAATGGTGAATGCAACTTTTATTTGTTTGTTTTCCTGTTTGTTTGCGTGTTATTTAATAAACTATAATGTAAATACCTTACTAACATGTGTATGCGTTACTATTCTACATGTATGTATTACTTCGAGCGCCGTAAATCGGATTATTGTGGCTACAAATGTCGATTACTTTTATTTATGACCACAATTTCGTTTTAAGATGCTCAAAGTACTTTCTCTATTTACTACTACTATTTCTAAAGTATTGCAGTTACACACATAAAACTGAACAACACATATTGGCAGTATTATCGCTTCTCGGCCTTTTGGCTAAGATCAAGTGTATTTGCTGGCCCTTCCAGTAGTGCGCTTGGTCTGGTCGGAGGCCGGGAGGATCAATCTCGGTCCCGTGGCTAAGGTCAGACGCATTTGCTGCTCCCCGCAGTAGTGCGCCTGGTCTGGTCGGGGGCCGGGTGATCCACACACCACAAAAAAAAAACCTCACATTAATCACTTTAAATGTGGGCCCGGTGGACCACTGTGGGCAATAGCTCACAGTGGGACTAAGGGTCCACGCCAAAAACAGGGGAGGCGGGGAACCAGCTCGTCTGGGATGACCGCCAAACCCTAAAAATAAAAAAAAAAAAAAAAAAAAAAAAAAAAAAAAAAAATATTGGCAGTATTAGCTCGTTTTCTCAATTGAATATGAACGGACCAACTGGTCAACTCTAACAGTGTCTATCAATGGCGCCGGTCAAGCGATTCCTATTCTGTTTTAGTTTTATTTAGAATACAGTCTTCAACGATCCTTACAACATGCTCAAGGATTCAAATGATTGCGACTTTGTATTTTTTCAGGCCTGCAAAAGGCCAAAAAAAGAAGGAAAAAAAAATTAAAAAAAAATTGGTTACACAGATTGACACAGACAAGTCATAATAAGACGATTTGCGCGGAGAAAACATTTCCGCTAAATCTCTCTCTCTCTCTCTCTCTCTCTCTCTCTCTCTCTCTCTCTCTCTCTCTCTCTCTCTCTCTCTCTCTCTCTCTCTCTCTCTCTCTCTCTCTCTCTCTCTCTCTCTCAATCAATCAATCAATGTTTACTTTGTCTTCATTCACTCCTCTCATTTATACATCTTTCAAATTACTTTCATACCAGTCAAACATTCATTCGTCTTTAAAATATGGTTCATAATAATACATAAATGAACATTACATATTTACAATAAATGATTGGCTGAATCGTACAAGTTTTCACGCCACATGACTGTGCTATGTCTTTGCACGCGTCATATCTATACAAAATATTATACACGTTTGTGATGATGGCTTGTTACCGATCATGTGATACTAACTAATGTAACTACGCTATAGTAATTTCGTGTGCTGTCCTAAATTAACCTAAAGGAAATAACCTAATTAATTAACTATCTTTAAGCAAAGTGGGTTAGTTACCTTATAGTATTATTGGTAAATGAGATGATGTTAGTTTTCCAATGGTTGGGTTAGTTTAGAAATGATATTTTAAGCAAATTAATCTATAAATGATTATGTTTACATGGTGATATGATAAAGTAATGTCTAATAATTACATTTCTAACGTAGGTGTTAACTAAATGATGTTTTTAAGTAAGTGTTGGTGACTTATACCTATGAACTAACATAAATAACATTTGCAATTCAATTATAAATATACACAATAATGTTATGCTCACTGTTTTAAAAACCAAAAAAAAAACAATGTAATATACATATCACAATTACGTTTATATATAACTACACTACCGTCGTCCTTTCCGGTGTAATGTTCGAGCACTGTTCCTTGTAGACTAATTTAATAACATAGATCAATTCACCACAGTCTTATATGCTCTCCTTTCGGAATAGTGTTTATATATAACGTTCCCTACTAGTTTATGTAGGTTCAGGTCTAACACTTTCGATGTAATTATGGCTTATCTGCGTGTTAGCGCTGTAGCAATGTTACTACTGTGCCTGTTCATTTACTCATAATGGCACTTTCTCTTACACAGTTTAGTCGACTGGCGATATTAACGCAATTAAAGAACGTACTTAAAGTGTAACTTTTTTACCACACTCGGCACTGATCTTATTGATAACTACAGTGTCACTGTTTCTGGTGATAAGTCGTCGCTCTTTTCCTGTACTTCAGGTATCTGTATATCTGAAGGTCGACTTAAAATGACTGCCAAAGAGTTTAATGATCCCTTCAAATGTTGGATTGTAAAGGAATAGTTTGCCAATATTAAGGACCATCTGTAGATCCTGTTTTGAGGGAAGCCAGACTGCATTACCGCAAGCGGAGAGTTGTCGGACTAGATTACAAACTCTGTACCTGCCAAAAACCTATGCAGTTTTCTAACGCAATAGATTACGCTAAGGCCCTCCAATTCAGATGCTGAGTATCTCGATTCAGCTGGGCTGATTTTCCGGCTTACATACATCACTGGGTAGAACTTCCCATCGTAAAACTGGCCCAAAATACCAGAAATGGCAATCGCACTTGCGTCTGTGCGAAGGAAATAGGTAAGATTTTGATTAGGTAAACGCAAAATAGGTGGTACACTGAATAAATATTTCAATTTTGATAATGCGCCAATTAACGCTGCATCTTGCACATCCAATTTAGCCGAAGCTTTCAAAATATTGGAAAAAAACACTGGTGATTTCCGCCAGATTGGGAATAAATTTACTATAATAGTTTACAAGACCAAGTAGACTTCGGACCTGTTTCTTGGTCGTTGGCATAGTCAAATTGAGAATCTTCGTGACTATTTTCTCGTCTGTTTTGAGTTGGCCTCTGCAGATGGTATGGCCTAGAAAGTCAATTTCCTCCATGCCCAACTCAACCTTAGTTGGTTTGACGGTAAGAACGAATAATCGCAACCTGTCGAAGACATGTCGAAGTTTCTGTAGGTGTGACGTCCAGTCTTCAGTATGAATACATATGTCATCAATGTATGTAGATGTATTGGTACCCCGTGGAGAAGATCTCTAGTAAGACGTACAAAAGTGGCTGGAGCATTACGAAGGCCAAAAGGGAGCAAGCGCCACTCATAGAGTCCTAGAGGTGTAGAAAAAGCTGTCAATGGAATAGAATTTTGTTGCATCGGGACTTGCCAGTAACCTCGCGTGGGGTCGAGTTTGGAAAATATACGAGATGTAGACATATCCAGGATCAAATCCTCGCATGCTGGGATTGGCTCAGCATCGATCTTTGTCACTCTGTTTAAACGTCGATAATCGACGCAGAGGCGAATTGTTGAGTCCTTTTTGGCGACAAGAACGATAGGAAAGGAATATTCTGACTGTGATCTTTGAATTATTCCACTCGACTCAAGAGATAGTAGTTCTTTGTCGAGATTTGCCCTATAATTTAGAGGGATGGAATAAGGTCGACATTTGATAGGGGTGTTATCAGTCAGAATGATGGAATGCTCTATTCTGTCTGTCTTTCCTGGGATGTCGGAGAAAATGTCCTTGTATTCTGTCACTACATCTATCATCTGCCGTTGCTCGTCCGTAAGTTTGGTTTCTATTCGTATGCTATCGATGGTCCCAGTCGTGTCTACAGTAGGGACTGGTAATTATATTCCGTCGTCATCTGTCTGGTTAAGTACTGTTGTGGTATTACCTGTGTGTGCTGTTACCTGGCTAAGTGTGTTTGCGATGTCGTTGTCGTGTGTCGCCCTACCTGGTGTAGTTGTGTTATGTACGTCTGTCGTCCGATTGATTGATGTGGGTGCATTGTGTTCGTCTGTTGGTAGTTCCTGTCGTGAGAAATATGGTTTCAGCATGTTGATATGGAATATCTTTAATTTTCCCTTTATCGATATTTCATAGTCAACATCCGATACTTTCCGTTCGACGTTGAATGGCCCTTGCCAAGATGTTAGCAACAAATTTCGTTTCTCAGGTAGTAAAAGCAGAACTTTCTGATTAGGTTCAAGGTGTATTGTTTTAGCACCTTTATTTGCATACTCGCGGTACATCTGTCCTTTCCTCTCCAAAGATGCTTTGGCTATTTCACACGCTTTCATGATTCTATCGCGTGTCTCTGTTATCGTCTCGTATGGTGTTACTGATGGTGGATTGTCTGGTAAGCTAGTAATTAGCTGATGGTATATAGATAGGGGTCCACGAGGGTTCGCCCCATACGCTAGTTCGAAAGGTGAGAAACCCGTACTTGTGTGCGGAATTTCTCGATGGGAAAATAGCACAGCTGGTAGTAGCGTGTCCCATTCAGCTGGGTTCTCGTCTGTTATTTTTGCCAGCATGTGTTTCAGATCCCCGTTAATGTTTCTTCTTGGTTGGTATAACTACGCTCTATCGATTCCGTTTAGTAGCTAATATACTCTTAAATGTGATGAATGTTGACATTGATGGCTGTATCACACAAAATGAAATGTACACGATGGTGTGTTTGAAAATATTGCAACATATTTGTACATATATTCATTTAGCCAAATTCATACACATTTCTTATCAATTTTCAAAGAATTACACAATTTCTAAATTATTTTCTCTTAATTGTGGTTCAAGCTCCACAAATGGTACTTTTTAAAGTATTTTGGTGTTCATTCTCGAAAAACAATATATTTCAAACATTATATAATAAATAATTCACGTTTGGATAATTTTTTACACCACAAAATAAATTTAGCGTCTCTAGACGTTGGTTCAGAAGCTTCTGACACCAAATGGGTCCTGCCTGTCAGCAACTTACTTGCGACAGGTAATTCAGGACTCCCTACTTTTGCACAACACGAATCAATAACTCGTGTGGTTTGCAAAAGGATACATTTTTATTTAGAGCTCATGACACACAAGCTCTGCGAGCGGAATACTTCATTGATAATCAACAACATGGTATGTTTCACAGATGCAATGAAGAGGTGGAAATAATGATACTATTTACTAATTGGAATCTAAGCCTAGCTAACACTATTGTCTATAAACTATATAAGGTTCCTAGCGAACAGGTCTGCTCTCTATCTGTCCTTGTCCCAGTCTGAGCCACGCTTCTAATTCCGTGTTCAACCACGGACCTTCAGTCCTGCGTGCGCTGGCGTGGTTTGCGTGCGTAGAGTCCCAGCACGCTTGGTCAGTTAACTAAAGTAACTGGTATTCTCCAGTTACTCGTCGAGAGTGTCCTGTAGTCAAGCTAAATATAGTGCCCGTGTCTCTCCTGTCTAGTGTTTTCTGTATAGCTCCGTCTTAACTCTCTAAGCTCCCATGTAGATCTTTGACACCGTACTGATTACGTTCCACAACTCTGTGCAATCAACAATGATTTTTTCCGCGCAGTCTGTCGAGTCCTGTCTTCACATGCTGGGTAGGCAAACCCTAGTTCACCGATTGGTTTGACACCAAATCGGCTACCCACGCCTGGTTTAGCCAGCCTTTCACAGCAGTTGCTCGGGGGGGGGGGGGTGTCGCATGCTGACAGCTACTAACTATGAGGATATATATTGCAGGAATGCATTATTTCTATTACTCTGTACCAGCAATGGTCATATGATAACACTAATAACAGACGAGGTGGCTGGAAAAAAAATAAACACTGTCACACAAATGCAACATAGATAATATTCTACACTAATTTTTCACAAGTGCGTAGCTTGAGGAATTAATTGCACATTGTCAGCGTCTCACACGCACACAGGTACTCTAACTCCTTCATACGCACTCAAGAAAACATCAGTCGTGCATATGGTACTTCTCTCAATTTATTCAGGCGAACCTGATCATATTTACAATGTATACACAGGCGGTAACTTCATTACATAGATATACAAATGCCGCCTTACATACGCTTATAGCACACAGTCAATTACACAAGTCCTACACTCGCTATCTTCAAACTAGCACTCTCGCAAAGCTATGCATTCGCTCTCGAAAACACAAGCGTCCTCCCCTGAAACTGTCTGGGTCCCGTCTGGCGTTCCCAAGCTGGACGGCTGGACTTGTCGTGCTGGACCCCGTGCCGTTTGTGAACCCCGTGCTGTCTTAGCAGTCTCGTCGTACTGCAGTCCGTCCGTGCTAGGCTAGGTTATTCAGTGTACTGACGTCTAGTCTGTTCAAGGCAGTGTCCCGTGAATTGGCGTCCCCTCCTATCACCCGGTCTGGTCCTGCCGGTGTCCTGTCTATGACACGTCTGTGTCCCCACCTAAGTCCTGTCTCCACTACATCTACTGTCCTGTAGATGTCCTGTCTTATGACCACTCTGTGTCCTGACTTATGTCCTGTCTCTACTCTATCAGGCTATACTGTAGATGTCCTTATCTATGTCCTGTATGTAGTTATCTATGTCGTTCTGACTCTATTCTGTCTCTTGTCCTCGCTATGTCCTGTACCTACATTCCCAACACCCTGACATTCTCCCATGCCCCCCCCCCCCCGGGTATTGTGCCACCGAATTAATTCCAAAGGGTGTGACACAATGTCGTCTATGCATATAAAAAATTAGTCGGAACTATTTTGTCAGTGTGTTGTGGGAATTTGTCAAACACTCTATTTAGGTAGCACTCTGATCCATACGGGTATGAAACACCGTTGAAGTATCTACCCACTGGTCTATGATCAGTGTAACATACTTGCAATGTTGCCAGGAGTTACTACTCCCCTACACTCCACTACTGGAAGCTGTTCACGAACCAAGGTTATTTTGTCTTACAATTATGGTTAAGTCATAAAATGCAACGCCTCTCAAACATCCAAAATTGATGCCCCGAAACAATTTGTCCCTTTTGGCGGAGACAAATCATGAATATATTATCCATGGCTTCCGTGAAATGTTACCTCAACATCTTTTACAAGATCTGTGTCCGCTGATCTATACCTGTCTAGCTTCCTCTTATTGATAGATCTTTCACGTGTGTACTCATAATTCATATTAATCTCTTGTGTCCCTTGTAAAAGTGTGATCTCCCTTGTTTCAAAATTGATGGTTGTACGATTATATGTTCGTATTATGTTTGTTTGCGTGTTCTATTATTATTAGTGTATGTTTACATTAGAAACATAGGTGTATGTTTATAATCTGTGTACTTTAGGTTTTCAAGTGTCATCAGGTAGGTTTCTGCATCTCACAAATGAAGACTTATGCTCAGTTTTTGAGATGAGTCCCCGAACTGTGATTCTTGAAAATATCATCATAGTTGCAATGTAATTGTAATTTGAACACACATAAAATACTGCACGCTTACATGTGTTACATAGAAGACGAAGACAAATCATCACACAAAAAACCATATGTGCAAAAAGCGCACCATTATTCATGCTTCTTATTTTAATACATTCATTCGTCCTATCATACACTTTTCGCTCTCTGAGTTACACAATGCATTATTAAAAATGTTTATCTTGTTGAAATAATATACTCTCGTTTTAAACATGCTAATGAGCTGATTTACATTTAATAGTGTATTGTGTTCATGCCAATAAGTTCTATCGTACAATAATTTATTTACAAGGTTGTTTGATTGCTCTGCGCAATACTACGAGAAAAAATTGTAATTCCTTTTTTGTATTTTGGTTTAATCTGTGTTATTAACCAAGGAAATATAATTTAATTACATTAAATGGATCTAGTAGAACTGTGTTAGCTCCCTTAAATCACAAAGTTGTTAATGCTGTCTCTATGTTATTTAATTAAACTAAGGAATTTATAACTGTATTTAATTCATAATTCATGCAATTTATTGCGTGACGAAATAATATTACTAGTATTCATCAAAGTAGTCTCATTAGAGAACTGTAATTTGTAATATACTACTTTGTTGCTGTTAATTCTTTAAACATTACTCTAATTATAACGTAGCTAAATAAGTTTGGATCTTTCCTTGCCTATGTCATTTAACTTATAGAAAAATGTATGTGCATGTACAAATTGGTATTATATTTTAGCTAAAGGGAAAATTTACCTGATAGTGCAACTTCAATAAAAATAAGTTGAACTCATTACACGTTATGTCCATAATAATATAACTAATGTAATCTAACTATTTACACTAATTAACTATGTAGTCGTTCCAGATGACGGAGACGATATAGCGTCGTTCCTCGGGTCGACTGCGAAGTCTGAGGGTCTGGTCAGCAAGTTGGCTAAAGTGTTTTTGGAACCTCTGATATGTTTAATGGAAAACGAGTAGTTTTGTAGAATGAGGGTTCAACGATAGATGCGATTGTTCTTCGGTTGTCCCTTCTCGATGACCAATAACGGGGAATTGTCAGTTTCAACGACGAAATGTATTCCAGCAAGATACTTATCTAATTTAGTAAACAATAGACAATTGCGAGAGCCTCCATTTGAGTCACTCCGTACTTTGATTCTTCTGGAGTCAGCTTTCTGCTGTCGTAAACTATTGGATGGAAAATATCGTCGTAGGCCTGGAGCAGCACCCCTGAGATGGTCGTGGTGCTCGCGTTTAATCTGAGGGAATAAGTTAGGTCTCTATTAGGAAACCTCAAAATAGGAATGTTACTAAAGTAATACTTTGGTTGTGACATTGCGTTATTTAAAGTAGCATCTTATACATTGATTTTTGAATTAGTTTTTAACAAATCTGAAAATACACTGGTAATTTGTGCCAAATTTGGTATGAACTTATTGTAATAGTCCTAACAAGCTTCTCACTTGTTTCTTAGTCGTTGGCATCGTGAGGTTTAGAATCTTAGTTACGATTTTATCATCAGTACTCAAATGGCCTTTAGATATTTTATGGCCTAGAAATTCAATTTCTTTAAATGCCAACTCTACTTTTGTTGGTTTCACAGTGAGTCCAAACAATTTTATCTTATCTAAATTGTATTTCACATTTTGCATACAAATGAAAATTATAGATAGTAAATTATTGCCGAATGAAATGAAAATTTTTCTTTCGTTCCCAATGTCATTCATAAATGGTGGAAAATTATACCCTATTTCAACATTCGCAAGCAACTTTAATATTATAATGAATAGAAACGTTGTTGGTGTTGGCTGCAGTTGGTAAACAAACCATGCTGTCCATATAACCTTTAGTAACATCAGTGATATAATTGCAATGGAACTGATTGTGCGCCATATTAACAGGTTTGCGTTCTGCTTTCTGTCACTTTCATTATGTCCCTTGAAACACATGTCACTGTGCAACGTGTTACTGTTCGTGTGTTCCATATTGTGTCGTTTGCTAGCACAAGACTGTTGGATATCTGAATTTCGTTCTAAGTCCTGTGTCTGGGTTTTCTTTTGTGTATCCTGTCTGCTTGTGTCAGTGTTGTCTTGTGATGTTGTTATAATAGTAGTGCAACTTTTTGTCGGTTTCCTAGTCTGGTTTCTAACAATTTTGTTTATAGCGTCACAATAATTTGCCTGAAAAAAAATATGTATTATGTAACCTTTCATGTTGTTTTGTCGTGTTCTGAACAATCGTGTCCCTTGAATTTTTACATTTTAGTTGTTGTCCTTGGTTACTTATTTCTTTATTAGTGGTGGTTACTTTCATTACTGGTTTTCTTTTCAATCTGCCTATTCTCTCATGCATTAATCTCTTTGCGCGTGCAGTGATTTACGTCCGGTAAACTATCCTATAATTAGGTCTGTACAAGGGTTGTCCAGAATTGCACACTTAAATGTGCCTGTAAGAAAGGGTGTACAAATGTGAGCTAGTGGCCAGTGGGTTCACATTGCCTGAAATTGTTCGGCAATTCACGAACTCGCCTGTGTAATCTTCTGCGTTAGCGAACTCTTTTCTTAAACCAATCAAAGTACATCCTGAATCAAGCAAGATTTTACAAGTCCTGTTGTTAACCATCCCTTGGTGGAAGGTTAATCTTCCCATGTCGGAAATTACTGCATTGGCATTTTCATTGGAAATTGGGATTGTATGTCCGCATTTCAAAATACCATCCTCGTGGAACTTATGACATGTTTGGCATCTATCATAATTTAGAATATCTATTGCTGCTAGAGCATTATCTGTAATATCTTTCATTCCTTCATCTTCACATTCGCTTTCAGAAGAAGAGTCAATGAGTACTGCATTCACACTTCTTAATCTCTGGCGACCTTGACAACGTGAGCTATAATGCCCGTAAGATTTGCATCAACAAAAAACATTTAACAGCACGCCGGTAAGTTTCTCTTTTACCTTGCTGTTTTCTTGCCATCATATCCAAGTGAGCTGAATAACCAGGGTTTTCACCACACATTTCAAATTGCAAATGAGAAAATTTACAGTATGGCATGCTGGTACACTGGATCTTTGTTTCTCTTTGTATTTGAATGGTTTTTGTGGTTTAGCGTTTGCTGCTGCTACTATATTATTTTCTTCGCTGTTTGAACTAAAGATGTCCCCTATTGGACGAAAAATAAGCCGACCCTTTCTTTTCTAATTGTTCTAACGATTCAACATCAGACTGTTGTAAAAATTTTGCAAAAGGGCTTGGAATTGATGAAATAATTTTGTCCATTATCATTAAATCCCTTAGCTTTTCATAGCGCTTATTTTTCTTTGCAACGTCCAGCCACTTATTATATACACCATGCACGTGAGAAGCGTAATCAATGAATGTCTGATTTGTTTTTGGTTTTAGCTTAGAGAACTGCACCTGATACCCTGGTGCATCTAACAAAAAGTGCTGCATGATACGTTGGTGTATATAGTCATAATCTTTCCTCAGTTCTTGTGGAATAGATTCTATTAGCTTCAAATGCTCCCCTAAGAGATTTTTCATATAGATCATGGCCCAGTGTTCTTTCGGAACTTCTTGGTACTTTAACTGGAACTAGAAGTTCTCACACTATGCAGAAATGGAGTCGCTTTGGCAGAATGGTTTAACTATGCCTTTATACTTATTGTACTTGTTTTCCTCTTCCTTACTTTTTATCTTTGTAGTTGCAATATGCACTTGTGACTCGACTTCCAGTTCTTTCATTTTTAACTGGGTCTGTGCCTCAATTTCTTTTAATTTGGTCGCTTCTGCTAACTCTAATTCTTTAAGTTTATTAGCTTCAGCTAGTTCTATCTGTTTTTTGCTTCAATTTCTGCTAACTCTTTCTTATGTAAGCGTTCTTGTGCTCTTTCTTCCCTCTCTGCATCTTTTGCGTCTTTTTCTGCAGCAGCTTTCCTTTCCCTTTCTTCTTTCTCACTCGCAGCTTTTCTATCTTTATGTTCTTTATATTCTTTCTTTGCCCATTCTTCTAATTTATCCCCCGTGTACCCTAAATCTTTCCCTGCCTCAATGCACTCTTTCAAAGTTGACATAGTTACAGGTTATGTTCACCAATCACAATGTTTACAAATAATTTAATGTATAATATGCAATGCAACAACACAGATGTTGATTTACAGCAATCGTTAAAAATATAAGGTGCTACTTTAACACACACTGTCGAAAAATGGGGTACTTATCTGATTTCTGTACACTTGTTGTTTTTCACCTGTGCACCAGAGGATGATTTTCTGCTCGAGTTTATTACAGATCTGGGCTGTTGGCATCAACTTTACTCTCTACTTATACACTTCTGGTGTGTAGAGAAGCAACAATTAGTATCGGAATCAAACAACACAAAACCCCAAAATTTCTGTCTGTCAAGTCCACTTTTCAGAGGAGAGGACTTAAATGCGTAATATATGTTTGTGAGTTTTGTCAGTTGTCTTGTCTTCTGTCGTGTTTGTTATGTATCGTAGTCTTCAACAGCCGTGGAACATCAACTGAAACGTCACCCTGAAAACATGATGCACATCAAATTCTTATCACTTCATCCAATGTAAATATGCTTTCAATTTCAGTTAGTTTTCACTCACTCTTTCTTGTTTGTAATTGAGTTTTAAATTACGTTAAGTTAGCTTACACACACAGGCGGTGGATTCATTCGAAATTAAGTTCTTACACTCACTCGCAGGCGATGGATTTAATCAAGAGCTTCTGACACCACTTAAGTTGCCTGTCAGCGTCTCACACGCACACAGGTACTCTAACTCCTTCATACGCACTCAAGAAAACATCAGTCGTGCATATGGTACTTCTCTTAGTTTTATTCAGGCGAACCTGAATCATATTTACAATGTATACACCGGCGGTAACTTCATTACATAGATATACAAATTCCGCCTTACATACGCTTATAGCACACAGTCAATTACACAAGTCCTACACTCGCTATCTTCCAACTAGCACTCTCGCAAAGCTATGCATTCGCTCTCGAAAACACAAGCGTCCTCCTCTGAAACTGTCTAGGTCCCGTCTGGCGTTCCCAAGCTGGACGGCTAGACTTGTCGTGCTGGACCCCGTGCCGTTTCGTGAACCCCGTGCTGTCTTAGCAGTCTCGTCGTACTGCAGTCCGTCCGTGCTAGGCTAGGTTATTCAGTGTACTGACGTCTAGTCTGTTCAAGGCAGTGTCCCGTGAATTGGCGTCCCCTCCTATCACCCGGTCTGGTCCTGCCGGTGTCCTGTTTATGACACGTCTGTGTCCCCACCTAAGTCATGTCTCCATTTCATCTACTGTCCTGTAGATGTCCTGTCTTATGACCACTCTGTGTCCTGACTTATGTCCTGTCTCTACTCTATCGGCTATACTGTAGATGTCCTTATCTATGTCCTATATAAAAAGAACTTGGTGACAACTAGCAAGATTGAGGGGAAGAGAACAAGGGGAAGGCAGAAAAGTAAATACATGGATGGCTTGGCCACTTGGTATGGTCGAGACAAGAACACTCAGCTGACCCATAACTCTGGTGATCCCGTAAGATGGCAAAACATGACCATCTACGCTTATCGGCATGGCACATGATTATGATGGTGATGATGCTATTCTTATTTGCCAAAATCCACACCGTCCTTGCAATTAATTGACAAAATGTCTGCACTATGCAGTGGTGGACATTATGACCTGTGAAATATATGTTTCCAGCCTATGTCGCTACTTGTAATATTAAAGGAAACTATAACATGTGTTCTAAAAGCAGTTTCCTTCTGTGGGTCTGTGATGTGATAGGGCCATCACATTTTGTAGGTCTGAATGGACAAAGGAATAAGTGGCCAGTCATTCCTTCTTTTAGTGAGACGACAAATGCGGGTGTTGAAGGAAACATTAATATAATTGATACATAATAATAATATCTCACTGTCACTAGCTGTTAGAGTATTTCTAAATATCATAGACAGAAAACTCTACCAAAGAGTTAGCAGACAGTCTTTATAAATTTTGGCTCGAGAGAGAAGAGACGGATTCACTTGGGAGACAAAAGATAGACGGTGAATAGCATTAGTGTATGTAGAAGACCTACCACGAATGTCTAGTTTATCTGGTTAGGTGCTTTTGTCAGTAATATTATCCCCCTGTAAATATTTAGTAAACACTTGTACTCACTCACTCACACACTTGCGTTACAACAAAAAAAAATCTAGAGTGGAGTAAGGGTGTGGCGTAACAACAAAATTATCTTCTTTTACTGAAAAAAAAATAATTAGTTCAAACAATGGACCAGAATCAAAACAATGTATCAATTGACACAACCAAAATGGGTGAAGAGTGAAACAAAAAGAGGCTTATGCTCATCTTAATACAAACAGATTTTCAAAACAATGTTTTCACGTAGTGAATTTGAATAACGAAGACACAAACAATAGATTGCACGATTTGTGTCTGGCATATTTAGCTGCATCTGGTCAGATACATATTGCAGAATTCACGCAACGCATACTAATACGTCCTAGTCGTGCGTCCTGGGCAACAGGTCCCTTCGGGGTCCTGGCTAACGTAGTAGGATCGCTGATTCTTCCAAAGTCAAAGAGTATCTGCCTGCACGGCGAGGAACCACCAGTTTGCACACCAATCAGCTAGACATGGGACAGCGAATACTCAGCAAACCTCAGTCCAGTATGACATCACACTGATGTTGGACAACATGATGTCTTCATCCAACATACATGACTTCACGCTGGAGTTCACAGCCAGCGAACGCAAGCAAGCAAGCACACAACACAAAGTAAACTAACTAGATAAATTCTTCAAGCTGAAATATACACATGTTCGCACAATAGCGTCAATTGTCTACCACGGTAATTTTAAACTAACATGTCTTTCTGTTTGCACAAAACTGGCCAATGTAGATTAATCATTATGGCTTCTGCAAACTTTAAATAGTCGGTTGTTAAAGTTTACGTTGTGTGAATTCTGCAGTATGTACCTGACGAGATGCAGCGAAATATGCCAGACAATAAATCGTGCAATCTATTGTTTGTGTCTTCGTTATTCAAACACACAGATTTGACAAACTTAATGGTTGATGAGACAACACAGTCACCTGGAATATTGCAATCCCGTCTATGGCCAGAAGGGGAAGGAGGAAGAAGGAAACATTACAATATGATATACGAGTAAATGGGCATATTCTTAAGCAAATGAATCGGTACAGTTATCTTAGAACAGTCATAACATCTGATGGGAGATGCCTTGAAGAGATTATAACAAGAATTGCCATGGCGAAGGTAGCCTTTTGCAAGATGAAAAACATACTGATCAATACAAAGATATCAATTGAAACGAGAAAAAGAGTGTTGAAGTGCTACATAGAACATGTACTTTTGTATGGATGTGAAGCGTGGACAATACGCAGTCAAGCTGAAAAAACATCTGATGGCTGTGGAAATGGGGTTTCTGAGGAAAATTCAAAGAATACCATGTACAGACAGAAAAAACAATGAACAAGTCTATCAAGAAACAAATGAAGGTCGTAAATTGATTAGAAACATTAGACGTAGACAGTCGACATTTTTTGGGCATGCTATGAGAAGAAATGACTTGGAGAACTTGGTGACAACTAGCAAGATCGAACAGAGAAGACCAAGGAGAAGATCAAGAAGTAAATACCTGGATGGCTTGATCACGTGGCATGGTCGAGACAGGAACACGGAACTGATCCACGACTCTGGGGATCGAATGAGATGGCAAAACACGACCGCCCACGCTTATCGGCATGGCACATGAGGTACAAACTGGTACCTGATGCTCCCCAGGATACAACGTTCACTCTCCCACCAGACCGTGAACCAACTACTCTGTAACCTCCCACGGGTTCGTAGATGAAGATAATATAGCACAAAGGGGCTCCTTAATACCCCTCAGTATCTTGTTCATGGTTAAGTGGCAGTGGACAGTTTCTTGAATGTATGTGACTTATTCTCAGAGGCAATTAGCAACAGTAGATTGTTCGCATTTGCTAGCTTTTATCTAAAAAGATGATTCAATGTATAGCTTGGCGATACGTTGTATGACATGTCATGATGATACAAAAGTGTGGAGGTGGTACCAATAGGAAAAAAAAATTCCAAAAGAGGATACATCCGAAGGCAATTGGTCATTCGGATTGGACCAGGTATACAGGTTTCAGTGTGTGTGTATTTGGGGGAGGGGGGAGGGGGGGGGGGGGGTCATTACACAATATAAATTCTTTTTTTGCAAAATTAGTGTGTGTCAGGAGTCATTTATGCATGCTCCTATTTCTTGACTATTAACATTCTGGAGAAATTCTGAGACATCCAATGTGGTTCCTTAGAAGAGACCACACATAATAAATCCTACTCACGCATAAAGCATTAGACACAGAGCATTGGAGTGTCGCAAGGAGTCCTGAAATGCAACCCAAGAATATAGACAATAATAGTACAAACAGAAAACAGTAAGATTGCTGGGGCACTATTGTAGTCCCGCTTTAGGATGTCTCAATAAACTCAGTCATGCTTTTGGAATCCTTTACTTTACAAATTAAGTCCCCAAACCACATACTTTATTAGTTTTTCTCCCTCTTTCGTTCGGTTGAAATTTGTCTAAAACTGCAATGTTGTCGCTTGTTTGAATTTAACTGCCTTTTTTAGTTCACTTAGTGGTCTGTAGAGTTTACCTGCCACTGTTGTTTCTTTAGGCCAGAAGATATGCCTAGATCTATGATTTTGGGTAGTCTTGGAGTATGTGATCTGCTGTCTGTGACGCCAATCCGCATGTGCATATGGTTGATTCGCCAATCTTAAATTTTGTATACATGTGTAACATAACGGACAGCATCAATGCACAGTTTGCCAACTCAAGCACATCAAACAGAGATTTGGCGCACCAACTTGAACTACGAATACCTTACGGCACACTTGACAGATCTATTAATATAACTGTCCTGCTAAAATAGCCCATTGAAGCGTCTAAGAATAGTACACCGATTGGATGAAACAGGGCATGTGATCAGGAAAGTGGTAGGGAGAGGCGGCCAACGCTTGACCCCCGCATTCTTCTGTACAGCTTTGGAACCGACGGTTCATGCCGTCCTATGGTGTAGTTGTTTTTTATTTTCTGTGACATTTCATCACTGACTTGGTGATGGGAGTAGTTCTAATTGGTGAAAGCAGCATATAAAAAAGATACAGCCAGACTGTGAAGGAGAATGAGGCAGCTCAGATCATCCTCCTGAGTATTGAGCAGTTTGTCATCTTGTCTAGAAGGCAGGTAATGTAAACAATGATCCATCCATCAATGGACCTAGTTACCAGGCGAAGGCTCCGCCCCTTTCTCCTCCAGAAGGTTGAAACTTCCAGCTGCCAAACAACCCACTCCAATCAACTTCCATGTTAGATCATGGTGAAGAAGAGATGCCAATCCATACGTATTTCAGCAATGAATCTTCTATGAACACCAGTGTGTGTAGTGTTCAATGGATTTTCTACAGAAACATTTTATTTAGATCAAACACAGACATTTTTCACAACATTACAATTGGGAGAGATGGGGGAATACATGTGTTTGCTCATGCATCACTCATGATTTTATAAATGATATATGAAATGTATGCATTGATTTTGTGAACCATGTTTATTCTTTACTCCGTATTTCCAACCCAATTTTAGAGTTCATTGAACTTATGAAACTTACTTATTCTTCTGTACAAGTTCATTGTACTGTCATTACTTTTACTTTGTGTTTAATTAATATTTAGTTAACACAATTTAAATTAGTTGGGAACCAGTAAGGCTGGGTAATCTCACATGGGAACTGATTGTAATTCCTCCATGGTAACGACCCAGGTTCCCAGGTTCATCCAGAGAACTCTTACTTTTATTCTAAACATTGTCCTACTGGATCATCTTGGAATCATGGGGACTTTGAGGGGGGGGGGGCGTTGAGCTAATTGGGTTCTTTTAGTAGGTACACATTTTTTGTGTGTTTTCCAACTTATCCGGGGCATCCCTAGACCTGTCGAGTTCTCTATAGTTTAATTTCACAACCAAGACTATTACACACCATCAGGAATTAGTCCCAGGTCTCTAGCTAAAAAGAGTAAGGGGGATGAACATAGTGCTACTGATTATTACCACCATTTTCCCCACCTCTCAGGATGGGAGCTCGTCCGGGATCTTTTGACCTTATCGAGACCCGCTTTCAATTGTGGATCCTTGAATATTTTTAAAATTCATAGTGACCCTTTACAATTGAGATTTTGTTCAACACTTTTTGAATTTAAGGAGATATTTACTGTTGTGACTCTGTCACAGTAGTTCTGAATTTCATAGAGACACCATTACTACTAGGATCACTATATCAGAGAAGTTTCAAAGTAATGAACTATTGTTTGTGACTAACTTAAAAGTGTTCACTTGAGGACTTAGAACCTGGCGAGGAGTTGGTGCAAGTGCCAACAGACTTCTGCACATCCTTTTCAGTTTGCATCCAACTAGATAGAAAATGCAGACAAGAAAATCCGGCTGCTGTGGAGGCTGAAGTACAAGCGTTGATTTTCGAGAATTCGCTAGACAGTGACGCGGTCATCTACACAGATGGGTCGGTCGTCCGACATGTGAGAAGCTCATGTGCCTTTACAGCTCGGGCCGGAGGGAGAATTGTGAAGGAGGACTCTGGTGCTTTCACTGAAACCACAAGTAGCCTGACCATGGAAGTCATGGCAGTAAGTAAAGCAATAACATGGCTCGAGACACAGACATTCACTAGGGCTTGTTTCCTTAGCGACTCAATGAACATGATCAAGAGGATAGAGGAGGGGTCGATCCGAAGAGAATGGTTGCTGCCTCTGGAGTGGTCTCGGCTAGCAAAGATTAGTTTCATCTTCATGCCAGGTCATGCGGGAGTACAAGGAAATGAGCGGGCTGACAAGCTCGCAGGTGAGGCTACTGTGGAGGGTGGACGCGCCATGGACCAGGCTGACATTCTGAATGCTCTACGAGAAGTGAGACTTTTGCAAGAACCAAGTGATGACTGTGAATCTACAACAATGGCCAGACTGCGAGAGCAGCAAATTAAAAGAGGGGTGGCCAAACAAGAACACTACGCAGGAAGCCAAAGAAGATTGATAAACCAACACAGAACTGGCGTCGTTAGCCGCTACACGCTGCGGGATTTGCTGAGGAGGGGATCCGAGCACTTATGGACTGAATGGTCCGATGTGCAACGAGGATGATCTGTCGACTAACTAACTAACTGACTAACTAACTTAAAAGAAACTGTTCTTTTTTTCCTTTTTATTGTGGGAATACTTATCCACTACACTTGGGGATTTTCTGCATAAATTCACACCTAATGTGAATTTTCTCATGAGGATTTGAACTTACTCGGTTTCACTAATTATATCGGGACTATCCTGTGCTGGTGTAAATCTTTGTTTGTTTTAAGAATTCTTTTTGAGATTGGAAGAATTTTGTTAGTGGTTGTTATATACCCTCTGCCCGTGGCATATCCAGATTTGGTAAGAGGAATTTTTGGGTTGCAAAATATTCCACTGTCGATTTACCTAATTTTAGTTGTTGTTGTTGTAGGAGCTACCTTCCTATTTGGGGGAATTAGTTAGCCATTGCATGTTTAATAGTGCATGTTCTGCTGTATATGTTTAGATCCAGAGAGAGCTAAGCTTACATGGATCAGGGAGGACTGCACCTATGTTTTTTTTTTGGGGGGGGGGGGGACTTTTCCAGAAAACGTATTAAATAACATGACAGAGGCGACTAAGCTTCATTCCCAAATATTTGATATTGCTAGGCAATGTGGGTTGGAAGGGCAAGATCTTACCAGATACGTCTCAGACGAATTTGATAAGCATGAAAGGCTTCAGGCAGATCTAGCCCATAAGGAAAAGGAACGCCTGTAGGCATATGAATTAGAGGAGAAAAAGCTTCAGTCAGAAATAAGTGATAAGGAAAGAGATCGTCAACACCAGTTGGGAGTTGAAAAGAATGGAAACTGAACTGGAGATCATGAGATTGGCGGGAGGATTCCCCCCCCCCCCACACACACACACACCATCTACCTCCCTCGGTGGTCCAATAATAGAAGTACATCCAGATATGTCCTACCTTCATCCTGGAGCTATGTCCTTTCCTCTGGATCCATTCAACGACCCGTATGACAACATTGAGGCCTATCTTTCCAGATATGAACAGATGTGTGTCACATATGGTCTGGAAGAGGAGAAATGGGCTATTAAACTTTCGCAGTGATTGAGATCCACCGCTTATGATGTTTTCTCTCGTCTTACACGTGAGGAGCAACAGGATTATGCTACACTTAAAAAGGCACTTTTAGCAAGATTTGAAGTCGATGGCGACACTTATAAGCACAAATTCAAATCAGCAGGGAAGGAGCCTGGTGAAAGTTATTTTCAGCTGGTAGAAAGATTGAAATCTTATATACACAAATGAGCCTTCTTAGGTAAGTTTAAAGAAACCTTTGATGGAATTTGGGAGATATTCATCATCGACAAACTTAGAGAAAAGATGCCCAAAATATGAAGTCCTTCCTAACTCAACATGGGGCAGACAGACTGGAAAATACCATCATCCTGGCCGAGAGGTTCGACAAATCTTTGAAGGAGGTTGGGGCAAAAAGGCCAGACGGCTCATGCCCAGCCTCATACTAAAACTCAGAAGCCTAAGGAGAATGATAGCACCCTTTTCACCAAGCAATTTAGTAAATCCAAATGCACTACGAATTTAGCCCAGACTGCACTGAAGAAGGGAAAACCATACTGTACATTTTGTAAGGTCACAGACCACCACACCAAGGTTTGTACGAAGAAATCCCCTCCTTACACAGCTGCATGTTTGGCCAGCCAGACAAGAAGAGTGTAAACACTGATAAAACGTACGGACAGGCACATCAAAGACACATTATCTCGACTCCCGGTTGTTGAATCCATGTTTCTGAATGGATTTGAGACTACATGCCTCTAGGATAAGGTCTGCAATACGACTGTATTGTTTCATCTTCCCTTGTTCACCCAGAACAGGCGACGGAGGAGATTGTTGAATTACAGAGACCTCTGAAGATTTCTGTGAAAATGTCTCTTCCGGTGGCAAAAGTGAGCATAGCATCTCGTTATTCACTGGGACAATCAAGGCGGCAGTCTTGGAGGATCCTATTTATCCTGTAATGTTGGGATGTTAATGCGTATTTCTTGGAAACCCTATTTAATTTGTGGTGGTGTATGCAATGATGATCAGATCTCAGACGAAGAAGACTCCAGACACAACTACACCAACTATTCCTCGCACTGAGGAGTTGTAACGAGCACAAGAAGCTGACAGCACCTTGAAGCCCTGCTTCAGAAAATTGCAGAAATCACATTTACCTTTGTGTAAAGATGATCTGTACCTGGAGTCTGGTTTTCTCTACAGAAGAGCAGGAAGAGCTTGACAAGAGTTTGCGCAACTCGTCGTACCAACTCTATATAGAGCTCAGATCCTTGAAATGGACCATAGTTTACCTTTCAGTAGGCACATGGGCATCAGTGCATCTATGCAGCGAATTGCCTCACACTACTTCTGGCCAGGGATGAACGCAGACATTCAACGTTTTGTGAAATCTTGCCCGCAGTGTCAGAAGGTCTCCCCAAAACACTGGACAGCACCAGCTACATTGGGAGATTTGCCAATAACTGGGACTCCTTTCGAGAAGGCAGCCGTAGACATTATCGGACCCCTCAACACCACAAAGATGAGGAATCGATTCATATTAATGCTGGTGTGTTATAATGAGACGACTCGCGGCCTGACATGTCGTTTTTGTAATTTTTGTTTAACTGTCGGGAGGTAGTTGCGTGTTCGCTGATAGCTACCGGACTGGCTGTGTCATATTACAACTAAAGTAAGAACCCATCGAGTGGATTGTACTTGATGAGTGTTGCTGCATAGCAGCATTAAAGAAAAGGAGAGCGGGAGAATGTCATAATCTCCCCATTAGTTCTACCGCGTCGTCGTCAACGACGCCTGGCGAGTACGGCCTGGGGTCCACCTGTGAGCGACACTAACCACACTGTGTCAGGAATAGCCAGTCGGTGAATGCGTGGATCATGCAGTCTACACAGGGACGCAACCCCGACTAGCGAGACTCTCAGTGGTTAGCGGCCAGACGGCTTGGGAGCGTTGGACGAGACAGGCGGAATGAATGGTGCTCGTATACTTGAGTGTATGAACCGAATAGAGAGAACGCCTGTGGGAATAATAGAAGACTGTGCGCTTGTGAGTTGTGTATATTGTATTGATATATCTATTGAATGTATTATTGCATCGTCATTGTAATTGTACGATGCATGTAATAGTTGTGATGAGTGAGATGTGTGAATAAAGTGTTCGAATTGTAGTTGTAGCGTGTCACGTCAAGTCATTCTGTGACCGTGTTTGTATAACACTTGTTGGTGATTACGAGCCTGTGTTATTGCTGAAAGCAAGACTCTGACAAGTGTGAACGTGGGTGTATCGTCCTTCGTGGATTATTTGAACCATAAGTGTAAACGTGGATGTATCATCCATCTTGAAAGTAAGTTGTAAAATAGGATTGAACGTGTGTGTAAGCGGAAAGTTTTGGAAAGAAAGCAACATGGAAAGCAAGTTGTTGAATGTGTTGAACGGACGACAATACGACTAACAAACATACTTGACAGCACACAAACCTATAAAACTTAGTTGACAACGCATACACCACATAAACATACATGTCCTAATATTTTCTTCTTCCAAAAGCAACAGGTTTTTGTGTCATCCGAAACCGTTAGCAAGTGAAGTTCATTTTTCCGGGTAGTAACGTTCAGGCAGCCATTCTCTGTTACAGTTCTCCATCGTACTCCAGAGCTCCAAAGTCACTTAAGTATTATCTTTTTTCACATATACTTTTGTGTGTAGGCTTAGGCACAAGCTTTATTCGATAAATACTGTACAAATTATTTACTAACACCATAATTAACTTTTTAGTGTACATTCATTGTATCTGAAATATTTCATCATGTCCACATTGAATGATTTCATCGAATCTGGTTTGAAATTAAAGTTAACTGGTGATGAGTTGACGAAATGGAGTGAGGCAAAGTATGCAGAGCATCTTCTATTACAGGAAAAAAGCTAGGGAACGCGAAGATAGAGCTGCTGAAAGAGAGCTGAAAAAGGCAGAATTAGATGCTAAAAAGGCAGAGGCAGAAGCTGCTTTAAAACAATCAGAGTTAGCTGCCAAAACCAAACAGGCAGAATCAGAAGCTGCCTTGAAACAATCAGAGTTAGCTGCCAAAACTAAACAGGCAGAATTAGATGCTAAAAAGGCAGAAACAGAGGCCGAAATAAAGAAAGCTGAGATCTTAGCCCAAATAAGAGGGAAGAACTCGAAATGCAGCTGAAAATTAAACAGCTGGAAGCTGAAACATCAGCAGAGAAAAATTCTCGAAAGTCAGAAAGACTAGAAAAAGAGAATCAGTACAAAAAGTACCAAGGGATCGTCAAAAATTTCACCACTGGCGACTGCATTGCAGCATTTACCCAGAACTTTGAAACGATAATGGAGCATTATCAGATCCCAGAGACTGAGTGGAACATTATATATATATATATATATATATATATATATATATATATATATATATATATATATATATATATATATATATATATATATATATATATATATATATATAAGAAGTCTTTCTGGGGAACCTCTCAAAGTGATAGAGACCATTCCCAAAGATCTTAGGAAAGATTATCAATATATTAAGTCCAAAATTATGTCACATTTCCTGTTAGATGAAGCAGGCTACAGAGAACAGTTTAGCAAATTAGCTCCAAAACCAACGCAAACTTTCTCTTACTACATCTCAGTAGTACAGGATGTATTTAGCAAATGGTTTTCATCAGCCAAAGTAAACAGCTTTGATAAATTGAAAGATCTCATTCTGAGAGATAAAATTATTTCATCTCTACTACAACCATTTTCTAAGTGTCTGAAAGAATGTGAGTGTGAGAGTGTGCAACATATAGAGAAACAAGGTTCGGCTTATTTCACAGCCAACAAACATTGTTTTACTAGTGGATTGACTGACACAGACTTTGTAGCAGCCGCTACCTATGACAGAACGAAGTCAGGTCCCTATAGTAACAAGAAACCTTTTAAGCAATCTGCGGAGAAATATTACCAATGCAGATATTGCCATCTGTCACATAACGAAAATGATATGTGTGACAAACACCCAGATAAGGAGAGAAAGAGCTATAAACAACTAACAAATGCTTCCTTTGCAAAGCATATGGCCACTGGCGTCATGCGTGTAAAGGTAAACAAATGACTCGAAAGACTAATGCAGCCATGTTTGATAGCTCTTCCTCAGATGAAAAAACATGTGAAAATCATCCTGTTAATTCAGCACAGGCCATTGATGTATTTCATCTTAACAAATGTACCATCTGTGATCGTTTTCATGAACATGGCCTATTAACATGCGGCCACTCAATACCTATTGCCAATGAAGAAGCCAATTTGGTAATAAACTCCACAGGTAAACTTAACATCCACCAAGGATTTGTAAATGGCAAATCTGCCACCGTTTTACGAGATAGTGGATGTACTCTTATTGGTTTAAAGAGAGACTTTATTTTACCTTCAGATTATACAAGCAAACATGTTACATGCAGAACTTTCTCAGGTAACATCGAGAAATACCCACTTGCATGGGCATATATTGACACCCCATTTCTCACGGGAAAGGTTAAATGCGCAGCATTATCCAATCCATGTTGCGACATAGTAGTGGGTGACATCCCTGAGGTAAATGATATGCCACATGACAGTTTAACATCTTCTGTCCAATGTATTGTTGATAATACCATATCATCTTCAACTGAACATGCTGTTGAAAATGTATTATCACCTGTGAATGAATGTATGTTTGCCAATTCATTAACTTCATCACATGAATGTATGGATATAAATGTAACATCATCATGTCATGTTGTTGATATTGTAAATGCAGTAACTAGATCTGCTGCCAAAGTGCAAGATCAAATTGATCAGACTGAGGCTTTGGAAATGTTAAGCCCAGTGATATTACCTCCTAAAACCATGAGGGAGAATTTCATAACAGCCCAAAAGGCCGATTTATCTTTGCATAAGTATTTTAATCTAATAGGCCAAAAGCCAATACTAACAAATAATGCTAGATGGCATTTTGCACTGAAAGGTGGTATCCTTACACGGTACTACACCAAAGGTACCAGCACCACTGAGCAAACGGTGTTACCAACCGAACACCGCCAACAAGCATTACATCTAGCACATGACATACCCTTTGCAGGGCATATGGCTTATTCGAAAACTAGATCGAGATTACTTACTCAGTTCTACTGGCCTAAATTCTGCGGGGATACCAAACAATATTGCAGAACTTGTGACATCTGCCAGAAGCTTGTTAAAAAGGGTAAACACCCGCAAGCTGAACTACAAATAACAGATCTAGCATGTAGACCTTTTGAAAAGATCTCTGTTGATATTGTAGGCCCTCTTAACCACGTAACATGAAGAGAGAATAAGTTCATAATAACGATAATTGACCTCTGCATTAGATGGCCTGAGGCGATTCCACTTAAGAACATAACTGCCAAGGATGTTATGGAAGTTTTCTTCCATATTTTTTCTAGAGTAGGGTTTCCTGATACCATTCTCTCAGATCGTGGGAGTCAGTTCATAGCTGCAGCCACTCAAGCCTTTACTAGAATGTTAGGGGTAAAGCAGCGCTTTAACAGCCCATACCACCCTCATTCGACGGGAATTATAGAAAAGATGAATGGGGATCTCAAGCATATGTTATCAAAAGTTACCCAGGAACACCCTGAAGACTAGGATACTTATTTACCTGCCATACTATTTGCATATCGCGAAGTACCTCATTCCAGTACAGGTTTCTCACGATTTGAACTTGTATATGGAGCCAAACCATGCGGCCCATTATCTATGTACCATTCTATGTTAACTGAAAGTATAACTGTACATAAACCAGTATCATCATATGAACATGTAACATCATTGTGTGATAGGATAATTAAATCTTGTGTGTTAGCTAAAGAAGCACTGAAACAATCTGGTGCTATTTACAGACAGTATGCAAACAGAGGAAATAGGACAATAACACTGACACATGGACAGGACGTACTACTTCTTTTGCCAAGCGACAGACATCTTTTGACAGACTCATGGGAAGGACCATTTAAAGTACTGAGACACATCTCGACTGTTGACTATAAAATAGCAGTGAAAGACAAACATAAAATATTTCACATCAACATGCTAAAACCGTACTACAACAGAGACGAAGACCAAGACGAGACAGCAGCAAGCACAACGAGAGTAGACCACACAGACAATAACGACACCGACGAAAAGACCGACCCCATCACTTGACACGACGAACAACCTGCATGACATTAAGACAAATCCTAGCCTGTCTCAGACAGAGACAGACAGTTGCAGACAACTGGTACAAGACTGCGACAGGTGTACGTATGACAAAACTTCTTCTGACAGACCATGTAATAACATTAGAACAGACATTTGACCGCATCAGACAGCACGGACTGACAGTCAAACCATCGAAAGTTGACATTGCCTACTAAAAAATTTCATTTGTGGATTATAAAATTTATAATGGCTTTGTCATGACTGACGATAACATCATCTCAAGAATTCTTAAATTGTCGCTTCATACGACAAAGAATGTAAACATGTCCTAGGTTTGTTAAACGATTACAAACAGGTTATACCAAATTTTACCACATTGACGGAGTGTTTCACTAACCTACTAACAAAATTGTAAACAGCGAATGCCTAAGACCTGCATTTACAAAAAGTATTATCCTACTTTTCTAGAAACCCCATTCCTAAATTACCAAAATTTGCATATTATTTTCAGATAAAGAAAGGGTACGAACTCCGTAGCGATTGGAGGAGTACTTTTGCAACAGCACGACCAAATTCTCCACCCAGTGTACTCTGTGAGAAAATTATCCATACAGACAACAGTCCGTTAACAATCATCACGCCTGGATATCCTACCAACCACAGGCTAGCACGACGGTCACTATTACTTCGATATTTCAGTTGTGAAGTCAGGTATATCTCTGGCACGAATATCTCTCAGAATATGAATGCTGACTTTCTTTCCCGATGTACTTACGACACACCCAAAAGCCCAATGGTGCCTGAGCGCACACAGCAGATGAATGAAAAATCTGCAGAGTAATATAACGCTCAGCGACATGGCGAATTATGAAATGTATTTCAGTAACGCTGTGCAGAAAGTGTGATAAGGACAACGTCCCATTGTAAATATACTATATATATATATATATATATATATATATATATATATATATATATATATATATATATATATATATATATATATATATATATATATATATATATATATATATTATAATTAGTGTAATATTTGTGATGAATACTTGTGTTGTATGAGATCGAAAGGTAACATTATTTTAAATAACTATAAACATTGTAATAAACAGTGCTACGTGATTTCAAGACTTACTTCACTTGAACTCTTCAAATATCCGTGGTACCTGCGAGGCAGAGTGTTCTGACGTATTTTAATCTGTGCTAGAGAGACTGTGACATCTGCATTCTACAGAACACATTTATTACAGATTGTGAAAGAAAGAGTTAATCCGGCAGCTGTGAATAGAAACTGTATACCCCGTTCCAGTATAGAACATCCAGACGGAAGAACATTGTGTTATTACTACAACTTAACACACCAGCTGTGGATTTCCGGTGTTTGTGAAATTTATCTGGAAAGTAGCAGACTATAGTTTAGTTCTCACAAAGAAGTTACGATTTATATAAGCTTTGTGATCTGAAATTTTACATATTCAAATTGTATGTAAGGATTTTGATAGATGTGATCTGAGAATCATAACTTGATTAACTTGTTCGCAATAGTGACATTTAGTTCGCTATTGTCAATAAGCATCAAACTATGACGCTTAGAAATTGATTTTCTAATGTAATTTATTTTCTTTGACAGCATGTTGAAATTATCCCCCATTGATTTTGTACTGTTTCAAGGGAAACAACTGAAATTAGTAATAATGTGTAACATGTATAGAAGCCATTCTCAGGTTGCCATGTTGGTGACACATCAAGATGACGTCAGCTGTGCATGGTAGTAATTACCGAAGTTGTAGACCTTCATGAGACTTTCCAACCAAATGAGGTTGAGTTCAAGTGTTGGAGTCATCTTATAATGAGACGACTCGCGGCCTGACATGTCGTTTTTGTAATTTTTGTTTAACTGTCGGGAGGTAGTTGCGTGTTCGCTGATAGCTACCGGACTGGCTGTGTCATATTACAACTAAAGTAAGAACCCATCGAGTGGATTGTACTTGATGAGTGTTGCTGCATAGCAGCATTAAAGAAAAGGAGAGCGGGAGAATGTCATAATCTCCCCATTAGTTCTACCGCGTCGTCGCCAACGACGCCTGGCGAGTACGGCCAGGAGTTCATCTGTGAGCGACACTAACCACACTGTGTCAGGAATAGCCAGTCGGTGAATGCGTGGATCGTGCAGTCCGCGCAGGGATGCAACCCCGACTAGCGAGACTCACAGTGGTTAGCAGCCAGACGGCTTGAAAGCGTTGGACGAGACAGACGGAATGAATGGTGCTCGTATACTTGAGTGTATGAACGCGAATAGAGAGAACGCCTGTGGGAATAATAGAAGACTGTGCGCTTGTGAGTTGTGTATATTGTATTGATATATCTATTGAATGTATTATTGCATCGTCATTGTAATTGTACGATGCATGTAATGGTTGTGATGAGTGAGATGTGTGAATAAAGTGTTTGAGTTGTAGTTGTAGCGTGTCACGTCAAGTCATTCTGTGACCGTGTTTGTATCACACTTGTTGGTGATTACGAGCCTGTGTTATTGCTGAAAGCAAGACTCTGACAGTGGACACATGCACGATGTGGGCCGAAGCGGTTGCTGTGCCATCTTGTGACTCTAGGCATGTCTCGGAAGCATTATTAGGAATTTTCACTCGTCTAGGATTTCCACTCAGAATCCTAACGGACAACGGATCTCAGTTTCGAGGGAAACTTATGGAGGAGGTGTGTAGACTCTATCATTCTCGCCATATCTTTAGTTCTCCTTATTATCCTTAGTCAAATGGGATTGTTTAACGGGACTCTGATTAGTATCCCGAGGAAGAGTGCGCAGGAGAAGACAGAACATTGGGATTTGTATTTACCCGCGGCTTTATTCGCTTATCGGGAGGTTCCCCATCCTTCTACTGGGATAGCTTCAGCAATATTGTTTTTTGGACGACCAATCAAGGGATCATTGGAGGCGTTACTTGGAACTTGGACCAATGATCAAGTAGACGAT
Organism: Cepaea nemoralis; assembly: GCA_014155875.1. NCBI lineage: Eukaryota > Metazoa > Mollusca > Gastropoda > Stylommatophora > Helicidae > Cepaea > Cepaea nemoralis. The sequence continues at coordinate 136,201 of JACEFZ010005735.1, forward strand.
ACAGTTGTTACTGCATCGACTTATGTTGCCAAGTTGAAAGAGCGTTTACAACATAGTTAAAAACAACCGAATGTTAATCTACGTCAAGTCAGACGGAAAATTGCTCGTTACTTCAACAAGTTGGCAAAAGATCAAAATCTTGACGTAGGAGAGAAGGTGATGTTGCTGCTTCCGACAAGTCAGAATAAGCTGCAAATAGGTTGGAGGGGACCATGTGTAGTGACTGAGAAAATCTCTAGTACGAACTACAAAATTTCTGTCAAAGGCAAGATGAAGATATTTCACATAAAACTTTGGAGGAAATAGAATGAAAGGCCCTCGACCACTGAAACCGCACATCTAATGACCATGGCTGTGGCTACAGAAGTCGAACATGGGACAACAATAGGAGTCGAGTACCCACTGCAAGCCAAAGAAACCTTTAAGGATGTGGAAATTAATCCCAACTTAACAAAGGATCAGCAGACGCAGATATGAGAACATGTGGCTATGTATGCAGAAGTACTTACCGGCAAGCCAGGTCGTACTGATGTGGAAGCATTTGACATGAAGTTAAATGACATGGTGCCTGTGCGAGTCAAGACTTACCCTGTCCCTTATGCTAAGCAGAAGACTTTGGAGGAAGAAATTCAGCAAATGTTCTCGTCAGGAATCATCTCACCATCTAAGTTACCTTACAGTGCCAGCGTCGTTTTGTTGAGAAAGCCAAGTGGAGAGCATAGATTGTGCATCGATTATCGACAGCTCAATGCTATTACTGAATTTTAGGCACAGCCTCTACCTAATCAGAATAAGTTCTTCACAGCACTCAGCCGGGCTAAGTACTTTACAAGGATTGATCTCAGCAAGGGATATTAACAGATTCCTGTTAAACCGGAAGTTCGACCATGGTTGACCTTCAGCACTCCTGGGGGAACTATGAGTTCAACGTTCTTCCTTTTGGATTGAGTAATTCTCCTAGTGTTTTTACACGGATGATATACTGATCGCTACTGAAACATTTGAGGAGCATGACACTACACTGCATCTCTTGTTCAGGCGACTAGAAGAAACGGGTTTGACAGCAAGACCCAAGAAGTGTCAGTTAGGATTCCAACAGTTGGACTTTCTAGGCCATAAGTTATCTCATAGATTAATAACACCACAAGAGGGAAATATGGAGAAACTCCAGAGAGCGCCTCGTCCAAGAACAAAGAAGGGTGTAAGATCATTTGTATCCTTATGTGGATTCTATCAACGATACATCAAAGACTTTAACACCCTGTCAGCACACTTAACGGATCTTGCCAAAAAGGGGAATCCAGAGAAAGTCAGTTGGTCTGCTGAATGTGAGAGAGCTTTTGAAGCACTCAAACAGGCTTTAACTTCCCAACCAGTACTGCATCTACCAGACCTCGACCAACCATTTGTGCTGCGCACCGACGTCAGTAACATTGGAGTTGGGTCAACTCTACTTCTGAGAAAAGGAGGTGTATTATCAGAGTTATTCCCTGTAGCTTATGCCATCGGGAAATTAAATGCAGCAGAGAAATGGATTGCACTCGTATGGACTGTGGAGAAATTTCAGGCATATATGTACGGCAGGCATTTCACCGTGCAATGTGATCACCAACCACTAATGTTTCTAGAAGCATCCAAGAATTTAAATGCACGACCTTTGAAGTGGTCATTGCTTTTTCAGCTATATTTGTTCCAGATTGAATAGTTCCTGTGAAAATGAATGTAGGAGCAGACTTTCAGAGTCGACATCTGATTCCGGATGAGTCATGTCCTTCAGCTGCAGGGGGAGACTAAATGGAGTCGATCACAAAGGGCGAGTCTGACAACTGTGAATGATAGACGCTCAGTTCCATGCCGGTAGAGCTGTCTGGGGTGGGGCACTGTAACATAATGGATAGTATCATTGCACAGTCTGCCAACTCAAGCACATCAAACAGAGATTTTGTCGCACCAACTTGAACTACGAATACCTTACGGCACACTTGATAGATCTATTAATATAACTGTCATGCTAAAATAGCCCATCGAAGTGTCTCAGAATAGTACACCGATTGGATTAAACAGGGCATGTGATCAGGAAAGTGGTACGGAGACGCGGCCAACGCTTGACCCCCGCATTCTTCTGTACAGCTTTGGAACGGGCGGATCATGTCGTCCTGTAGTGTAGTTTTTATTCATTTTCTGTGGCATTTCATCACTGACATGGTGATTGAAGTAGTGCTAATTGGTGAAAGCAGCATATAAAGAAGATACAGCCAGACTGTGAAGGAGAATGTGTCAGCTCAGGTCATCCTCTTGAGAATTGAGCAGTTTGTCATCTTGTCTAGAAGGTAGGTAGTGTAAACAATGATCCATCCATCAATGGACCTAGTTACCAGGCGAAGGTTCAGTCACTTTTTTTCCTCCAGCAGGTTGATACTTCCAGCTGCCAAACAACCCACTCCAATCAACTTCCATATTAGATCATAGTCAAGAAGAGATGCCTTATCAACACAGGCCATCCATACGTATTTCAGCAATGAATCTTCAACGAACACCACTGTGTATAGTGTTCAATGTACTTTCCACAGAAACTTTTTTTGTTAGATCAAACACAGACATTTTCCACAACATTACAATTGGGAGAGATAGGGGCGGGGAATACATGTGTTTGCTCATGCATCACTCATCTCATGATTTTATAAATGATCTATGATGTGTATGCATTGATTTTGTGAACCATGTTTATTCTTTACTCCGTATTTCCAACCCAATTTTAGAGTTCATTAAACTTATGAAACTTACTTATTCTTCTGTACAAGTTCATTGTACTGTCACTACTTTTACTTTGTGTTTAATTACTATTTAGTTAACACAATTTAAATTAGTTGGGAACCAGTAAGGCTGGGTGTTCTCACATGGGGAAGTGATTGTAATTCCCCCATGGTAACCACCCAGGTTCCCAGGTTCATCCAGAGAGCCCTTACTTTTATTCTAAACATTGTCCTACTGGACCATCTTGGAATCATGGGGACTTTTTGGGGGTTTTGAGCTAATTTGGTTCTTTTAGGAGGAACGCATTTCTTGTGTGTTTTCCAACTTGTCCGGGGCATCCCTAGCCCCTGTCGAGTTCTCTATAGTCTAATTTCACTACCAAGACTATTACACACCATTAGGAATTAGTCCCTGGTCGCTAGCTAAAAAGAGTACGGGGGATGCACATAGTGCTACTGATTCCTACCATGATGTTTCATACCATGTGGTTGCAGGTTTCCTGTGTCCTGTTCTGAGGCGCAGAATATTTATTTTTTATGGTCTGCCCATAACATGGTAGTTGCCTTGAGTAGATCTGGGTGGCTATCTGACTGATTTGATCATTCATTTCCTTTGGTGGTACATCAGGTTCTTCTGTTGCTCCTTACTTAGTTAATCAATCAGCTCTGTCGTTTCCAGGTACTCCACAGTGAGATGGTATCCTCTGTATGGTGACCTTACGCTGGTTGTCAAGTTCAGAAAGTAGTGTCCGTAGTACTGGCAATTTCCCAGACAGGAGCGCCTCAAATGCTGATTTCGCATCTATCAGTAGCCTCTCCCGCATGAAAGTATTGAATAAGAAAAAAAGGACAAGCTAAAGGAATAAAATCGCGCTTCTCAGCGGCTATCCACATATGACATCAAATCGTGTGCCATTGTTCAAGGCCACATTCTACCGAGCCATGACGTAAGATTGCACACGAAGACAGCAAATCAAAACGACCACGGTCTGCTTTCTACGTGGTAACAAGTTCAATGTGACACCATTACTTTTCACCAGCAGAATACAGGTGGACGTTTCTGCTTGATAAGTTAACAATACCCGAGTTAACAATACTGTCAGAATAATGGATCCTTCACGCTGATAACATTGGGGTCCAGCGACTCAAGATGTGGAGTGTCAGACTGATAATAACACTATACAGACGAGCAGACGTAACACTGACCCGCGGCTGGAAATTACAACCCCGCGAAGGTGTGAAATAACCTTAGCCTAGGGAAACTTTCCCACCAGAACGGCCCAGGGAAACTGTGAAGTTGTGAAGCTACCCGAAACGTGTCACTCGGGGAAGTAAACGCAGAGTGAGATAGTAAAAGGCGACAAAGAGACAAGAAACGGTAAATATGCTAGGAGATTCTGATGCTCAAATCAGATACTTCAGAAATAGGAACAAGTATGGAAGAATTATATGTCTAAACTTCATATGTCTGAGTACTGTGCCGATAGAAGTTTCTAAGGATATTAGTTTCTAGCCTGTAAATTCGGGAGCTTCATTTGTCGGCCTTTTGTAGGCTATTTCATTGAGACTATCAGTGTCTCTTGTTACTGATCTGCGAACTAGTATTCCTAAGTTTACTGTCTATAGCGTATTGCTGTAAGTTTGTTATTCTTACTATACACGTAGGAATATACGATGCTAGGACTATACTCCTTGCATATTTTTAATGGTTATATGTTTCATTTTGTATGTATATAATAGTATTACTAACTCATTCGTTATGCTATTATTAGGAATATCATTATATGCCTATTTTGAATTTGCATACTTTGAGGTTGACATGCATAGTGTTTATTTGATGTTTGAGATGCAAATTGTCTTATAGTAACTCACCAGGGAATAGGGTGTTGTCCTATTTTATTCTTATGTGCAGCGTGCATTCGCATATTGTCTATTGATTGTGTTTGAAGCAGAGGTGTAGTGGTGCAAACATTACCCACAATCGGTATCGGGTGTATGTAGTACTTAGCCCTGTCAGTGCGTGGTGAAAGAGCGCTCATCGTGACTCACTTAGGCCTAACACAGAGACTGATCATTGGCACTTAAGCCCAGCAATCAGATACTCTTGTAATAACATACTGACCAATTGATCTGCTGACACTCCCGCTTCTCCATTTCGATCAAAATTTTGTGCTGACATATCTGTGTAGACTCGGATTCAGAGGTCGTGTGGGTATTCTTCGTCAAGGAAGCTGAGAGTGGCTGTTCTGCGTTGTACGATATTCTGTTCTTCCTTGTCGAATATCCCTTTTACTTTTTTTCAATTTGTAGTGACAGTCTATGTTTTTCTTTCTACGGAGTTCGTTCAGGAATAGTTTTCAGTGGGATACCAATTGTGGGCAGAAAAGTTGTTTCTCTGCAGTCGCTTGGCCTGGTGGATAAAACTGCATCTTTTCAACCATCCCATATCTAGGTTTTCATATTTGTTCTTCACAGGGAGGCCAGGCACGCTGATCAACTTTTCTGCTGGTATTAGCGTTTTTATATCTCTGCGCTCTCTGGGTGTTTCTGTCATCCCCATCTTCTCCATGTCTTGAAGAAAATGTTAGTTGCAAAAACCAACGAAATTGTGAACAAGTCACATAAAGAAAAAAAATGAATAATTCAGCCAACCAAGAGGAAATGAAAATCTTCATGAAGAGATATGGCTCATGGTAATCCCGGGATAATAGTGGTCTATGAACCTAGGAGAAAATGAACCTTACGAAAGTGCAGGTTAACTGCTATCCAATTCACCACTCAGGAAATTTAGAAGCAGACTGCTCTGCGCTGATTTAGAATGTATGAGGCAGTGGCCATTGAGAATGCAATGGCAAACTATTCAACTAACATTGCCTAGTTAATCAGATACAGCCAATACATATTAAATGCCAGGATTGATTGCTACATCTTGTAAATAACATGCAGCTAATTGCATGATGTAAAAGTTAGTAAAGACGCAGATGCCAATTCAGAACACCATTTTGTCATTGTGGGCGCGCTAGCTACGTTAATATGGAACTTCGCTCGTGGTGCCATGAACACGGTCAGACACGGGTTAGACCCCTGGACTTGTAAAGTGAAGGTAAGATTTGCCACCTATGCATAGATGCATGCATTCGATCAGAGCGAAGAAGGACACAGGGCATTGCAAACACCAAGGACACGAAGGCACATGTGTCAGCAACTTACTTGCGACAGGTAATTCAGGACTCCCTACTTTTGCACAACACGAATCAATAACTCGTGTGGTTTGCAAAAGGATACATTTTTATTTAGAGCTCATGACACACAAGCTCTGCGAGCGGAATACTTCATTGATAATCAACAACATGGTATGTTTCACAGATGCAATGAAGAGGTGGAAATAATGATACTATTTACTAATTGGAATCTAAGCCTAGCTAACACTATTGTCTATAAACTATATAGGGTTCCTAGCGAACAGGTCTGCTATCTAGCTGTCCTTGTCCCAGTCTGCTCTACGCTTCTAATTCCGTGTTCAACCACGGACCTTCAGTCCTGCGTGCGCTGGCGAGGTTTGCGTGCGTAGAGTCCCAGCACGCTTGGTCAGTTAACTAAAGTAACTGGTATTCTCCAGTTACTCGTCGAGAGGCGAGTTTACTATACTCTTGGAAAACTCCTCGCTCATAAGCACTCAATGACCTCTTAGTTGACACGAGTGTGTCCTGTAGTCAAAGCTAAATATAGTGCCCGTGTCTCTCCTGTCTAGTGGTTTCTGTATAGCTCCGTCTTAACTCTCTAAGCTCCTATGCAGATCTTTGACAACATGAAATGAGATAAATGACACTTTTCGGTGTGCTGTGATGAGGGTGACATTCGCCAAAGGGCCTACTACATGATGATCTGCTTGTAAGTAAAATTAAGTTGAAAGTCAAGAGATATACAAATGTAACTCTTAAAAACATCGAATGCAATATAATGAAGGAAATGTCAGAAACTGAGAAACAATTTATGGTTATAGGCTGAGTACCAGGTCTTGCAAAAGTTAGACGAGGTGAGTATGGACGACTTCTGGCAGCAGGTTAATGTGTTTTGATTGGATCATATATAGAAGCCCTTGGGAAAGGGGAATAAAAACACACAGCATGTATAACTTCAGAAACCAATAAGAAAATAGAAGAGAGAAACATAAAAAATGCAAATGTAAATAATAGCAAAACCAGGGCTGAGTTTAGTTAAGAACCGACATTACAGCACTTGGGACATTCCCATACATGCTCTGTCCTCATCTTCAACAACCAGCGAAGATTCCCAATAATGGTACCTGTTGTAATCTGAATATATTTCCTTTTGATCTTTCATTGGAAAACTGAGTGCGGACCAGATTCTCTGGCCACTCACTGCCACACCGTTCTGTCCAGATACACTGATTATCTTTTCTTCCACACTATAATCACTATTCCAAAAGGACATTGGCCACACCTGCCTTATCGTGCATCAATATTCCACCCAGTGGTGCAGATTTAGTCAATTTGTCCGCCTGCTCATTTTCCAACCTTCCAGCGTGTCCTAGGGAAAAGATCCAATGATGCTCTCTAACTTAGATTTTTTTTTAAACTGAAGCATACAACTCTACACGTAGCATACATGTCTTCAGCATACTATGTGAGTCCGTTACAATCACGGCAACTGTGTGCTGGTTACCCTCCTCCCAACAATGACTGCCTCTACATCCATTTTCAGACTATATTTTGTGGTATCATATGCCAGGCTCTCCTGCATTGAACTCAGTTAGTAACCTTCGCTATGAACCTCAGTTATAAATAGATATCCTTGGAGAACTACGGGGAATAATTAAGCATATATACCGTAAAAACAAAGAATTCCTAGATAAGGCTCTATATGACAAAGTAAGATACTAATATTGTAAGTCTCTTGTTTAAAAGCTGTAAATAGGCTAGTGACGGGTACAGTATACAGGTAGATGCACAATATGAATATTATTAACATTGTCTCAAAAACATGAATACATTGTCTACACTACAAAAAATGTGTTATTACATTTAACATGACCGAATGAATAAGAGCGCTTGTTGTTAAAAGAACAACAACAACAAAACTACTTCAAACCCCCTGTGACCCTATCCTACAAACTCAGTGGCCTTACCTTTAAGCATTCGGTGTGCTGATGCTAAGGTAGCTGATTCAACCCCTACACATGTCAGTTGAACTAAAATGTTTCTCGCCCTTGATTGATGGCGATGGACGCTGCTAATAAGGAAAGCTAATCCACAAGTTTTCTCCGTAATCCCGTTTATCCACGCAGGATTTCGCAGCGCGCGAGAATTGGAAGCGGTTCGACCCGCGCTTGTCACTTGCGGGATAATGAGCCCGCCGCTCAGAAAGCGAACTACTGAGCGTAATCTTGCCAAGTAATCAACAATCAGCTGAAAGATACAGATGTTGACAACGATGTCCTGTAAATGGTATGCGGAAAAAATAACTAGAGTAGTGCAGTGATGCAGTGACATCGTTACGCCCGCCAGGCGACTTAGTCCCCAGCCGGGATGCCGTAACTTCGTTACGCCCGCCAGGCGAGTAGTAGTTACCTGCCTGCGATGTTGCTGGCTGACGAGACGGCCAGCGGTCAGGCAACGACGAAGCAAGACGCACGCATGCCTCGTGAAGCCACTTCAGGTGGGGAGGCACATTGCGAGCTATAGACAGACAGCTCTGGGACGTGGACTCGACTGGACGTATGATGAGAGAAAGGCGATGTGTGGTTTCTGTGCCCGAAAGTCGAGTGTCTGTTCATCTTGAGAGATAGACTGTGAGCTGTATTGTGTATGTAAGTGTATTGAAGTATAACATATATCTTGTAATGATCATCGTATTGTATTTTATCTGTAAATAAATCCATTGAACGTTGTGTCATTGAGTCTCAAGTCAAATCACGTTGTACTTGTACTGTCTCACATGTGTTAGGAAATACGAGCCAGGTTTAAGACCCTGACAGTTACTGTATTAATTTTGCGATAATCTATGCACAAACGTATCGTTAAGTCCTTTTTCTTAACGAGTACAATAGGTGATGAGTACTCAGAGACTTTTGGATTATTCCATTCCGTTCTAAGTCCAGTATTTCTTTGTCAAGGTTATCCCTATAGTGCAGAGGGATAGAGTAAGGTCTGCACTTAATAGGTGTCAGGTCTGTCGAGATGATAGAGTGATCTATTTTGTCTGTTTTTCCTGGTCGGTTAGAGAAAGTTGTCTTGTATTCGTTAAGGAGAGATGGTATGTCCTGTCGTTGTGGGACTGTTACTGTGCCAGAGATCTTTATGGCTTGTAGTGCATTGTCGTTGTCGGTAGTCGGGACTGGGATTTCTATGTCGTCTGTGTAGGTCTGGTTAATAACTGCTGTCACTACTGTCTGTTCACTTTCGTCGTTATTCATGTCAGTTTGGTTGAGAAGTGCTGTCGCTACTGTCGGGTTGCTTACGTCGTTGTTTCCGTCAGTCTGGTTGAGAAGTACAGTCGCTACTGTCTGGTTACTTATGTCGTTGTTTCTGTCAGTCTGGTTGAGATCTGCTGTCACTACTGTCTTGGTGTTTATGTCGTCGGCTGTTCTGGAATAGTAGGGTTTTATATGGTCATCTTTTAAACATGATTTGATTTTCTCTATCAATGTAACCTCATGTATGGTTTGAACAGCACCTGTATATTCAACCTCGATTGTGTTTTCTGGAGGTTGGTCATTGTTGGTGTCCCTTAGACTGGTGTTATTTTGAGAATCAAAATTCTCTTTAAGTGCCGTGGGGTTATTAATTTGTTTCTGTTTGCAAAATTTTGCCTCCCACTTTCTGATGTCATTTTCTGAACATTCTTTTACACTGGGGAGGTCCCCTACAAATAAGTCTGCACATGGATTGTGCAAAACTGCGCATAATACGCGTCTTGAAATAAATGGTGTATGAATTTCAGTCATTGCTAAAGGGTATTTTTCGATGTTCCCTGCACATGTCCGACATGTTACGAAGTCATCTATATAGTCACAGTCTTCCACATATGTTTTTCTGACTCCGATAAGGGTCGAGCCGCTATCCCGCATTATTTTACAGGGTTGGTTGTTGTCAAAACCTTTGGAAAACTTTAGTTTGCCTTTAGATACTAGCGCGGCATAGGCCATTTCATTTGATGTGGGTATTGTCTGGCCACATTCAAGGGTTGTGTCTAATTGAAATTTCTTACATGTATTGCATCCATCATATTCAAAAACATCAATCACTTGTAAAGAATTAACTACTTCATGATCACTTTCATTCGCACTTTCAATCTCATCCTCGCTTGAGGTGTCAACTAATACAGCATTAGCTTGTTTCATCATCTTACGACCGAAGGCATTGGCCTGAATAGTGGCCAAAACATTTACAAAAATACCATTTAACTGCTCTTCTAAATTGTGTTCGCTTGGCTTTCTGTTTCTCTACCATCATTTTCAGATGGTGACTGTAATTAGGTGATTTGTCGCATATAGCGTATTCTTCGTGTGACAATTTGCAATATTTGCATGGTGAGTAGTTTGGTTTTGGTCTGTACTTGTCTTGAGGTGGTTTAACTTTCTTCACATTCATAGCAGCTGATACCTCATTTTGGTTATCATTTAAAACAAAGATATCGCGATTTGCTGAAAAAAAATGCAGACCCTTTGTTCTCAATCTCTTGAATCGTCTGACAATCGCTCTGCTGTAGAAATTTTGAAAATGTAGTTGGTAATGATGTAATAATTTTATTAATGATCATCAGATCTCTCAGTTTGTCAAAGCTGTTATCGACCTTCGCTATAAAGGTTTGGTTGGCTTTGGGACAACGTTTGGCAAACTGTAGTTGATATCCTGCTGTATCTAATGAGAAATGTTGCATTATTCTACGTTTGATATAATCGTAGTCTTTCCTTAAATCTTAAGGAATTGTTTTAATTACTTTTAATGGCTCAAGAGCTAAATTTCTCATATAGATCATTGCCCAATTTGACTTTGGAATGTCGTGAAATTTCATGATGCATTCAAAATTTTCTATGTAGGCTCTGATTGAATCTCCAGAGCAAAATGGATTGACAATGCCCTTAAATTTGTTATACTTCTGTTCTTCTTCTATACTTCTTAGTTTGTTCGTGGAAATTTCTAGGTTTGACTCCGTCTCTAGTTGTTTAACCTTCATTTGCGTTTCTGATTCTATTTTCTTGGCTTCTATTTCTAATTCTTTTTATTTTATGGATGTCTCAATTTCTAATTTTTTGTTGGCTGCGTCGAGTTCTGCCTTTTTGCTAGCTGCGTCAAGCTCTGCCTTTTTGTTGGCTGCGTCGAGCTCTGTCTTTTTCTGTTCGCGTTCTGCTGCTTTTTGCCTTTCATGCTCTTTTTCTTCTCTCGCTAGATTTTCTGCATGCGTTATCTGACTCCATTCTGTCAGTTTATCTGCTGTATAACCTAGCTTTAGCCCTAGCTCAATGCACTTTTCTAGTGTTGACATTTTCTAGTTTTTGAAAAGTAATTATTTTTAGAATATTACTTCCCTTTTAAAAATTTGTACAATACAATTTTTGATTGTGTCCCTTAATGTGATATTTATAGCAATAATACACACATATATCAATAGGAAACAAAATTTACATGTGAAAAATGAAATGAGTATCGTTTAGAGATACAATTTATAGAAAATGTTTGGACTTAGCTGATGTAATAATGCTTGTTCAGTATCACCGCTGTTTTGCTCGCTGGATGTTTCTGGGTGGATCTTGGTGAAAATATACATCAACTCAAATACATCATAGGACAACCTGTTATTAGAGATAAAAACATTAGTATTTTGTCATGTCACGTCAATGGCATGTTTATTTTGATAGTTAGCATTGTTATCATGTCATGTGAGGGAGAGGAAGATAAAGGAAGATGCAGTTTAGTAGATCAGTATACGCTGTATAAAGTTTAGACTTGTCGATGTAGTGTGTAATCTATAGTTTTTACTTGGCTGCGCCAAGAACCGTCAATGTAATATTTTTAAATGTAATTTAATCTATCTTTGACTGTCTTGGGCCTGCCAAAATGGATACGATCCCCCAAGTATTTTCCTGTCAGCGTCTTACAAATAGGCATAGAAAGACTCGGGTTCAGACAAGCAGATGAGTGCGAGTACAGATACGACAGAACTCAAGGTTCACTTATTGTCGTCATGGTTTATTACGATATCTGTTATCAAGCGAATAAACGTCTCGCACAATATCATATTACATATACATAATATAAAGCATTCAAAATATCTTAGCACACAACATCATCTATTCATCGCCAAACTAATACACAGCTTAAAGATTCTCTGTCTATGTCTATGTGTCTCCCTCTAAGAGTTACACCCGCTCCAGTCCAGTCAGTGTCCAGTGGCCGTCTTCCCTCTCGACTCTCGTCGGGTGGACACGGAGTGCTTGCCGCTGCGGGTATCTCGTGGATTTCAACTTTCCACGCTTCCCGCGGGTTGTACCTGGCCGTTGGTGGTCTGGCTAATCGATCTCGAATGTTCGAGTGTTTGCTATTCCTTCCCCTGTTTCTGTGTCTCCTATTATGTCCCTTTGTGATTATAAGTGAGACATTGACACGGACAGACTGTCTGGCTCGGCAAAACTTGGTGGAGTATTGATGCATGACAAGGCAGACGTGGTTGCGGCCTTGTGGGAGCACGTGTACACCTCGGAGGAGCAAATGGATCATCATAGTCTGGCAAGAATGAGGCAGCGAGGAGTGGCGTGGGGATCTGGCCGACGCTCGACGCTCAGAGGAAAGGCGAGACGGACATATAATCAGATTGCTACTGGAACTATTGGTGTTGGAACTCTTCGCTGGCTGCTGAGGATGGGGACGGAGCGCTAAATCAATAAATCTATTTATCTATTATGAGATGGATGACCCAGTAATGTCAGAAGTCAGGCTGACTCGCACTGGCGTTTAGTTGTAGGTGAGATTTAATCAATTACCCTCCAGATTCAGGTGAGAAAACTCGAGAAATATGACCTTTGGAAGCTAATTGAAGAAACAATCCCTGATTACTTAAGAAAACAAACAAGAAAAGCAGATGTAGGTGATCCTGGTACGCACGGAAATGAGAAAAGGAAATTTAGATATGAATAATAAGTATTTGCCGATACAGCTACATACGGCAATTTACCTACTGATTTATCCCCACCTGGAAAGTTGTGTTTCCTCCCTGTTGCGAGTATTCTTAGTGGAGAGATAAATGTCTCCAATTACAGATTGCCGACTACTAAAGGAAAGCCAGAAACGTCTGGTGAGATTCTAAGTAAACTGGATTGACAATTCTATCGCGAGCTTGGTGCAAGATCTCGGGCGCAAGTGGACAACAGAGGTGTAAACTTTATGTTAACTCTACCACGTATTTGGGCGCAGTTACAATTGTCTCATTTACTAGATCATCAGTCCAGGTGCGAAGTAAAGCCCCTAGTGGCCCCCTGATCGGACGACCAAACAATAGAGTTGCTGGTGAAATTCCAGTTGAGTGGTGATATTCCAGTTGAGTGGTGAGGTATCTCACGGTAAGCAAATATTGCTGCTGGTACATAAGTATCCCATGTCTCTGGTTTTTATTAGCTAGTTTTCTCAAGATGGTGTTAAGGATACCGTTAAATCTTGTTACTATTCCATTAGAGGCCGGGTGCTATGGTGAAATATGAATCTGGCGAGACTGGACAATTCTAAACACTTCCTCCATTAGCATTCCTCTGAACTTTGACCCGTTATCGGTGAGAATTCTCAGCGGAAATCCTAACCTCGTATATGTATCAAGTAGAGCTTAGCTACGTGCTTAGAATCGCTAGATGAAATAGGTCCTCCTTCTGCCCACATTGAGGAAGTATCCACTTTTGTAAGTATATAGCAGTTCCTTCTTTCGGTTCTGCTAAGAGGTCCTATTAGACCCACATCTACTTTGTCAAAAGTCGTGCCAGTGAGATGGACATTTCTCCTAAGGTTACTCGAACAGTCCAGTAGTTTAGGATTACTATATGACACTAAGGACATACTTTTACATACCGAACTATGTCAGCATTCATTCTGGGTCAGTAGTCATCATCATCAGGAGCCGTGCCGGCTAGCGTAGTAGTTCATGGCTCTCCACAGATCTCGGTCTTTGGTGTTCTGGATCAACTCTGCTGATGATATGCCTCCATGCCACCGTCTCAATCCGTCCAGCATCATTTCTCTTAGTCTGCCTCTGCCTCTCTTCCCCTCTATCTATCCAGTTGTCATGATGTTCTCCAATTCATCTCTTCTCATCACATGACCAAAGAAAGCTGTTTGTTTCTTTCTTATTGTTGTATATGGTGTTCTACTTTCATTAGCCTCTTTCAGGCAATAGTTGTTAGTTACTCTGGCAGTCCAAGGAATTCGCAACAATCGTCTTAAAAACCACATCTCTGTTGCTTCTAAGTTCTTCCTAATTTGTTCATTTACGTTCCAAGATTCGCTGCCATACAACAAAACTGGTTCTATATAGCATTTTAGCACTCTCTTTCTTACATTCATTGATAGCGACTTATTGCATAAGATACTCTTCATTTTCTGAAATGCGGCTTTTGCCTGCCCTATTCTGCTCTTAATCTCTGTTTTACATCTTCCATCCGATGTTAAAAGTGCCCTTTCATTCATTCAGTAGCATGTCCTTTGCAGAACCTCGCTCCCATAACATCCTTCCAGAAAACTTCTCGATCACAAGCAAGATGTCCCGCGTCTGATGCACCCATCTGGAGATCATCCGGCACATCCTGCACACATTTTCTCTTTGGCCTTCCTCTTCCTCTCTTCCCAGGCATATACCCTTCCATTATTGTTCTCTCCAAACTGTCGTGACGTTTCAAGTGACCAAAATACTTCAATTTTCTTTATTTTATCGTCTTTAATAGCCATCCCTCCTCAATATTCAACTCTTGAAGTATGGATGCATTTGTTCTTTTCTTTACCCAATATATTCTTAGAACTCGTCTATAACATTTATATTCAAAGGCATGTATGCGCTGTTCAGCTTGTTTAGTAAGTGTCCATGTCTCACAGGCGTATGTTGCAATGGGAAAGATGCGTGCTCTTAAAAATCTAATTTTTGTAGTTCTGTCTGTCCCACTCCATAATTTATTCATCTGTTTTAGTCTTTGAAGAGCAATGGATAGTCGCCGTTTAATTTCTTTCATTGTGTCACCATTATTGGTAATCAATGACCCAAGATATTCAAAATTTTCCACCACCTCCAATTTTCTCCCATTAATGTATATTTCTTTCTCCATAGTAGTTTTATCTGTATGCATTATCTTAGTTTTTGCTATGTTAAGATATAAGTTGTGATTTTCACTATTCAATTGTGTTGAGGCTATTAGGTTTTCTATGCCATTCTGTGTTGTGGATAGTAATACTGTATCATCAGCATATCGAATCTCTGGTATGTCATGACCGCCTATATTTAGGGCATCATATGGCTCCCTGTTTATATAAACCCTTACATTTCTCATTATATTTTCGGCGTACAGGTTGAACAAATAGGGTGACAGCACGCAGTCCTGACGGACTCCTTGCTTGATGTCAAACCAATCTGATGTCTCGCCATCTATTCTAACTGCTGCTTGTTGGTCTAGATATAGCATTTTTATGAGATGTATTACATGTGATGGAAAGCCCATATTCCTGATTACCGGCTCGTCTATTCAGCCACAAGGGCAGTTGTAAGCAGGAACAGGTCACAACGGAGAATATCAAACAAACCAATGTCCTCGCCATTGTAGTCAGTGTTTATTCTCAAAAGTCATCGCCCCATTATACACTCATTATTAACAGGCGTGGGCTGACATGCGATGGTTCTAAAACACTCTATCTACTAGTTACTACCAACTTACGGCTTGGCTCAACCTTGGCTTGACATCCGCGTGTGTTGAATTGATGTCGCTTGACTTCTGCATTCGCTTTCCCCAACCGTCGTGTACAAAGACCCTGGCAAGAATGACCGGGTCTTGCCGTCTGTCTCGTGTGCCACACAACTAATGTCACGTGATACGCAACTCATTGGAGTCACTTCCCTTTCTTCATCATCATCTGTTGCTCCACCGACTTCTCTAGTAACCCTGTTCTTACTCTGTCCGTTTCCCGCTGTATCCCTCATATCGGTCCATGGCATTATGCCCCCCCCCCCAATTTTTGAAAATGGTGTAGCCATTTTCACAGTCTATTTGGTTTTTTAATCCCATGACATGGAGCTATATGAGTATTCGGGTTATTACTCTACACTATATTGTTATCCTTCCACAACCGTAGTATATCTGATAATAGGATAGCATGGCATTCTATTAACCACTGCAGAAAATGAAAAAAAAAATTATTATTATGTTCAGGCACGCCCTATCAACCTACTTTCCGCGCAGGCGACGTGTAGCCAACTGTAACAGAAGTGGGGGTATTAGTAGTATTTAGGTGGGAAACGGCTACAGCACGATTGAGCATCGGGGTGGAATGAGAGGAGAGATGCTCAAGTCGTGACGCAGTGGGTTGTCAGGGGAGTGAACATCCAAGGACAGAACTGTGAGGACGCCATGTTAGGTCCAGCTGTCATCAAGACGAATAAACCATATTTATAAAGAACCAATTGAGTCAAGTCATCTTGTATGAGTTCGCTTTGTTACAATAGCGAAATGGTGCCAAAGAACCAGGATGCTTAATTGGAGATTGTCGCGGCGGGAGTCATAACAAACCACTATCTACGTCGACACCTTGAAGAAACTCGAAGAGGCAGCTTCAAAATGTAAAAGGTCCTTGTTCTGCTCAAACCAATTTTCCGGAGACAGAGTTATTACAGCACGATTCTACACGCAAGTTGAACGTAAACCAAAGAACTTGGAAAGATGGCCAATATTGTAGGTGAGAAGTACAGACCTCCTATCAAAATTTTCAACTGTACAGGCGGTACTTGTCAAGAAAGGCATGAAGACTAGTTTGATATAAGGAGTGCGGTGCCTGCGAGTGTCATCATTTTGCTGAAAGTCGAGCCAGTTTGATACAACGAACAAAAATTTTGCTGAAGGTCGGTCCTGGGTCATCATGCTACTACAATTTTTCAGGTGAGCAAGAGTTTTCAAATAACTCCATCAAGTTGAGCCCTTGCCTTCAATCAAAATTTGCAAAGGTTAATTAAAGACTTTAAGACTTACTCGCCTCCAACCAAAATTTCAGAGGTTACTCAAAAGAAACAAAAACTTTAAGACATACGTGACTACAATTCAAAATTTTTACATGTTGAGTTCGGACAACTTATATCATCAAGTCAAAATAATGGAAATAACCATTAACAATCAGGACAGTAGATAAATACCTCGTTCTTTCATTGATTGACCTATAATTTTTTGGACGCAGTCAGACTATCTTTGGGCTCCACTGCATATGAGAGCCGCTAGCTGATCTTTTGTCATGCCTATCGAGGCCTGTGAAGTTTTGTCGTGCCCTATCGAGGACTGTGAAGTTTTGTCGTGCCCTATCGAGGCCTGTGAAGTTTTGTCGTGCCCTATCGAGGCCTGTGAAGTTTTGTCGTGCCCTATCGAGGCCTGTGAAGTTTTGTCGTGCCCTATCGAGGCCTGTGAAGTTTTGTCGTGCCCTATCTAGGCCTGTGGAGTACAGTCGTGCCTATCGAGCCCAGTTGAGCATTTTTGGTCCTTACTAAAGCCGCTTTGTCGATCTTGGTTCAAGTACTCGAGTACCGGGTTTCTCAAACTCAGTAGACAGAGACATAGACGCCAAGGACTTCATTTTCGATTGGAAAGATAACCTCAACAAGAAGAAGGGTAACATATTTGATATTAGATAGAAAATAATTGAATTTCAGGAGGACGATAACATCATTTAGTTAATTAATTTAGATATTAATAAGAATTGATTGTTTGTTTGCTTGTACAAGTATAAATATTTTAACATGACAGAATAGGATTCAGTAGCACAAGTTTTGTCGAGAGTGGGAACAGCGGTAGATAGACTTCAAACGGTCATAAAACAACAGGGATTGACAACTGAAATTGTTAAGTTTAGTGGACAGGCCAGGGAGTTTAAGAAATGGATAACTTCCATAGAAAAATATGCGTATTTAGTATCTGCATCAGATGAAGAGAAAATGAGACTTGCATACCAGGCAGCCACAGAACCGGTTTCCCAGCATATTAGAAGAAAGTTAGATGCTAGAGTAGATGAAACATGGGAGCAGTTCAAAACCGACCTGGCACACAAGTACGCAGAAGTAACGGATCCACAACATGCGTTTTCGGTATTGAGACAGTCTAAACAAAATAGTGGAGAGACGGTACAGTTGTTCAGCGATAGGTTGATTAACCTGGCTGAAGAGGCATTCTTGGGACAGAATGTACAAGGAGAAGAGGTGGAGAGGATGTTAGTCGGCATTTTTGTAGATGGCATAAAATCCGATGGTTTGAAGTTTAAGCTGATGAGAGAAAACCCCGAGAGGTTGTCACAAGCTGTAGACATTGCAGTACAAGAGGAGAACCTGAGACGTAGATTTAGATTGAGAACAGGACGGGAAATAGGAACTGGTCGAGAAGATAGAATAGAGGAACCTATGGAGATAGGACAAACAAGGTTCGGATGGAATAGGAGAGGAGGTGTACAGACGTTACAAGGCAGTAATAGAAATGAATACAATGAAGGAAGACAAATGAGGTATCCTACCAGTGAGACAGGACGAAAAACAAATAACACAAATGTAGTCTGCTGGGGTTGTGGTCAACGCGGACACGTTTTTCGTTTTTGCGGTAACAGGCATGTCCAGTCGAATACACAAAGTGGAAGTGGCAATAGGTTAAATAGGAATGTTGAAGATAGACACAGAAATTTTACAGGTACAAGAACGCAGGGAAACGGACGCCCTACCTACTAAATAAGACCTATGGTAGGAGGGAAAATAATAAGGTCTCAAGGTTTAAAGAATATGTTAATGACAGGTATAGTAGAACGAACAGAGAATACTTTCAACTAGATGAAGTCAAACAGTTTACGGAAAATAAAACAGATTATAGCTCTTGTATAGTAGAAATAGGAAAGTATAGAATTCGTACATTAATTCATTCGGGAGCTCAGGTTAGTGTGGTAAAAGAAAGTTTTCTATACAAAATAGTGAGAAATTGTAGAATATTTAAGAGTCATAATAATCTACACTCTGTTACGGGACAGAATTTACAAGTAATTGGACAAACAATGATAAATTTTAAGCTAGGTGGGATCAACGTAAGACATCTTTTTCATGTAGTGATAGATTTAAATAGAAACATGCTGATAGTAAGAGATTTTTTAATAAAAAACGGAGTAAGACTTTTCTTTGATTTACATAAATTAAAATTCAGGGACGTCTATGTAGATATGGAAGAAGACATGCATATATCAGCACTAGTTAGAGTTAAAATGTCCACGACGTTAAAACCACAGTCGGTTAATTTGATACAAGCAAAGCTGAAGAGAAACCCGTATTATGTGGCAGGAAACACAGTCAGAATCACTGAGTTGCAAGAGGAAGTAATTGATGAGCCGGGTTTGGAAGTTCCAGATGGAATAATAGCGTTGGATAAACACTTAACCTTTCCAGTGATGATTATCAACAACACAGGTAGAGAAATCAAGTTATACAGAGGATGTGTAATAGCCAAACTAGAACATAACATTAGTGACATATTGGCAACGGATAGAGGAGAAATGTCGAGAACAAGTTATTCAGAAACTTCTAGTGAAAGACTTAATAACAGACGCGGACGCGGAAGAAGAGGGAACGTACAAATGGATGAATTGATCCATCCATCCAGAAGAAATACAGCCCAAATACATTCACTAGACAAAATGACAAGGGAACAAGAATTGTTGGCACAGTTAAAAACTCCGCCAGAAAATAAGGAAGTATTAGAACAACTTATAAAGCAAAATCAAGATGTATTTGCAATTAATGATTTGGAATTGGGAAAGACACAAACAGTTACAATGGAAATAGATACGGGAGACCATCCACCAATTAGTTTAAAACCATATAGAACTCCATTAAGAAATAGAGAAATTGTGGAAAAGGCAATAGAAGATATGTTGAAAGCAGGAATAATAACAAGATCGAAGTCAGAATGGTCATCTCCGGTCGTCATCGTAGCCAAACCTGATGGTTCGAGTCGCTTCTGCTGCGACTACAGGGCGTTGAACAAAATCACTAAGAATGTAGCGTACCCACTGCCAGTAATTGATGATATCTTGGGGCTGCTTAATGGTTCTACATTCTTCACGACGTTAGACGCAAGATCAGGATTCTGGTGTATACCTATGTCGAAGGACGCTCAAAATAAGAGTGCTTTCTGTACCCATATGGGCTCTTACGAATTTTTACGAATGCCTTTTGGGGTCAAAACTGCGCCGTCTCACTACATGCTCTTAATAAATGAAGTATTAGAAGGTATGCAAAGGTTTGCACTAGCCTATATAGACGATATTCTGATTTTTACGACAGGAGATGTGGATGATCATTTAAAACATATTAGATTAGTATTCGATAGATTAAGAGTACATGACGTTAAATTGAAGCTTAGTAAGTGCCAGTTTTTAAAGACAGAAACAAAACATTTGGGTTATATTATAAATAGAGACGGAATTAAACCAGACCAGGACAAGATAAAGGTTATTAAAGAGTTACCTCCTCCAACTAATGTTAAGGAAGTGCATGCGTTTATAGGAACTTGTGCGTATTATAGGCGGTTTGTCCCAGCGTTTTCAAAGATAGCAGAACCTATTACAAATTTAACAGGCAAATACGCTAGATTTAAGTGGGATGATGAGTGTCAAAAAGCGTTCGAGTATTTAAAAAACAGCTTAACACTGGTACCACTATTGACGCATCCAGACTTGAATAAACAGTTAATACTGTACACAGATGCTTCAGACAATGCAATAGGAGCATGTTTGGTTCAACCATATGAAGGAAAAGAGTCTGGAATACCAGGGGTTAAAAATGAAAGGCCAATTTACTTCTTATCTCATAAACTTAGCAAATCTCAACGCAAATGGACGACTATTGAAAAAGAAGCTTATGCTATTCATTATGCTCTTCAGAAACTAAATTACTACTTACTGTCAGGATCTTATATTCGGCTCGTTGGCTAACACATGTGAGACAGTACAGTATAACGTGATTCGACGTAAGACACAGCAACACAAGTTCTATGGATTTATTGCCACATTAAATACATAACGATAATTACAGCAATGTACAACATATAACTCACAACCACAATACAGCTCATAGGTCTGACGCTCACGATATCAGTCGTTCAGCTCACAACCACGGAGATTCACACAAACGCCTTGCTCTCGACACACACGTCCGTTCAGATGTCCAGTCCCAGCTTGGTCTGAGATTAACACACACACTGCCCACTGCCTCTCGTGGGGTCACGTGGCTTTGCGTGCGTCTGTCGTCAGCGCTGGTCGCGTGTCAGGTAAGAATCTCGCCAGCCGACAACTCTTGTCCGCCGGGTGCCGTAACGATGTTGCTGCACACTTAGGCTCTGACATTCTCCCCGGGTACTTCAATGAAAGATGCCATCTTTCATTCATGATGTATGTATATACTGGGGTAGTGTTAATTTCATGTCAGAGACTACTCTTTCCCAGTGTTATGCATGAAAATACATATAAGGCATAGAAATATATACACAAAAAATGTAAGTTGTATTGACATGACAAATGAAGTACAATTTTTAACACAATTCAGGTTTCATCCCCCTGATGCCTGGTTACCTTCATTGCAATAATACCCAGTCAGATCAGTAGCACCAGCTTCACGCATCTACCTCCCAGCTATTTGAAAAAAACGTAATAATATGATTGTTTTGCAACAACCATCTAGCCAGACTGAAATACGGCTTTGTATTAGTCGTATTAAACACTTAAACTCTGCCCTCATTTGGTCAGGAGCTCTTATGTTGGTTTGCAATGTTGGCAGCTCTATGACATGCTTGGTGGACGCCTACCTGCTGTGCCAAACATTTGAGCAACAAAATGTCTATCTATACAATACACATTAATGAATATGTTTCAAATTATGGCCCTTGATGTAATTCACAAATGCAAGGGAAGTAATTTTGACATTTAAGAAATTCCATACATTACAATAATTATTTAATTTCTTAGCGTCATTGCTTGACGTTTCTTCATATTAACGAGAAAAAGTCGGTAATATGAATACATTAATCAAGATATAATTCTAAGATTACACTAATCAAAATAAATAAGTACCCAATTGGTATATTATATTTTATAGATTCGAAAGGATTTTACAAGTGTCATAAATTTTTGGAAATTTGTACATAGTCTGCTAATTATGTTATACTTTTTAAATTATACCGGAAATGCACACGAAACGAAAAATTTGGTTGATGTTACATTTTCTGAACACAAATGATCCGGTTTTATTTCGGAACGGATAGTAGAATGTTCTCGCAGTTCGTGTCTGATGTTATAGTATGACAACGGATTATGATGGAATGTTCTTATTTCCGATGTGTTCACACGTCGAACGATTTGGATCACATTCGCTTGTAGAGGTGATGTAGGAGTCAATGTTCGGTCCACATTTGCACATGTTAAAATATCACGGTGAAAAAAATCACCCACAAATGTCACAATGGTAAAGTTCGCTTTTGATAATTGGTTAAGCGTTTGTGACACTGTTGTTGGTGTCTATATACAATTAATATCGTTCTCATTCTAACACACACTACACAATTATACTACACTCATTACATGACTTGATTAAAATAAGTATATTATACATGTCGGTCTCCAAACCGTATCACAATTTTGATTATTGACCTTACACAGTAGGTGAATGGAAAAAAATTCACTCATTGGTGGCTGTGTTGGGCTGAGTGTAATATTACACAGTGCACTCAGACATTGCTTACTGGGTCTGTCGGACAACGGGACAAAAGGTCGGCGATTGTATTCATTCTGCCGGGAATATGGCGAACTTCAAAACTGAAATTCTGAAGCTTCAAGGACCAGCGAGCAATCATGTTATTTGATGGTACTGTGGAATTGATATACCTTAATGGACTGTTGTCAGTTTCGATGATAAAGTGACGTCCTAGAAGATATCTGGACAGCTTCGTCACACTTTCTACTAAGGCCAATGCTTATAATTGCGGAATGGACCATGCCCGCTCTCGGGGCCTTAGTTTTCTTGATAGAAAACAAACGGGATGCAGGATGTCGTTGTATTCCTGCAATAGGACTGCACCGATCGCAATGGAGCTAGCATCTGTTCTCAATCTGAAAGGTAAACGAATGTTGGGCAATTTAAGGATGAGATTAGGTGAATTCTTATCAGAAAAGTGTGCCAAAACTTTATCAAATGCATTTCGTAGGCATTCATCGTTTACAACTTTTTCGGGTTTATTCTTGGTTAGTAAGTTAGAAAAAACCTTAGTCAGTTCTGAAAAATCAGGAATAAAGTTTCTGTAATAATTAATAAGTCCCAACAAACTGCGGACTTGTTTCTTATTTGTTGGAAGTGACAGTTTTAGAATTTTGGAGACAATTTTGTTGTCTGTCATGACAAAGCCATTGGATATTCTGTACCCCAAAAATGATATCTCTTGGTAAGCCATGCTCACCTTTGAAGGCTTCACTGTCAGTCCGTGTTGTCTGATACTAGGTAGTAGTAGTAGAACGTCCTGTCCAGGTGTCAATGTTATAGTTCCGTCGTTGTCTCTGTATAGACACAGATGTCGTCAGCATAGTGAATGATATTAAGAATGTCAGATAGGAGGCGTCGTATAACAGACAAGGTAAGTCTGGAGATACTGGATCTAAGGATATAAAGTGGGTTACGGTTAAAATCTTTCAAAAGGATTTTCAAATTTCATGTTGAGATCATTTTGAGTGTTATCTCCAAACCTGCACTCGTACATGTGTGTATACATTCAATAGTTCAAACAATAATAATACACCATGTATAGTTGTGAAATGTAATCGTGCATATTTGTATGATCTTTTGCAATTTGTGTATATTTTCCAAAAGATGTAGGGTAATTTGTTGCTGATTTTTGTCAGTAATTCCACCGACTGATGCTTTACATTGTTCAGCATAGGTATTCGTATGAGTTGATTTAACATAGAGATTATGAGTGGCAGTAACAAAATTTGGTTCAACCGTAATGACATAAGTAACAAAGTCTGCTGGTTTGTCATGAGTAATATCGTCTGTGTTGTGTCATGATGATGTGGAAATATAACTGTTTGTGAAGACCTTTGTTTTGTATTTACAATCAGTATTGCAAGTATAACTATCCACTGTGTGCACTTGGTTATGTGTGTAGTTAACAGAGAGTATAGGAGGTATAGTATATACCATGATGATTTGTGATCTTTCCTCGCTGTTGTGCACTGTTTGTTTTCTGCACCTTTTTCTTTGTGCTGATACCCACCAGTTTCTGTTTCTTCTTGTTCTGAGATGGTAATCACGTTGGTATGGTGTGGTATCTTGGTCTGTTCATCATGTTGTTGTATGATGAGTGGGGTAGTTAAGGCAGTATTTGTTGTGGTGTTAACTTTTTGCTTTGTGTGAGGTTTGGACTCTGTGTAATCTGTCACATTTGATACATTTCCAATTAATAAATCACAACATGGATTGTCTAACAAAGCACAAGTTACTCTGCCTGATAAGAAAGGTGATTTTATATTGGCCCATGCCATAGGATATTTCTCTACTGTCCCTGAAACAGTTTTGCAATAGATGTACTCATCTAGGTAGTCTTTAGGATCAGCTAAGGTCTTTCGAAGACCGATAAGACAGGACCCTGTGTCGCGTACACATGTGCATACTGTGTCATTGATGTAACCTTTATGGAATGTTAATTTTCCTAATGACAGTTTTGAGGTTTTAGTTCAATTCCTCACTTTCTTGTTGAGCATTGACCTCTTTATATAAAGAATGAGGATGAGTGATGTTAACAACATTATTACAATATGGTACAAAGTCTGGTGTTGTCTTCATGTCTGTGATGTTCACTTTTCTTACGTTCTTTGCTGAACTGCATTTTGAGTCTATTGCCAAGTTAGCTTCCTCATTGGCAATAGGGACGGCGTGCCCGCATGTTAAGGTACCATTTTCATTGAAGGTATTACAGACAGTACATTTGTTAGCACTAAATACATCACAAGCCTGTGCTGCATGTACAGGATGTTTTTCTGGATTTTCGTCTTCTGACGCTGAGCTATCGAACAAGGCGGCATTGGCTTTGTTGGTCATATGCCTGCCCTCTACAATCCATACGATAGTGACCGTAAGCCTTGCAGAGAAAACATTTACGTGCACTTTTGAACGATCTACGTTCTATGTCTTGTCTGTTTACCATATTTTGCAAGTATGTTAGGGTACGCTGGGTTTTTATCGCACATCTCGTTCAAATGGTGAGACAATTTACAGTGAGTGCATTGTCTAACTCTATCAGAGGTAGGCCTGTGTGGCTTTTTGCCTACTATAGTTGTTCTCATAGTTGGCCTGCTGCTACCCAGTTACTGTCAGTAGCATTCAGTGGCAAAACACTGTTTATTTGCCGTATAATAGGCCGACCCACGTCTTTTCCATTTCTTCCACACTTGTACATTCATTCTCTTGTAAGAACTTAGAAAAAGATGATGGGACTAGAAGAAATAACTTTATCTCGAATAATGAGATCTTCTAATTTATCATAATTTTTGTTAATTTTGGCTGATGAAGTCCATTTGCTGAAAATGTCTCGGACTAAACAGAGGTAGTCAGAGAACGTTTGAGTTGATTTTGGACTCAGCTTACTGAATTGTTCTCTGTACCCTGCTTCATCTAACATGAAATGTGCCATTATTTTAGATTTAATGTAATGGTACTCTTTTCTGAGGTCTTTGGGGATGGTTTCAATGACTTTCAGAGGTTCCCCAGATAGACTCCTCATATATAGAATATTCCATTCCGAAAGTGGAACTTGGTAATGTTCCATTAATGTCTCAAAATTTTGGGTAAAGGCTGCTATGCAGTCACCCGAGGTATAGTTACGAACGATACCTTGATACTTCTTATACTGGTTTTCTTTTTCCAGTCTTTCAGATTTCTTTGACTCTTTATTTATTGCAGTCTCAGTGTCGAGTTGTTTTATTTTCAACTGTAATTCAAGTTCTTCCCTCTTACTCTGAGCTGCTATTTCTGCTTTCTTAAGTTCACTGTCTATCTCAGCTTGCTTTGTCTTTGCAGCCATTTCTACTTCGGCTTGCTTTAATGCTGTTTCTGCCTCTACTTGCTTGGCAGTTATTTCTGCTTGTTTTAGAGCTGTTTCCATCTCTGCTTGTTTTAGAGCGGTTTCTGCTTCTGTTTGTTTGGCAGCCATTTCTGCTTGTTTTAGAGCTCTTTCTGCTGCTCTATCTTCGCGTTCACAGTACTCAGCGTATTTCTTCTCACTCCATTGTGTTAATTCATCACCTTCTAACTTTAATTTTAAACCCATATCGATGAAATCAAATAATGACGACATGATGGAGAAAATATGTCAATGAAAATCAACCACACAAAATATGTTGTAAATGGTTAGTAGAAAAATAACTTACAATTGATTTGACTATACGATGCGTGCCCACTAATGCATACGTAAAGTTAAAGTGAAGAAAAATATACTCAAGTGCCCTTGGATATGATGAATGGTTGGGCAATCGGGCTAGAAAACGGTAAGGTCGTACTTCGGAACCACAAATGACCTCTACGGCAGGGTTATGGATGGTACGCAAAAAACCTGCTTTGTTTTTGGAGAGAAAAAAGTTAGCGTGTGTTTGTTGGTGTGTGCCTGTAAGTCACTAAGTGTTGATTTGGTTTGGATGGCGTTGAGTATAATTGTATGTCGTAAATTTGTCGTCAACAGTGTTTCTTTCAACAGAAGTTACACTCTTTCCAAAACTCTTTGCGTTCCACAAACTCAATAAACAAAGACAATCTATCTGTATTTGAACACTCAATAACATTGATGACACATCACTTACATCAAGATGACATTCAGTAAGGACAAAGACATCAAGTTTACAAGATGGCGACAAGGTCAAAATGGTGGCAAAATCACAATGTTGACAAGGTCAAACGATGACAATTTTCACAGATCACAAATGTTTAACACGTTTACAGGATCAAACAATATGTACTGTACATTTACTAATGATCTTAAACATATTTAGACAATGTAGTAATGGATCACACTGAGACTTTTCCGATCACATGTACATCACTATAACCTTGACAAATTTTACAAGTACAAGAATTATAGTTTTAAATCACAAAGACTGAACAACACACGTCTAAATATATTAGGTTCTTAAATAAAGACGAGCAACCCACGTCCACACATGTCAGGATCTTATATTCGGCTCGTTGGCTAACACATGTGAGACAGTACAGTATAACGTGATTCGACGTAAGACACAGCAACACAAGTTCTATGGATTTATTGCCACATTAAATACATAACGATAATTACAGCAATGTACAACATATAACTCACAACCACAATACAGCTCATAGGTCTGACGCTCACGATATCAGTCGTTCAGCTCACAACCACGGAGATTCACACAAACGCCTTGCTCTCGACACACACGTCCGTTCAGATGTCCAGTCCCAGCTTGGTCTGAGATTAACACACACACTGCCCACTGCCTCTCGTGGGGTCACGTGGCTTTGCGTGCGTCTGTCGTCAGCGCTGGTCGCGTGTCAGGTAAGAATCTCGCCAGCCGACAACTCTTGTCCGCCGGGTGCCGTAACGATGTTGCTGCACACTTAGGCTCTGACACTTACATAACGCAAATTTTGTTATTAGAACTGACCATATGCCTTTAAAGTCTCTTTTAGAAGCTCCAGTGCAGAACAGGAAAATACAAACCTGGGCGTTGAATCTACAAGGGTACAATGCCAGAGTTGAATATATTCCAGGTAGGATTAACACGTGTGCTGACTTATTATCTAGAATCCCTACCCACAGTCGTCAGGTGACACAGAAGATGAAGGAGAACCAGAGATTGACGATCGAAACTGGCAAGTAAATATTTTAGATTCTGCCATAATAAATGGAGAAGACTTTGAGAGTTTACCATCGGATCAGGAGGCTGAACATAGAGTGGAAGAAGACCCACATTTAGCACAGTTTAATATGAAAGAAGAGCAAGAATTGGATCCAAAAGTCTTACAAATAAAACAAAAATTAATAGAAACGGAAGATAACAAATATAAGAAGAATTATTTGGTTTTACAAGAGGATGGACAGTTATACTATATGTGTGAAAGGAATGAACAGCTAAGGAAATATATTCCAAAACATTTGGAAAGTGAAGTTTTAAGAGCATATCACGATGAGAATGGTACATCTCGGTCGTGATAAATTGGTGAAAGCACTTACGAGTAAATATTATTGGCCGAACTTTATTTAAGTCTGCTTGCAAATATGTAGATACGTGTGAAAAATGCAGGTTAAGGAATATGAAAACAATTAAGTGTCCCTTACAAGATACAGATATTCCTCAGTTCCCAATGCAAAAGATTAGTTTAGATATATCAGGGTCCTCACCCTAGAACATTGTCAGGAAACGTGTATTTAATTCATATAGTAGACAGTCTACAGTCTTTGGCCAGGAAGTTTATGCAATCCCAGATAAGAGCGCAGATACTGTCATTAATATTTTTTTTACAAGAGTTCGTACCAAGATTTAGTTGCCCACAAAGTATACTTACGGATAATGGTAGGGAATTTGTAAATAAAAAATTCGAAAAGTTAGTAAGAGATTTGAACTATAAAACATATAAAGACCTCATATTATAGACCTTCTTCAAATGCTAGGAACGAGCGTCAACATAGGACATTGTATGATATCATAGCAAAGATTGTTCGATGAACATGAAAAAGATTGGGATCTATTCTTAGGACCTGCCCTTAGCGCTATTCGCACAAATCAAAATGAGAGCACAGGGTTTTCACCATTCTATTTAATACACGGGAGAGAACCAATACTACCTATAGATAATCTATTAAAACCAAGACGGAAATATATGGGGGAAGACTTTCAAGAGACAATAATACAAGAAATGCATAAAGCACACGTAAGATTAAAGAATAATATAATTAAAGCTAGGGAAAGACAGAAAAAGTACAAAAATGTAAATACAAAATTACAGGAGTTTAGAGTAGGTGATAGAGTTTATTACAAGAAGCATAGAAGGAACTCTAAGTTTGATTCTCGTTGGGTTCCAGGTTATTACGTTTTGGAAAGGCTAGGAAATGTTTCGTATAGTATCAAGAACCAGGTCACGGGACATATGGCAAGGGCACACGTAGAGCACTTAAGAAGAGATGAGGATGAGAAGATAAATGATAATTATAATAATAATTATTATTCAGACACAGGATACTTAGATGAACAGGTCGCCAGGGGAATCACAGGTTTGAGAAAAGCTCCAGTACAAAATCAGTTAGTAACAACTCCAGGTGAAGATGATACGCAAGAACAGACAATACCGAAAACGATGCTAGAAGAAAAGGTGAATGAGAATCATTATGATAGTATAGAATCTATGGAAGAAGAAATAGGTGCTCCATTTAAAAATACTAGACAAGCAACAAAAAGAAGAATGGATAAACAAAGAGAAAGAGAAGTGAAAAGACAGAGGAGAATTAGAGAGTATTCAACAAGCGGTGAAGAGATGCCTTTACTAGAAAGATCCTTAAGAAATAATGATAGACATATTAGATGGGATATTGAACGGAAGAGATTAGCGGCTGCTAACGAGAGACAAACAGATGAAGAAGAAGAAATGGATGAGAAGTCAGAGTCAATTAGTAGTATGGAGGAAGACGATAGATTATACGGAGAGGAGGATATTGATGTAGAGATAGCATTGATACAGAGAAACTTGGAGTTGTTGAAGAAGTGGAAACGGAAGAGATAAATTGATGGAGAATATTGCAGATAGCAAGATAAAAGTTGCAGGCTTTAGGGAAAGTGATACTTGATGAAGTGTGTGAGATGGTGGAAATGGAAAAGGCTTCTCTTAGTATTTTTATAAAGGATATGGAGGAGTAGTGAAGCAATGGAGATAGGTTTGATTGAGGAATATATGTATTTTTATTTTTTCTCTCGCTGACGGAATTGCTAGAGGATATTATGTTTTGGCTTCTTATTGGATAGATAAGTTAGCCAATGGTACAGCAGGTAGATAGATGCTAAGAAAATCGTGGTGTGTGAAAATAATTAAGTAGTACATGGGGGGTATATAATATGGTCATTGTTAGTTAAAGACTTTCATGAAAAGAACAGATATTGTTGTAAGTTAGAATGTGTTCTGTAAATAACAGATATAGATATATATAGACCTGGCAATGGAGTGACTTGAGTGAATAGATATGACTTACGTTAATTCGTATAGGAGGAAAATTTTGCTTGGTTACTTTAAGTAGCTAATTCTATGTGAATTATAATTTTTTTGAAGACCTTCTCTTTAGCGAGAAGACACTTGTCTTATTGAGTCTGAGGTTGAAATACCTCATATATAATACGTTTTGTTTTGTTTGATTTAATCCTATGAAATGATTGTTATAATTTGATTTTGGAATTTTAGGGTTGTTGTGTTCATAAAATACAAACTATTGGTCCATAAAAGAGACCAGTGGTGTTAGGTAGACTAGAATATTTCCTTTTGATTTAATAAGATACATGTTATATTGTTTTAAAATGTATGTTTCTTTGATTTAGTTGGGGGGGGGGGGTATAATATTTGGTTTTGATTTTGTTTAATTAAGTGGTTTTGTGTAACCTCGTTATATAATTATTTAAGAAAATTTAATTTTTTTTGAATAGTTATGGTGTTGGCTGGAATAAGGAAAATAGGAAAGGGCTAATAGAGGGACACATACTGAGGGCTAATAGAGAGACATATAGTTGGTCGGCATGAAGAGGTTCTTAGGGATATAAAATCTTAGAAAATAAAATAGGAACTGCGTAAAGGCAGCATTATATTAAAAAAAAAGAAGAGAAAACTGTGGATGGCAGCATATAAGTGAGTATAATTATATGGTTGGATAAAGAAACAAATAATGGGATGTGAGGGGGCAAGAAATAGGTGCTGTGAAAAACCAGCGTTAATTAAATTGATAATGTTCATAGAATATGAACATTGGCTCATAGTAAAAGGTGAGGTGACGGAAATATAGATAAGATTGTAGATGGCAATATAAATGTTATATATATAAATGTTGAGAAAACTTATGTCAACTTGATTTATAGAGAACAAAGATCTATTTTCATAAGACGTATTTTAAACAATTGTTGTACAATTTTTTTTTATTGGCAAGGGAGGTAAATGTGGTTGTGTGGAATATGCATTACTTTATGTAAATGTGGTCATCTTGACTATGTATTCTTTTCACTGGGTGCGCACCCCTTCTTTACTTTTTCTAAATACGTTGTTTCTACGTTGTTCTGGTTGTCTTGTGTTGTGAAAGAGCGAGGGATTTCATAATGCCATGTGTACAATAACGATTATACGAGCTATTCTTCTTATGATATGTATATTTGATACAGGAACTTGAGGAGCCAAGAAAGGACCAGAAATATATAGTAGATGGCTATATAGTTTGGGGAAATAGATTGGGTTGCTTTACATAAAGTGGTTTAGGGAGATTAGGGAACTGTAAGAACTAAAGAAAGGGGAGAAGGAGTGTTTAGTTTAAAAGAGTTACCATACGTGGTATGATGTGTTGTACAAAGTAGAATCGAAGAAGAAGTATATAGTGGGTTACTATATAACAGAGAGAAGGGTTAAAAGATATATTATTTACTCAAAATTGAGTTAGTATAGAGAAGATTAGAGGAAATGTGTGAGGTAAGGAAAAAGAGGGAATAGAGTAAGAGAGTTGGGAGTAAAGAATTTTTCCTTTACACGAAAAATTCTTTAGAAAAACATAGGGAGGTGTAACAGAAGTGGGGGTATTAGTAGTATTTAGGTGGGAAACGGCTACAGCACGATTGAGCATCGGGGTGGAATGAGAGGAGAGATGCTCAAGTCGTGACGTAGTGGGTTGTCAGGGGAGTGAACATCCAAGGACAGAACTGTGAGGACGCCATGTTAGGTCCAGCTGTCATCAAGACGAATAAACCATATTTATAAAGAACCAATTGAGTCAAGTCATCTTGTATGAGTTCGCTTTGTTACACAACCTATGGGGGGGGGGGGGGGGGTTAGTCTAACATACTATGAGCTTCATAAGGTCCCGTGCCGTGGCCTCCCCATTGTAGTCCCTCATTTGCCCTACAGACAAGCAACCTCAAACCTATCAAGACCATTACGTCCGAATGAGGGGATATGCGTGGTTAATAGGTACCATTACCATCTATATTATTATTTCTATATGGTATCGTGGAACATGAGCAATGTGTACATGACTTGTGTACCGCTGTATTTCTCGGTTGTCATTTGGGTTTCCCATGTGACGTAATAATTTCATACTCATATATGGGGTCATTGCATAAGCCTTTGTCTTCTTGCGGTCTACTTATATTTCAGTTGTCTAGGGTGATTACTTCTTCTTCGTAAAAGATGTCTTTTCGTACTGTAACCACAAGTTCATCTTATTGCCGATATAGATGTATACTGTAGACTCACTTATCAATATCTTTTTGTCTATCAAAGTTTATAATACTTTGATCTTCTATCTTCCCCGTTGGTCGCTGTTGGTCCATGTGGAAACGCTTTCTGTTATTTGCCTTCTTCATGCCGGTCCAATGCCATCTTTTAGCCCTAAGTTGGTGTGGTAGACTCGTTGAGAGTTGAATAATGGCGATGTACCTTAATATATATGTACATTTGTATGCATGGTCATATCTATTATGGAATATGTCAATCAATGAATAAAATTATCATCAATAAATTTCATTGACATATATGAGATATTCATGCAATATTATACACTGACAGAAAATTAAAATGTGACATTGATTTACATTATCAATGTGTTTATATGTTGTAGTATCAATATTAAAATTAACTACCACCATTCACTCGTGTCATTTGTTGCATCTTTGTTTCTTGACCGTGTCATTCTATGTTACTCTTGTTGCCACCGTTATTATACTATATGATTTGTGTCTCTTGCTTAGTCTTGGTGTTTCTCTTGTCTTGTGTTCTTGTTGCAAAAGATCAATTATTAAGTATTCCCCCCCCCCCCCCCCCTCCTCTGCATATGTAAGAACATTTTACCATAAATAGTAATGTACATGAAAAATTATATCTCACAATGGCACAACGATATCTTGTTATCATCATTGTAATATGTGTGATGATATGTTTCTTGGTGATTATACCATGGTCTATGATGGCTTGCCGTTACCTCGGACCTAATCACAGTAGTTTGTGTCGATATCATTATATCAGTGTTCTCGTTGTACTTGTGCTTGGTATTGTTGTCGTCTGTTGTAATATTCTCAATTCTCAGCTATGGTATGTTCTCTTTTCAATACCGTAGGTTTCTCTCACTTGGTATCTGAAACTTGACTGTTATACCTGTATTGGCTGATAGCTTACTTATAATGAATAAAACATGCAATCTAATAAATTACATGTGATAGATGGAATATGAAACCTGAAACCCGACTCACTTGTCGCACTCCTTACTACTTGTATACGTGTAGTTGCGAGATTTCGGTGAAAATTCAGCCATCATTGCTGATTTGATATATTCTCGTCTATGATGAGTTTTAACTGTTGACAGGACTGTCTGTTGGCACTTTGAACCTCTAATCATGTGCCGACTTTCTATTTGTAGGTTCAATTTCTTGATTCTATTTCCTTTTCACTTATTGAATGTCTCCCAGTAATTCATGAGTCTTTCTTTCTAGACATTGATACTTCGTTCTTGACACTCGTGAATGTATTTAAGAGTTTATTCGGAGTTAACAACTCTAACGTTTTCTCAGCCAGGGTCAATATTTATGAAAATTAATATTTCATTTGTTGTGTTCAGCGTTGTGGCTTAAATGTTTGTATAATAAAGCAATATTCACACCACGTTTTACTAGCTGAACTTGTTTGTTGACACCTTCGTTCAAAATTGCAAATGGCGTTCAAGGTGACCTTCCTTGTTCTTTGTCTGCCCGTTACCGAATTTTCTTGAAGGTAACTCTTATTTTCGGTGCTCCTGCTTGATTATTTTCGAGCGCCCCACTTGCCAAGTAGCTGATTACCGGCTCGTCTATTCAGCCACAAGGGCAGTTGTAAGCAGGAACAGGTCACAACGGAGAATATCAAACAAACCAATGTCCTCGCCATTGTAGTCAGTGTTTATTCTCAAAAGTCATCGCCGCCGTTATACACTCATTATTAACAGGCGTGGGCTGACATGCGATGGTTCTAAAACACTCTATCTACTAGTTACTAGCAACTTACGGCTTAGCGCAACCTTGGCTTGACATCCGCGTGTGTTGAATTGATGTCGCTTGACTTCTGCATTCGCTTTCCCCAACCGTCGTGTACAAAGACCATGGCAAGAATGACCGGGTCTTGCCGTCTGTCTCGTGTGCCACACAACTAATGTCACGTGATACGCAACTCATTGGAGTCACTTCCCTTTCTTCATCATCATCTGTTGCTCCACCGACTTCTCTAGTAACCCTGTTCTTACTCTGTCCGTTTCCCGCTGTATCCCTCATATCGGTCCATGGCATTCATGATTTCCCAAAGTTTCTGATGCTGTACACAGTCAAATGCCTTTGAATAATCCACAAAACATGAGAATAGGTTTACATTAAATTCTCTGCACTTCTCTATTATTAAACGCATGTTGAATATGTGATCTCTTGTTCCTCTTCCTTGTCTAAATCCAGCTTGAACCACGTTAATCTCTTCTTCCATTTTCTTACTAAGTCTTCGCATTATGACTTTTAGTAGAATTTTACTTGCATGACTGATCAGGGCAACAGTTCTATAGTTGGTGCATAATTTCATTTTGCCCTTTTTTGGTATTGGAATGAAGATAGTTCTCTTCCAATCTTTTGGCCATATACCATATTTCCAAATCTTTGTACATAATGCATGATGCATGTGTATGCTTTCTTCTCCTCCTGCTTTAATTAGTTCAGCTGGTATCTCATCACATCCAGGTGATTTACCATTCTTCAGGTTCCTTATAGCCCAAGCAATTTCATCTAATGAGGGTTCAGGTTCTGTCTCTGCTGTCATTGGCTCATGTATCTCATTCATATCCTCACTGTCACTCATATTATACATTCCACTGCAGTACTCCTGCCATCTTTCTAGAATTTGTCTAGATTCTGTTAAGGTATTTCCCATCTTGTAACAGATAACATTCAATTGAGGTTGAACATTTCTTGTCAATAACTTCATTTCTTTGAACATTTCATAATCTCTTCCAGCCTTATGATATTGCTCTATTCTGGTACAGCAATCTTGTATATATTGATTTTTGTCCTTTCTTGTGTTCTTTCTTATTTCTCGAGTTAAAGATTTATACTTCATCCTGCTATCGGATTCATCTCCTTACTGTTTCAGCTCCCTTCGTTGTTTTATTAATTCTAACGTGTCTGATGTAATCCATGGCTTAAGCTGCTTTTTCTTGGTCGGAATGAAATCTTTGGCTGCAGTTATCAAGATATCTCTAGCTTGTACTGCCAGTTCATCAGGTGTCATTTCTTCTTGTACAGACATCAAGACCCCAAAGCGATTCCTAACTTCTATGTTGTATGCGTCTGGTATTTTTGTGAGATCAAAACGAAGTGGCCTTGGTCCTCGGGTAAGCTTTTTGAGTTTTAATTTCAGATCTGCTTCTAATAACTGATGATCTGTATCACAGTCTGCACTTCGTAGGGTTTTTGCAGATGGTATGCTTGATCTCCATCTTCTTTGTATTAAAATATAATCTATCTGATTTTTGGTAAAACTGTCTGGAGACTTCCATGTGAAGAGTCTTCTTGGATGTTGTTTAAAAAGGTGTTGGCTATCGTTAACTCATTTTATGTGCAAAATTCAATTAATTTGTCACCTGCATCATTTCTATTTCCTAATCCAAATTTTCCTAAAACGTGTCTCTCATTTTCAATTCTTCCTGCACCTACTTTTGCATTAAAATCTCCCATTATTATTGCAATATCATTATGACCAATCTTATTTAATGTGTCTTTGTCACATGATGGACCAACGTGATTTAACCATTATGAGAATAAAGGCGTTCTGAATTAACGGATGTTCGAGGCCATAGGTTGTTTCAACAAATCCAGAAAATGTAGCTGCACGTGTTTACATCTGGTCGACGGATTCGGAACATTCGGTGTTGAGTGAGACAAGTCCCGGCATCGCTTTGACAGTTTGTCAACATTCGAATACAGATGGAACCCGTCGGATCCTGGTTGCAATCGGATGTCAGCCATCACATGTCGGGCAAAGTTAACAGTTGCAGATGTGTAGGGGAAGTGGGTGAGCTGAATCATACATCGCGTTGACAGTTTATAAACAGGTCGGATTGGAAGCGGAAGTACTCAGCTCGGAAGAAAACAGTCCGGCTGTCAAGTTATAGTTTCCGGACGTCAAGAAGATTGGCAGCTTGTTGGGGAAACTGTTGTTGGGATCATACAGTAACTCGTTAGTTTGTTGTGGGAGTCAAAACAACTGATGACAACTCTGACAGTGACTAGGCCAGGGAAAATGGATTCTTGACAATGGATGATATGTCCAAATAACATCTGTGTGGACAGGAAGAATACCGTCACGTGACCAATTTTAGGTTTTGCCACACAAAAAAACATGATTGGAGAGGACAGTTGAACTCAAACCTTGGATTTTAGCGGACATGCTTCGGCACTGCGGTTCTGATTGGAAAATGTCTACCGTGTGCGAATTGAGTTAATTTAATTTTACACGTGTCTGTCATGGCAAGAGTGGATGTAATTGGATCTAACTGCGGTGTTGCCTAAGGTAGAACACTTCACACGTCTGCATAGGTCTGTGGTCCTGATTCTACTCTTGTCACTGAGTGAATGTGCTGTGTGTGGTAATATCTAGATTTATAGTACTTGTTCATATATCTGTATAGTAATTTGCAGTTATATTGTACTCGACCTGCTAGCTTACCTATCTGTAAAATGGCCACCCCTAAACTAAACACAGCAGAATTAAGGGCAAAGGGGGAAGACATGGGATTGTCGGGATCTGCTCTAACGGATTACATACAGGAAGTGGAGAGAGAGTATCGTCAAGCAGAAAGGGAAGATCGAAAGGCCGAGTTGGAATTGAGAAGGATGGAGTTGGAACAAGAAGCGAAGAAATTTGAAGCTGAGCAAGCAGCTAGGAAACGGGAAGCTGAACAAGAAGCTCAGAATAGGGAGCACGAGTACCGGATGAGGGAACTCGATTTGAAGAGTCAATCTAATGGAGAAACTGAGGGAGCAGTTGGAGGTTCCTCCATCCCAGGCTCAACACCAGTAGGTGGACATGGGTACCATGCTATGAAGTTTCCTTTAGCGGTCTACGAGGAGGACAAAGAGAAGATTGACCAGTACCTTCAACGCTTCGAGGCTATGTCTGTAACTATGGGTCTGGAGCATAACAAATGGAATCTCAAGCTATCCCAGGGATTACGCGGGACCGGCTACGAGGTTTATTCTCGCCTGCCACCGGGACATGAGAACAATTATGACGAGTTAAAGACGGCTCTGCTGAAACGATTCGAGGTTACGTCACATACCTACCGGAAAAAATTTCGAGCAGCGAAACGAGAACCGGGGGAGTTGTTTGTCGCCTACAGTTTGAGTCTAAAATCGTATCTCCATAAGTGGATGGATTTGGCTGGGTTCGCACATGACTATGAGAGTCTGGAAGAGCTCATGGTGGTCGACCAGCTGAAGAAGCAAATGTCTAATCCTCTCAGGACGTTCCTGGGAGAACAAGGAGCAGAACGTATTGACCTCGTGACAAAATTAGCAGAACGGTTCGTCGAGGTACATGGGGAGGCATGGTAAAACCTTTCCACCAACACCAAAAGTCAGGAGAAACATGACAAGAAGAAAGCCAAAAACTCAGGAACCAAAAAGTGGGAACCTTATGTGCAAAAATCATAGGATAGTTCAGAGAAGAAGAAGAAGGAGGGAAGCAAGAGCACTTCAAGCTCTACACCAAAACGACCGTGGTCGGAGAAGTGGTGTTCAATTTGTAAGTCACCCTCTCACAATACGAGGGACTGCAAATCGAAGGCTAAGAACCCTCACTTCGCAGCATGTCAAGTGACTTCCAAGGAGGTTGTCACGGAAAATGCCAAGGTCAACAAGGAAGCTCGCCACCAGGAGAGCTCACTCAAGTCTGGCAATAGAAAATCTGGGACAGGGAAATGGTGCAACCAATGCAAGTCAAACACGCACAATGCTATTGACTGCAAGGGAAAGTCAGGAGACTCTAAATTCGTCGTGTGCCCCGGGAAACCTAAGGTGGAGCCCACCGAACAGGTCGAGGCCGAGGAAGAGACTCCAGACCAGGAAAAACCACCTGTAGTGGAATTGGTAGAGGTTAACGGTCGTCAAGTGGAGTGTTTATACGACACAGGACTGGACGGGGAGGCCGTGATTTCTGCGGATCTGGTACATCCAGAACAATTCACAGGTGAAACCATGGAGATACAGCCTGCACAGAAGAGTGCTGTAGTCATGAAGTTACCCATTGCTAATGTGGAGATTCGGTCACGGTACGTCACCGGCACCATCAAGGCCGCTGTATTAACCGATCCCATTTTTCCAGTAATTCTAGGTTTCCGGTATGTCTTTCTGGGAATGCCCAGGGAGCCAATCCATATGGGAGCAATGCAGACTCGCTCTCAGACGAAAACGGAAGAGGCAGAAGCAATTGTGACTAACCCAATGCCGGGGGAGCTACGAACTGCCCAGAGTGAGGATGATACTTTACGTCCTTGCTACAGAAAGCTGCAGAAAAGTGCTGATCCACCAGGACGGGGGCAGTACTACATGAAGAATAGGATACTCTACAGGAGAGCAGGAAGGGGAGACAACCTATACGGTCAGTTGGTGGTCCCGAAAGCTCACCGGTCCCAGATTCTTCATATGGGGCATACCATCTCCTTTAGTGGACACATGGGTATTGCCGCCACCATGCAGCGGATTTCCTTCCATTACTATTGGCCGGGAATGACAGATGATGTGCGTCGGTATGTGAAGTCATGCCCTGAGTGCCAGAGGGTGGCACCGAAACACTGGACAGCAATGGTGGTGTTGGGTGAGATGCCCATCATGAACTCTCCTTTCGAGAGGGTAGCCATCGATATCGTGGGTCCACTTCCCAGGACTAGGAAGAGGAACATGTATATACTCACAATGGTGGATTGCTGTACAATGTGGGGTGAGGCCATACCGTTGACCACGATTGACTCGAAACGAGTGGCGGACGCACTGATGGAGGCCTTTACCAGATTAGGCTTTCCGGATCAAATTCTGACGGACAATGGATCTCAGTTTTGTGGAAAACTCATGGAGGAGGTATTTAGGGTGTTTCACTCTAACCACATACATACCAGCCCTTACCACCCTCAAGCCAATGGACAAGTAGAGCGTTTCAACGGCACGTTGATGACAATGCTCAGGAAACTAGAGCATGAAAAACCTGATAGGTGGGATGAATATATCCCACCAGCACTCTTTGCCTATCGGGAAGTTCCTCATGGCTCAACCGGACTACCACCCGCTACGTTGCTGTTTGGTCGTCCAATCAAAGGACCGTTGGAAGCCATGTTGAGGAGTTGGACTGAAGAGGGGACGTCAGAAGAAGTGATCTCATCCTATAAATACGTGGAGGAACTGAAAGAAAAACTCCACAAGGGATGGACTCTGGCAAATCAAAACTTGAAAAAGGCCAGGAAAAGACATGCGGCTTTCTACAACCGTAGGTCTAAAGAAAGATCTCTAGAGATGGGAGACAAAGTCTTGTTGCTACTCCCAACGGGAAACAACAAACTGGAGATAGGTTGGCAAGGACCATTTCCCGTGGAAAGGGTGATATCCAGAACCAACTATCAGATCCGGATCCGGGGAAAGTCGAAGATTTTCCATATCAATCTCTTGCGGAAATACGAAGAGAGACCCGGAGACAAGGCAGCTCACCTCATGGCAATGGCAATTGCCGTGGAGACTGAAGTGGGAACCAGCGAGGGCAGCGAATATCCCTTGGTACACCAGGAAACCTATAGGGATGTGCAAGTGAACCCTGATCTGACCTCCCAGGAGAGGGAAAAGATAACCCAGGTTCTCAAGTCTCATAAGGAGATACTGACTGATAAACTAGGACGAACGAGGTTGGTGGAGTTCGAGATGACTTTGACCACGCAGGAACCTGTTCGCCAGAAGGTTTACCCAGTGCCATTCTCTAAAGAAAAGGCCCTGGAGGAAGAAATACAGAAACTGCTGGAGGATGACGTAATTGCACCATCCACATCCCCATACAATGCAGGGGTAGTTTT
This sequence comes from Cepaea nemoralis, assembly GCA_014155875.1. NCBI lineage: Eukaryota > Metazoa > Mollusca > Gastropoda > Stylommatophora > Helicidae > Cepaea > Cepaea nemoralis. The sequence goes on from JACEFZ010005735.1 coordinate 176,581, forward strand.
GTTACGCAAACCAAGTGGAGAGCACCGGTTGTGTATAGACTACCGACTTCTGAACAGTCACACACAATTTCAGGTGGAACCTTTGCCGAATCCAACTCAGTTATTCGCTAGGCTCCATAAGGCTCGGTACTTTTCAAAGGTGGATCTGAGTCGGGGTTACTATCAGATACCAGTCAAACCGGAGATTCGACCACTGTTGGCTTTCAGTACACCCAGTGGACACTATGAATTCAAGGTCATGCCCTTTGGACTCAGCAATGCACCCAGTGTGTTTACACGCATGATGAGGACTTTACTTGATCCTTTACAGGATCCGGCTATCATCTCATTCATGGATGATATTCTGATTTCCAGTGACAGCTTGGATGACCACTTACAATCCTTGGAGAGAGTGTTTAATAGGCTCAACGAAGCGGGGCTTACCGCTCGTCCAACCAAGTGCATGATTGGTTACCAGACTCTGGAATTTCTAGGTCATACCATCACTCCAGGACACATTGTCCCAGAAGAGAAGAACCTGGAGAAAATCAGAAATGCACCAAGGCCAAAAACGAAGAAGGATGTGCCATCTTTTCTCTCGTTGTGTGGGTTCTACCACAAATTTATCCCACATTTCACTGAACTGGGAGCTCCATTGACGGAAACCTTGAAAAAGGGATTCCCGGACCAAATCATTTGGACACCAGAATGTGAGAATGCCTATAGTCAGTTAAAGGAAGCCCTGGTCAGCAAACCTGTATTACAGCTCCCTGACCTTTCCAAACCATTTGTGTTGAGAACGGATGCGAGTGCGATTGGGATTGGGGCAGCTCTGTTACAGGAAGGAAAAGACGATGCTTCGGTTTTGAAACCTGTAGCATACGCAAGCAAGAAACTACTCCAGGCGGAGAGGAATTATTCAACTGTCGAGAGAGAGTGCTTGTCCCTCGTATGGGCAGTGCAAAAATTCCAGCCATATTTGTATGGAGTTAAGTTTCGAGTCCAGTCGGATCATCAGCCCCTGATGTTCCTGGCTACTTCTCAGAAGCTCAACGCCCGTTTGATGCCGTGGTCGTTGTTACTTCAACCTTATAATTTCACAGTGGAGTACATTCCTGGCAAGGAAAATGTTGGAGCGGACTTCTTGTCAAGACACCCAGCTCCTGAAGAAGAAGAATGAATCATCTGGATTAAAATCACGGTGGAGAAGAGTGAGATGGACTACTCTCTTAAGAGGGGGCCTATGTCACATGATGGACCGACGTGATTTAACCATTATGAGAATAAAGGCGTTCTGAATTAACGGATGTTCGAGGACATAGGTTGTTTCAACAAATCCAGAAAATGTAGCTGCACGTGTTTACATCTGGTCGACGGATTGGGAACATTCGGTGGTGAGTGAGACAAGTCCCAGCATCGCTTTGACAGTTTGTCAACATTCGAATACAGATGGAACCCGTCGGATCCTGGTTGCAATCGGATGTCAGCCATCACATGTCGGGCAAAGTTAACAGCTGCAGATGTGTAGGGGAAGTGGGTGAGCTGAATCATACATCGCGTTGACAGTTTATAAACATGTCGGATTGGAAGCGGAAGTACTCAGCTCGGAAGAAAACAGTCCGGCTGTCAAGTTATAGTTTCCGGACGTCAAAAAGATTGGCAGCTTGTTGGGGAAACTGTTGTTGGGATCATACAGTAACTCGTTAGTTTGTTGTGGGAGTCAAAACAACTGATGACAACTCTAACAGTGACTAGGCCAGGGAAAATGGATTCTTGACAATGGATGATATGTCCAAATAACACCTGTGTGGACAGGAAGAATACCGTCACGTGACCAATTCTAGGTTTTGCCAAAAAAACCATGATTGGAGAGGACAGTTGAACTCAAACCTTGGATTTTAGTGGACGTGCTTCGGCACTGCGGTTCTGATTGGAAAATGTCTACCGTGTGCGAATTGAGTTAATTTAATTATACACGTGCCTGTCATGACAAGAGTGGATGTAATTGGATCTAACTGCGGTGTTGCCTAAGGTAGAACCTATTATAATTAGTTCTAATTAATATAGGCTGTAGCCTTGTTAAAACTAGAGTATGATGATTAGCACTGTTAGTGGAAAACTAGCTAGAGTAGGGAAGTGATACTTGGCTCTGTTAGTTTAAAATAGATTAGTGAAGTGTTGATAAGCTTTACTAGATGAGAATTGAGTAATGAGGGATAATTGGGATATTCCAGTAGGTGTCCCTGGTGGGCGGGGTTCCGCATTCTGTTTGTTGATTTTTTTTTCCTTGTCTTGGCCTGATGATAACCAATGGGTTGAGTCATCTGTCCCTGACAGAGTAGGATCACTGTATTTTCTGAGCGAGGCCGATGGCCACGATCATCTAATAGAGATCAGTGACGGGGAGGCTATCACCTGTTGTATGATTTATTTTACAGGTTCCCCTCTGGTTGGAATGAAGAACCCGGAACCAATGAAAAATCCCATCCCGGATAAATTATGATGTAGAGAGATGGGCCAGCAACTTTCGCAACGGAAGAAGCTGATAAACATTGCTCGGTGGAGCTGAATGGTGATACAGATACGAAATTGAAGATTTTTACAACACACTACAAGACTGTCGTGTCCTCCTTTAAAGTGTCGTCCCTGGAGTGAAGAGAGTCATCACCCACATTATAATATTTTTTCCCTTATCAATATCCTGGAGAATCCACCAGCTTCCTCCACCGAGCAATGTTTATCAGCTTCTTCCGTTGCGAAAGTTGCTGGCCCATCTCTCTACATCATAATTTATCCGGGATGGGATTTTTCATTGGTTCCGGGTTCTTCATTCCAACCAGAGGGGAACCTGTAAAATAAATCATACAACAGGTGATAGCCTCCCCGTCACTGATCTCTATTAGATGATCGTGGCCATCGGCCTCGCTCAGAAAATACAGTGATCCTACTCTGTCAGGGACATATGACTCAACCCATTGGTTATCATCAGGCCAAGACAAGGAAAAAAAATCAACAAACAGAATGCGGAACCCCGCCCACCAGGGACACCTACTGGAATATCCCAATTATCCCTCATTACTCAATTCTCATCTAGTAAAGCTTATCAACACTTCACTAATCTATTTTAAACTAACAGAGCCAAGTATCACTTCCCTACTCTAGCTAGTTTTCCACTAACAGTGCTAATCATCATACTCTAGTTTTAACAAGGCTACAGCCTATATTAATTAGAACTAATTATAATAGGTTCTACCTTAGGCAACACCGCAGTTAGATCCAATTACATCCACTCTTGCCATGACAGGCACGTGTATAATTAAATTAACTCAATTCGCACACGGTAGACATTTTCCAATCAGAACCGCAGTGCCGAAGCACGTCCACTAAAATCCAAGGTTTGAGTTCAACTGTCCTCTCCAATCATGGTTTTTTTGGCAAAACCTAGAATTGGTCACGTGACGGTATTCTTCCTGTCCACACAGGTGTTATTTGGACATATCATCCATTGTCAAGAATCCATTTTCCCTGGCCTAGTCACTGTTAGAGTTGTCATCAGTTGTTTTGACTCCCACAACAAACTAACGAGTTACTGTATGATCCCAACAACAGTTTCCCCAACAAGCTGCCAATCTTTTTGACGTCCGGAAACTATAACTTGACAGCCGGACTGTTTTCTTCCGAGCTGAGTACTTCCGCTTCCAATCCGACATGTTTATAAACTGTCAACGCGATGTATGATTCAGCTCACCCACTTCCCCTACACATCTGCAGCTGTTAACTTTGCCCGACATGTGATGGCTGACATCCGATTGCAACCAGGATCCGACGGGTTCCATCTGTATTCGAATGTTGACAAACTGTCAAAGCGATGCTGGGACTTGTCTCACTCACCACCGAATGTTCCCAATCCGTCGACCAGATGTAAACACGTGCAGCTACATTTTCTGGATTTGTTGAAACAACCTATGTCCTCGAACATCCGTTAATTCAGAACGCCTTTATTCTCATAATGGTTAAATCACGTCGGTCCATCATGTGACATAGGCCCCCTCTTAAGAGAGTAGTCCATCTCACTCTTCTCCACCGTGATTTTAATCCAGATGATTCATTCTTCTTCTTCAGGAGCTGGGTGTCTTGACAAGAAGTCCGCTCCAACATTTTCCTTCCCAGGAATGTACTCCACTGTGAAATTATAAGGTTGAAGTAACAACGACCACGGCATCAAACGGGCGTTGAGCTTCTGAGAAGTAGCCAGGAACATCAGGGGCTGATGATCCGACTGGACTCGAAACTTAACTCCATACAAATATGGCTGGAATTTTTGCACTGCCCATACGAGGGACAAGCACTCTCTCTCGACAGTTGAATAATTCCTCTCCGCCTGGAGTAGTTTCTTGCTTGCGTATGCTACAGGTTTCAAACCGAAGCATCGTCTTTTCCTTCCTGTAACAGAGCTGCCCCAATCCCAATCGCACTCGCATCCGTTCTCAACACAAATGGTTTGGAAAGGTCAGGGAGCTGTAATACAGGTTTGCTGACCAGGGCTTCCTTTAACTGACTATAGGCATTCTCACATTCTGGTGTCCAAATGATTTGGTCCGGGAATCCCTTTTTCAAGGTTTCCGTCAATGGAGCTCCCAGTTCAGTGAAATGTGGGATAAATTTGTGGTAGAACCCACACAACGAGAGAAAAGATGGCACATCCTTCTTCGTTTTTGGCCTTGGTGCATTTCTGATTTTCTCCAGGTTCTTCTCTTCTGGGACAATGTGTCCTGGAGTGATGGTATGACCTAGAAATTCCAGAGTCTGGTAACCAATCATGCACTTGGTTGGACGAGCGGTAAGCCCCGCTTCGTTGAGCCTATTAAACACTCTCTCCAAGGATTGTAAGTGGTCATCCAAGCTGTCACTGGAAATCAGAATATCATCCATGAATGAGATGATAGCCGGATCCTGTAAAGGATCAAGTAAAGTCCTCATCATGCGTGTAAACACACTGGGTGCATTGCTGAGTCCAAAGGGCATGACCTTGAATTCATAGTGTCCACTGGGTGTACTGAAAGCCAACAGTGGTCGAATCTCCGGTTGACTGGTATCTGATAGTAACCCCGACTCAGATCCACCTTTGAAAAGTACCGAGCCTTATGGAGCCTAGCGAATAACTGAGTTGGATTCGGCAAAGGTTCCACCTGAAATTGTTGTGTGACTGTTCAGAAGGTCGGTAGTCTATACACAACCGGTGCTCTCCACTTGGTTTGCGTAACAAAACTACCCCTGCATTGTATGGGGATGTGGATGGTGCAATTACGTCATCCTCCAGCAGTTTCTGTATTTCTTCCTCCAGGGCCTTTCTTTAGAGAATGGCACTGGGTAAACCTTCTGGCGAACAGGTTCCTGCGTGGTCAAAGTCATCTCGAACTCCACCAACCTCGTTCGTCCTAGTTTATCAGTCAGTATCTCCTTATGAGACTTGAGAACCTGGGTTATCTTTTCCCTCTCCTGGGAGGTCAGATCAGGGTTCACTTGCACATCCCTATAGGTTTCCTGGTGTACCAAGGGATATTCGCTGCCCTCGCTGGTTCCCACTTCAGTCTCCACGGCAATTGCCATTGCCATGAGGTGAGCTGCCTTGTCTCCGGGTCTCTCTTCGTATTTCCGCAAGAGATTGATATGGAAAATCTTCGACTTTCCCCGGATCCGGATCTGATAGTTGGTTCTGGATATCACCCTTTCCACGGGAAATGGTCCTTGCCAACCTATCTCCAGTTTGTTGTTTCCCGTTGGGAGTAGCAACAAGACTTGTCTCCCATCTCTAGAGATCTTTCTTTAGACCTACGGTTGTAGAAAGCCGCATGTCTTTTCCTGGCCTTTTTCAAGTTTTGATTTGCCAGAGTCCATCCCTTGTGGAGTTTTTCTTTCAGTTCCTCCACGTATTTATAGGATGAGATCACTTCTTCTGACGTCCCCTCTTCAGTCCAACTCCTCAACATGGCTTCCAACGGTCCTTTGATTGGACGACCAAACAGCAACGTAGCGGGTGGTAGTCCGGTTGAGCCATGAGGAACTTCCCGATAGGCAAAGAGTGCTGGTGGGATATATTCATCCCACCTATCAGGTTTTTCATGCTCTAGTTTCCTGAGCATTGTCATCAACGTGCCGTTGAAACGCTCTACTTGTCCATTGGCTTGAGGGTGGTAAGGGCTGGTATGTATGTGGTTAGAGTGAAACACCCTAAATACCTCCTCCATGAGTTTTCCACAAAACTGAGATCCATTGTCCGTCAGAATTTGATCCGGAAAGCCTAATCTGGTAAAGGCCTCCATCAGTGCGTCCGCCACTCGTTTCGAGTCAATCGTGGTCAACGGTATGGCCTCACCCCACATTGTACAGCAATCCACCATTGTGAGTATATACATGTTCCTCTTCCTAGTCCTGGGAAGTGGACCCACGATATCGATGGCTACCCTCTCGAAAGGAGAGTTCATGATGGGCATCTCACCCAACACCACCATTGCTGTCCAGTGTTTCGGTGCCACCCTCTGGCACTCAGGGCATGACTTCACATACCGACGCACATCATCTGTCATTCCCGGCCAATAGTAATGGAAGGAAATCCGCTGCATGGTGGCGGCAATACCCATGTGTCCACTAAAGGAGATGGTATGCCCCATATGAAGAATCTGGGACCGGTGAGCTTTCGGGACCACCAACTGACCGTATAGGTTGTCTCCCCTTCCTGCTCTCCTGTAGAGTCCTGGTGGATCAGCACTTTTCTGCAGCTTTCTGTAGCAAGGACGTAAAGTATCATCCTCACTCTGGGCAGTTCGTAGCTCCCCCGGCATTGGGTTAGTCACAATTGCTTCTGCCTCTTCCGTTTTCGTCTGAGAGCGAGTCTGCATTGCTCCCATATGGATTGGCTCCCTGGGCATTCCCAGAAAGACATACCGGAAACCTAGAATTACTGGAAAAATGGGATCGGTTAATACAGCGGCCTTGATGGTGCCGGTGACGTACCGTGACCGAATCTCCACATTAGCAATGGGTAACTTCATGACTACAGCACTCTTCTGTGCAGGCTGTATTCTCCATGGTTTCACCTGTGAATTGTTCTGGATGTACCAGATCCGCAGAAATCACGGCCTCCCCGTCCAGTCCTGTGTCGTATAAACACTCCACTTGACGACCGTTAACCTCTACCAATTCCACTACAGGTGGTTTTTCCTGGTCTGGAGTCTCTTCCTCGGCCTCGACCTGTTCGGTGGGCTCCACCTTAGGTTTCCCGGGGCACACGACGAATTTAGAGTCTCCTGACTTTCCCTTGCAGTCAATAGCATTGTGCGTGTTTGACTTGCATTGGTTGCACCATTTCCCTGTCCCAGATTTTCTATTGCCAGACTTGAGTGAGCTCTCCTGGTGGCGAGCTTCCTTGTTGACCTTGGCATTTTCCGTGACAACCTCCTTGGAAGTCACTTGACATGCTGCGAAGTGAGGGTTCTTAGCCTTCGATTTGCAGTCCCTCGTATTGTGAGAGGGTGACTTACAAATTGAACACCACTTCTCCGACCACGGTCGTTTTGGTGTAGAGCTTGAAGTGCTCTTGCTTCCCTCCTTCTTCTTCTTCTCTGAACTATCCTATGATTTTTGCACATAAGGTTCCCACTTTTTGGTTCCTGAGTTTTTGGCTTTCTTCTTGTCATGTTTCTCCTGACTTTTGGTGTTGGTGGAAAGGTTTTACCATGCCTCCCCATGTACCTCGACGAACTGTTCTGCTAATTTTGTCACGAGGTCAATACGTTCTGCTCCTTGTTCTCCCAGGAACGTCCTGAGAGGATTAGACATTTGCTTCTTCAGCTGGTCGACCACCATGAGCTCTTCCAGACTCTCATAGTCATGTGCGAACCCAGCCAAATCCATCCACTTATGGAGATACGATTTTAGACTCAAACTGTAGGCGACAAACAACTCCCCCGGTTCTCGTTTCGCTGCTCGAAATTTTTTCCGGTAGGTATGTGACGTAACCTCGAATCGTTTCAGCAGAGCCGTCTTTAACTCGTCATAATTGTTCTCATGTCCCGGTGGCAGGCGAGAATAAACCTCGTAGCCGGTCCCGCGTAATCCCTGGGATAGCTTGAGATTCCATTTGTTATGCTCCAGACCCATAGTTACAGACATAGCCTCGAAGCGTTGAAGGTACTGGTCAATCTTCTCTTTGTCCTCCTCGTAGACCGCTAAAGGAAACTTCATAGCATGGTACCCATGTCCACCTACTGGTGTTGAGCCTGGGATGGAGGAACCTCCAACTGCTCCCTCAGTTTCTCCATTAGATTGACTCTTCAACTCGAGTTCCCTCATCCGGTACTCGTGCTCCCTTTTCTGAGCTTCTTGTTCAGCTTCCCGTTTCCTAGCTGCTTGCTCAGCTTCAAATTTCTTCGCTCTTGTTCCAACTCCATCCTTCTCAATTCCAACTCGGCCTTTCGATCTTCCCTTTCTGCTTGACGATACTCTCTCTCCACTTCCTGTATGTAATCCGTTAGAGCAGATCCCGACAATCCCATGTCTTCCCCCTTTGCCCTTAATTCTGCTGTGTTTAGTTTAGGGGTGGCCATTTTACAGATAGGTAAGCTAGCAGGTCGAGTACAATATAACTGCAAATTACTATACAGATATATGAACAAGTACTATAAATCTAGATATTACCACACACAGCACATTCACTCAGTGACAAGAGTAGAATCAGGACCACAGACCTATGCAGACGTGTGAAGTGTTCTACCTTAGGCAACACCGCAGTTAGATCCAATTACATCCACTCTTGCCATGACAGGCACGTGTAAAATTAAATTAACTCAATTCGCACACGGTAGACATTTTCCAATCAGAACCGCAGTGCCGAAGCATGTCCGCTAAAATCCAAGGTTTGAGTTCAACTGTCCTCTCCAATCATGTTTTTTTTTTTTTGTGGCAAAACCTAAAATTGGTCACGTGACGTTATTCTTCCTGTCCACACAGATGTTATTTGGACATATCATCCATTGTCAAGAATCCATTTTCCCTGGCCTAGTCACTGTCAGAGTTGTCATCAGTTGTTTTGACTCCCACAACAAACTAACGAGTTACTGTATGATCCCAACAACAGTTTCCCCAACAAGCTGCCAATCTTCTTGACGTCCGGAAACTATAACTTGACAGCCGGACTGTTTTCTTCCGAGCTGAGTACTTCCGCTTCCAATCCGACCTGTTTATAAACTGTCAACGCGATGTATGATTCAGCTCACCCACTTCCCCTACACATCTGCAACTGTTAACTTTGCCCGACATGTGATGGCTGACATCCGATTGCAACCAGGATCCGACGGGTTCCATCTGTATTCGAATGTTGACAAACTGTCAAAGCGATGCCGGGACTTGTCTCACTCAACACCGAATGTTCCCAATCCGTCGACCAGATGTAAACACGTGCAGCTACATTTTCTGGATTTGTTGAAACAACCTATGGCCTCGAACATCCGTTAATTCAGAACGCCTTTATTCTCATAATGGTTAAATCACGTTGGTCCATCATGTGACAAAGACACATTAAATAAGATTGGTCATAATGATATTGCAATAATAATGGGAGATTTTAATGCAAAAGTAGGTGCAGGAAGAATTGAAAATGAGAGACACGTTTTAGGAAAATTTGGATTAGGAAATAGAAATGATGCAGGTGACAAATTAATTGAATTTTGCACATAAAATGAGTTAACGATAGCCAACACCTTTTTAAACAACATCCAAGAAGACTCTTCACATGGAAGTCTCCAGACAGTTTTACCAAAAATCAGATAGATTATATTTTAATACAAAGAAGATGGAGATCAAGCATACCATCTGCAAAAACCCTACGAAGTGCAGACTGTGATACAGATCATCAGTTATTAGAAGCAGATCTGAAATTAAAACTCAAAAAGCTTACCCGAGGACCAAGGCCACTTCGTTTTGATCTCACAAAAATACCAGACGCATACAACATAGAAGTTAGGAATCGCTTTGGGGTCTTGATGTCTGTACAAGAAGAAATGACACCTGATGAACTGGCAGTACAAGCTAGAGATATCTTGATAACTGCAGCCAAAGATTTCATTCCGACCAAGAAAAAGCAGCTTAAGCCATGGATTACATCAGACACGTTAGAATTAATAAAACAACGAAGGGAGCTGAAACAGTAAGGAGATGAATCCGATAGCAGGATGAAGTATAAATCTTTAACTCGAGAAATAAGAAGAACACAAGAAAGGACAAAAATCAATATATACAAGATTGCTGTACCAGAATAGAGCAATATCATAAGGCTGGAAGAGATTATGAAATGTTCAAAGAAATGAAGTTATTGACAAGAAATGTTCAACCTCAATTGAATGTTATCTGTTACAAGATGGGAAATACCTTAACAGAATCTAGACAAATTCTAGAAAGATGGCAGGAGTACTGCAGTGGAATGTATAATATGAGTGACAGTGAGGATATGAATGAGATACATGAGCCAATGACAGCAGAGACAGAACCTGAACCCTCATTAGATGAAATTGCTTGGGCTATAAGGAACCTGAAGAATGGTAAATCACCTGGATGTGATGAGATACCAGCTGAACTAATTAAAGCAGGAGGAGAAGAAAGCATACACATGCATCATGCATTATGTACAAAGATTTGGAAATATGGTATATGGCCAAAAGATTGGAAGAGAACTATCTTCATTCCAATACCAAAAAAGGGCAAAATGAAATTATGCACCAACTATAGAACTGTTGCCCTGATCAGTCATGCAAGTAAAATTCTACTAAAAGTCATAATGCGAAGACTTAGTAAGAAAATGGAAGAAGAGATTAACGTGGTTCAAGCTGGATTTAGACAAGGAAGAGGAACAAGAGATCACATATTCAACATGCGTTTAATAATAGAGAAATGCAGAGAATTTAATGTAAACCTATTCTCATGTTTTGTGGATTATTCAAAGGCATTTGACTGTGTACAGCATCAGAAACTTTGGGAAATCATGAATGCCATGGACCGATATGAGGGATACAGCGGGAAACGGACAGAGTAAGAACAGGGTTACTAGAGAAGTCGGTGGAGCAACAGATGATGATGAAGAAAGGGAAGTGACTCCAATGAGTTGCGTATCACGTGACATTAGTTGTGTGGCACACGAGACAGACGGCAAGACCCGGTCATTCTTGCCATGGTCTTTGTACACGACGGTTGGGGGAAAGCGAATGCAGAAGTCAAGCGACATCAATTCAACACACGCGGATGTCAAGCCAAGGTTGCGCTAAGCCGTAAGTTGCTAGTAACTAGTAGATAGAGTGTTTTAGAACCATCGCATGTCAGCCCACGCCTGTTAATAATGAGTGTATAACGGCGGCGATGACTTTTGAGAATAAACACTGACTACAATGGCGAGGACATTGGTTTGTTTGATATTCTCCGTTGTGACCTGTTCCTGCTTACAACTGCCCTTGTGGCTGAATAGACGAGCCGGTAATCAGCTACTTGGCAAGTGGGGCGCTCGAAAATAATCAAGCAGGAGCACCGAAAATAAGAGTTACCTTCAAGAAAATTCGGTAACGGGCAGACAAAGAACAAGGAAGGTCACCTTGAACGCCATTTGCAATTTTGAACGAAGGTGTCAACAAACAAGTTCAGCTAGTAAAACGTGGTGTGAATATTGCTTTATTATACAAACATTTAAGCCACAACGCTGAACACAACAAATGAAATATTAATTTTCATAAATATTGACCCTGGCTGAGAAAACGTTAGAGTTGTTAACTCCGAATAAACTCTTAAATACATTCACGAGTGTCAAGAACGAATTATCAATGTCTAGAAAGAAAGACTCATGAATTACTGGGAGACATTCAATAAGTGAAAAGGAAATAGAATCAAGAAATTGAACCTACAAATAGAAAGTCGGCACATGATTAGAGGTTCAAAGTGCCAACAGACAGTCCTGTCAACAGTTAAAACTCATCATAGACGAGAATATATCAAATCAGCAATGATGGCTGAATTTTCACCGAAATCTCGCAACTACACGTATACAAGTAGTAAGGAGTGCGACAAGTGAGTCGGGTTTCAGGTTTCATATTCCATCTATCACATGTAATTTATTAGATTGCATGTTTTATTCATTATAAGTAAGCTATCAGCCAATACAGGTATAACAGTCAAGTTTCAGATACCAAGTGAGAGAAACCTACGGTATTGAAAAGAGAACATACCATAGCTGAGAATTGAGAATATTACAACAGACGACAACAATACCAAGCACAAGTACAACGAGAACACTGATATAATGATATCGACACAAACTACTGTGATTAGGTCCGAGGTAACGGCAAGCCATCATAGACCATGGTATAATCACCAAGAAACATATCATCACACATATTACAATGATGATAACAAGATATCGTTGTGCCATTGTGAGATATAATTTTTCATGTACATTACTATTTATGGTAAAATGTTCTTACATATGCAGAGGAGGGGGGGGGGGAATACTTAATAATTGATCTTTTGCAACAAGAACACAAGACAAGAGAAACACCAAGACTAAGCAAGAGACACAAATCATATAGTATAATAACGGTGGCAACAAGAGTAACATAGAATGACACGGTCAAGAAACAAAGATGCAACAAATGACACGAGTGAATGGTGGTAGTTAATTTTAATATTGATACTACAACATATAAACACATTGATAATGTAAATCAATGTCACATTTTAATTTTCTGTCAGTGTATAATATTGCATGAATATCTCATATATGTCAATGAAATTTATTGATGATAATTTTATTCATTGATTGACATATTCCATAATAGATATGACCATGCATACAAATGTACATATATATTAAGGTACATCGCCATTATTCAACTCTCAACGAGTCTACCACACCAACTTAGGGCTAAAAGATGGCATTGGACCGGCATGAAGAAGGCAAATAACAGAAAGCGTTTCCACATGGACCAACAGCGACCAACGGGGAAGATAGAAGATCAAAGTATTATAAACTTTGACAGACAAAAAGATATTGATAAGTGAGTCTACAGTATACATCTATATCGGCAATAAGATGAACTTGTGGTTACAGTACGAAAAGACATCTTTTACGAAGAAGAAGTAATCACCCTAGACAACTGAAATATAAGTAGACCGCAAGAAGACAAAGGCTTATGCAATGACCCCATATATGAGTATGAAATTATTACGTCACATGGGAAACCCAAATGACAACCGAGAAATACAGCGATACACAAGTCATGTACACATTGCTCATGTTCCACGATACCATATAGAAATAATAATATAGATGGTAATGGTACCTATTAACCACGCATATCCCCTCATTCGGACGTAATGGTCTTGATAGGTTTGAGGTTGCTTGTCTGTAGGGCAAATGAGGGACTACAATGGGGAGGCCACGGCACGGGACCTTATGAAGCTCATAGTATGTTAGACTAACCCCCCCCCCCCCCCCCATAGGTTGTGTAACAAAGCGAACTCATACAAGATGACTTGACTCAATTGGTTCTTTATAAATATGGTTTATTCGTCTTGATGACAGCTGGACCTAACATGGCGTCCTCACAGTTCTGTCCTTGGATGTTCACTCCCCTGACAACCCACTACGTCACGACTTGAGCATCTCTCCTCTCATTCCACCCCGATGCTCAATCGTGCTGTAGCCGTTTCCCACCTAAATACTACTAATACCCCCACTTCTGTTACACCTCCCTATGTTTTTCTAAAGAATTTTTCGTGTAAAGGAAAAAATTCTTTACTCCCAACTCTCTTACTCTATTCCCTCTTTTTCCTTACCTCACACATTTCCTCTAATCTTCTCTATACTAACTCAATTTTGAGTAAATAATATATCTTTTAACCCTTCTCTCTGTTATATAGTAACCCACTATATACTTCTTCTTCGATTCTACTTTGTACAACACATCATACCACGTATGGTAACTCTTTTAAACTAAACACTCCTTCTCCCCTTTCTTTAGTTCTTACAGTTCCCTAATCTCCCTAAACCACTTTATGTAAAGCAACCCAATCTATTTCCCCAAACTATATAGCCATCTACTATATATTTCTGGTCCTTTCTTGGCTCCTCAAGTTCCTGTATCAAATATACATATCATAAGAAGAATAGCTCGTATAATCGTTATTGTACACATGGCATTATGAAATCCCTCGCTCTTTCACAACACAAGACAACCAGAACAACGTAGAAACAACGTATTTAGAAAAAGTAAAGAAGGGGTGCGCACCCAGTGAAAAGAATACATAGTCAAGATGACCACATTTACATAAAGTAATGCATATTCCACACAACCACATTTACCTCCCTTGCCAATAAAAAAAAAATTGTACAACAATTGTTTAAAATACGTCTTATGAAAATAGATCTTTGTTCTCTATAAATCAAGTTGACATAAGTTTTCTCAACATTTATATATATAACATTTATATTGCCATCTACAATCTTATCTATATTTCCGTCACCTCACCTTTTACTATGAGCCAATGTTCATATTCTATGAACATTATCAATTTAATTAACGCTGGTTTTTCACAGCACCTATTTCTTGCCCCCTCACATCCCATTATTTGTTTCTTTATCCAACCATATAATTATACTCACTTATATGCTGCCATCCACAGTTTTCTCTTCTTCTTTTTTTTAAAATATAATGCTGCCTTTACGCAGTTCCTATTTTATTTTCTAAGATTTTATATCCCTAAGAACCTCTTCATGCCGACCAACTATATGTCTCTCTATTAGCCCTCAGTATGTGTCCCTCTATTAGCCCTTTCCTATTTTCCTTATTCCAGCCAACACCATAACTATTCAAAAAAAAATTAAATTTTCTTAAATAATTATATAACGAGGTTACACAAAACCACTTAATTAAACAAAATCAAAACCAAATATTATACCCCCCCCCCCAACTAAATCAAAGAAACATACATTTTAAAACAATATAACATGTATCTTATTAAATCAAAAGGAAATATTCTAGTCTACCTAACACCACTGGTCTCTTTTATGGACCAATAGTTTGTATTTTATGAACACAACAACCCTAAAATTCCAAAATCAAATTATAACAATCATTTCATAGGATTAAATCAAACAAAAAAAAAAACGTATTATATATGAGGTATTTCAACCTCAGACTCAATAAGACAAGTGTCTTCTCGCTAAAGAGAAGGTCTTCAAAAAAATTATAATTCACATAGAATTAGCTACTTAAAGTAACCAAGCAAAATTTTCCTCCTATACGAATTAATGTAAGTCATATCTATTCACTCAAGTCACTCCATTGCCAGGTCTATATATATCTATATCTGTTATTTACAGAACACATTCTAACTTACAACAATATCTGTTCTTTTCATGAAAGTCTTTAACTAACAATGACCATATTATATACCCCCCATGTACTACTTAATTATTTTCACACACCACGATTTTCTTAGCATCTATCTACCTGCTGTACCATTCGCTAACTTATCTATCCAATAAGAAGCCAAAACATAATATCCTCTAGCAATTCCGTCAGCGAGAGAAAAAATAAAAATACATATATTCCTCAATCAAACCTATCTCCATTGCTTCACTACTTCTCCATATCCTTTATAAAAATACTAAGAGAAGCCTTTTCCATTTCCACCATCTCACACACTTCATCAAGTATCACTTTCCCTAAAGCCTGCAACTTTTATCTTGCTATCTGCAATATTCTCCATCAATTTATCTCTTCCGTTTCCACTTCTTCAACAACTCCAAGTTTCTCTGTATCAATGCTATCTCTACATCAATATCCTCCTCTCCGTATAATCTATCGTCTTCCTCCATACTACTAATTGACTCTGACTTCTCATCCATTTCTTCTTCTTCATCTGTTTGTCTCTCGTTAGCAGCCGCTAATCTCTTCCGTTCAATATCCCATCTAATCTGTCTATCATTATTTCTTAAGGATCTTTCTAGTAAAGGCATCTCTTCACCGCTTGTTGAATACTCTCTAATTCTCCTCTGTCTTTTCACTTCTCTTTCTCTTTGTTTATCCATTCTTCTTTTTGTTGCTTGTCTAGTATTTTTAAATGGAGCACCTATTTCTTCTTCCATAGATTCTATACTATCATAATGATTCTCATTCACCTTTTCTTCTAGCATCGTTTTCGGTATTGTCTGTTCTTGCGTATCATCTTCACCTGGAGTTGTTACTAACTGATTTTGTGCTGGAGCTTTTCTCAAACCTGTGATTCCCCTGGCGACCTGTTCATCTAAGTATCCTGTGTCTGAATAATAATTATTATTATAATTATCATTTATCTTCTCATCCTCATCTCTTCTTAAGTGCTCTACGTGTGCCCTTGCCATATGTCCCGTGACCTGGTTCTTGATACTATACGAAACATTTCCTAGCCTTTCCAAAACGTAATAACCTGGAACCCAACGAGAATCAAACTTAGAGTTCCTTCTATGCTTCTTGTAATAAACTCTATCACCTACTCTAAACTCCTGTAATTTTGTATTTACATTTTTGTACTTTTTCTGTCTTTCCCTAGCTTTAATTATATTATTCTTTAATCTTACGTGTGCTTTATGCATTTCTTGTATTATTGTCTCTTGAAAGTCTTCCCCCATATATTTCCGTCTTGGTTTTAATAGATTATCTATAGGTAGTATTGGTTCTCTCCCGTGTATTAAATAGAATGGCGAAAACCCCGTGCTCTCATTTTGATTTGTGCGAATAGCGCTAAGGGCAGGTCCTAAGAATAGATCCCAATCTTTTTCATGTTCATCAACAATCTTTGCTATGATATCATACAATGTCCTATGTTGACGCTCGTTCCTAGCATTTGAAGAAGGTCTATAATATGAGGTCTTTATATGTTTTATATTCAAATCTTTTACTAACTTTTCGAATTTTTTATTTACAAATTCCCTACCATTATCCGTAAGTATACTTTGTGGGCAACTAAATCTTGGTACGAACTCTTGTAAAAAAATATTAATGACAGTATCTGCGCTCTTATCTGGGATTGCATAAACTTCCGGCCAAAGACTGTAGACGTCTACTATATGAATTAAATACACGTTTCCTGACAATGTTCTAGGGTGAGGACCCGATATATCTAAACTAATCTTTTGCATTGGGAACTGAGGAATATCTGTATCTTGTAAGGGACACTTAATTGTTTTCATATTCCTTAACCTGCATTTTTCACACGTATCTACATATTTGCAAGCAGACTTAAATAAATTCGGCCAATAATATTTACTCGTAAGTGCTTTCACCAATTTATCCCGACCGAGATGACCATTCTCATCGTGATATGCTTTTAAAACTTCACTTTCCAAATGTTTTGGAATATATTTCCTTAGCTGTTCATTCCTTTCACACATATAGTATAACTGTCCATCCTCTTGTAAAACCAAATAATTCTTCTTATATTTGTTATCTTCCGTTTCTATTAATTTTTGTTTTATTTGTAAGACTTTTGGATCCAATTCTTGCTCTTCTTTCACATTAAACTGTGCTAAATGTGGGTCTTCTTCCACTCTATGTTCAGCCTCCTGATCCGATGGTAAACTCTCAAAGTCTTCTCCATTTATTATGGCAGAATCTAAAATATTTACTTGCCAGTTTCGATCGTCAATCTCTGGTTCTCCTTCATCTTCTGTGTCACCTGACGACTGTGGGTAGGGATTCTAGATAATAAGTCAGCACACGTGTTAATCCTACCTGGAATATATTCAACTCTGGCATTGTACCCTTGTAGATTCAACGCCCAGGTTTGTATTTTCCTGTTCTGCACTGGAGCTTCTAAAAGAGACTTTAAAGGCATATGGTCAGTTCTAATAACAAAATTTGCGTTATGTAAGTAGTAATTTAGTTTCTGAAGAGCATAATGAATAGCATAAGCTTCTTTTTCAATAGTCGTCCATTTGCGTTGAGATTTGCTAAGTTTATGAGATAAGAAGTAAATTGGCCTTTCATTTTTAACCCCTGGTATTCCAGACTCTTTTCCTTCATATGGTTGAACCAAACATGCTCCTATTGCATTGTCTGAAGCATCTGTGTACAGTATTAACTGTTTATTCAAGTCTGGATGCGTCAATAGTGGTACCAGTGTTAAGCTGTTTTTTAAATACTCGAACGCTTTTTGACACTCATCATCCCACTTAAATCTAGCGTATTTGCCTGTTAAATTTGTAATAGGTTCTGCTATCTTTGAAAACGCTGGGACAAACCGCCTATAATACGCACAAGTTCCTATAAACGCATGCACTTCCTTAACATTAGTTGGAGGAGGTAACTCTTTAATAACCTTTATCTTGTCCTGGTCTGGTTTAATTCCGTCTCTATTTATAATATAACCCAAATGTTTTGTTTCTGTCTTTAAAAACTGGCACTTACTAAGCTTCAATTTAACGTCATGTACTCTTAATCTATCGAATACTAATCTAATATGTTTTAAATGATCATCCACATCTCCTGTCGTAAAAATCAGAATATCGTCTATATAGGCTAGTGCAAACCTTTGCATACCTTCTAATACTTCATTTATTAAGAGCATGTAGTGAGACGGCGCAGATCATCTGCCTATCGCCGCAGAGTGCAAGACCATAACCAATAACAATCTGTCGGCTGCTCTCACACTCCATCCACCACCTGCTTCCATGGCTTCACGTAACCCTGATCGGGAGGCTAAACGGGTACTCTACCTTGCCCAAGGGTATCCCGTAGACTAACGGAAGAAAGGAGGCGTCTTACATCTCCTTTGATAGGGGATACCCCTATCCCGCTAACCGGATAAGTGCCACTAGGTATTTAAAATTATCCACTTGGTTGAGAATTTCCCCTTCTATTTCTATGTGACATTTTGATGTCCCCATTTTCAGTAATCAGTAGTAATGGGTAGAAATCTTTTGAATGTTGGCATTGATGCCCATGTGTCCACTGAAAGGTTGACTATGGCCTATTTATAATATTTAAGCTCTGTAAGGTGAAGGTACAACGGGTTTAGCATACGTATGTTATTATTTCCCTGCCCGTCTATGAAGAAGTTCATTTTTTCATGTTAAATTTACCTTATGGTGTAGTGAATGGGTATTAGGAAGCTTGTTAAACAAAGTACTATCTGTTGCTTGGGCTTGTTTGATTTCCTCTGGTTGGTTTTTTTTTTTTTTTATGGCTGCGACCGTCACGGGCTGTACACGCTCTCCAAGAAATACGTAACGACATACCAACTGCCATAAACCAAAATAGAGTGAATGGAGGAAGCATCGGTGATTATCGAGATTAATAGGGCCAGAGAGAGTTAAACAACAGGTGAGGAGAAACTGTATTCGAAAATAGCTCACTAAAAGTTGAACAGAGTCGCTGAGACGAGCAAAGATCAACTGCTACGGGACTATCACAAAGTCACGTGACATTGCTCGAAATAGTACCGCGGATGGGTTTCTAACACCATTCGGTAGGGAAAGCTGGTCGAAGTAACATAGATATACATACGACGCTGTGTTAAACCAACTGTATCAGCGAAATAATGAGCTGTATTAAATTAACTATGTCAGCTAAAGAGGCTATCCGAACCAGCGAATGAATTAGTAACAGTATAACAGAAACTTCTGTTAGATTCTACAGCCATCGGAGCAGGGTCGGATTTAGACTTGATAAGGCCCTAAGCTATTTGAAATATGGGGCCCTTTATAAGTCCAGATATTCTATGTCAGTGACAAATTGCTCACTCTGACAATATTTTTGAGGCCCCCCACTTTCTTGGGGGCTCCAAGCTATAGCTAGTGTAGCTTATACATAAATCCTGCACTGCATCGGAGGCAATGTGTAGCGAAGAGTAGACATTGCTAACCATATTCAAGGGAGGTCAGCCTAGTGTGCAGTTAGTGTGTTCGGGAAGAAGCCAATCGTAAGTTGTACACGATTTCCATTTGATTCTCTGACATTCTATCGTTGACAGCGTTAAAATGACAACTAATACTATGACGAAAGGGGCTACAATATAGCTAGGGACTCCGGGACAGATTGCCTTGAATGAAACAACGGCTTGCAAAATCACGCATGAAGCGAGGATCAGACATGGTTGGTGCCGGAATTTGATTCACGTGTGTTGCCAAATAAAGTTGATATGTGCACTGCGACGATTGTATTATGAAGTTGACGTTCTCATCTATGATCAATCAGAGTTACAAGTGTGACTGTTGTTGTTCTACATTAACGAGCCAACATTCAAATAAACCCCAACAGCAACACGGCAGCAACATCACATAGAAAATGGGGTCATCCAAGAATGCTGCCCTAATTTCGGCAGTCTCATACCGTGAAACTATGTTTATCTTTGCCACCGGTAAAGACATAGGTACTTAGCTTTTTAAGGGCCTCTGGATCTCAATTGTTTCCTCTATTACCTGATCAGGGTTCACTGGTAAAGGAGCAAAAACTGAGTTAAATTATAAGCCAGTGACATAGAAAATGTGGCGGAGAATCCATTGAGGATGATTCTACCACAGAAAGTCGTGTAATGATGTCTTTATGCTCATGTGTGTCATGACGGACATCAGTGTTCGCATTATTTTCTTCCTCCTTGGTCATGCATGTCAATGGAGAGGATTTTCCCACAGTATCTTGTATGGTGTCCAATAATTGCGATTAAATTTTAATTTAATAGCAATTTTATTAAAATAGTATTGATGGTTGATAAGGGTGGGAACATGATGATAGTAATTGTAGCCTTGCAAATTTATAATTGCAATGTCCCATACTGAGCAGTTGCTTCCTCCTCTTCCTTCTATCCTCTTTTTCTTCCTCCTACCTCTCTTCCTCCTCGTCTTTTTCTTCGTTCTCTCCTCCTCCTACACCCTTCTACTTTCTTCGTTAAGAATAAACGGAAAACTGATGGGCAGACTTGCTATCTCATTCTGTAGAAAATTGTGGCTGCTAAATCCAATCAATCATAAACTAGTCTATGAAAACCTTGGAGTGAGTTGGTTGGGGCATTTGCTCCACATAGAGTCACAACAGGTCGGTGAAGCACATGCTGATGATAGTGTGTGGTGTAACCCGGTGGTCAATGTCTGGTACACTGTGGTCAACCAGATGAGACCGACAACGATGTTTTAGATTTTCCAAGAAAACAGACTAGCCAACTTACAAGTCTTGTCATTGTTAACACAACTGAGATTTCCCCATGATTCCGGGCGTTATGAAGTTCTACAATCTCTCTCTCTCTCTCTCTCTCTCTCTCTCTCTCTCTCTCTCTCTCTCTCTCTCTCTCTCTCTCTCTCTCTCTCTCTCTCTCTCTCTCTCTCTCTTTCTCTCTTGTACCGTGAAAGCAGCATTCAGTATGTTATCATCATCATCATCATCATCATCATCATCATCATCATCATGTACCATGCAGATAAGCTTGGGAGGTTATTTTTCAACATCTTACATGGTCATCAAAGTCGTGGATCAGATATTTGTGTTTTCTTCTCGACAATACCACGTGCTCAAGCCATCCAGATACATATTCTCTGCCTTCCCTTTGTTGTTCTTCTCCTCAATATTGCCAGTTGTTATCAAGTTTATTCCTTCCCATAACGTGCCCAAAACATATTGACAGTCTACGTCTAATTTCTCTAATAAGTTTACGGTTTTCGTGTTTTTCTTGTAGGACCAGGACATTGGATTTTTTTCTGTCTGTCGATGGTATTCTTTGTATTTTCCAATGATTCGTCAAATCACAGTCTGTTTTCCACCTTGCAAAAGATTACCCTTGCCATAACGATTCTTCTAATCTCTTCAAGGTATCTCCCATTAGATGTTATAACTGTGCCAAGATAATTGTACCGCTTCACTTGTTTAAGAATATTCCTATTTACCCGTATATTACATTGTGGTATTTTCTTCTTCCTAGTGATGACCAGAATCAGTGTCGTCTTACAATTTAGTTCTAACCCTAGTTATTCACTGTGTGCGACAACGGCAGCTACTATATGTTGCATAGACTGTTCATTGTGTACAATCAATACTGTATCATCCCCATATCTAATTTTATTGATGTTAACCCCCCCCCCCCCCCCACCTCCCCCAATCAGGGGTCACCAAACTAGGGGCCGCGATTTCAGTTCACCAGGCCCGCCGACGGTACTCGAATTTGCTTGATAAAACGTATGGAACACGAGACGTTGTGATACAATTTAAATTTAAATAATATGTTTAGAATACTAGGGGATCTTCACGCATGCGGTGACCTCCTTGCTGCTATGTGCCTTAAATTTATTACTTTCAATTTTAAATTATTGTATCTAGAGTTTCTTTGTTTATTGTAATGTGTGCTTATTTCGCACTATCCCAATTCCTTCCCCGGCTCGTGGAAGATTCGCCTACGTTCTGACGTTACACAGGTCCGACGCTCCATAAATATTGACTTTTTTTATTTCCTGTCATTTATTTTATAGTTATGTGACAAGGATTTCTTTGTTTGACTGTAAAATGTAAGTGAACTACAAGTGTTAATAGAGGCAATAAAGTAGCAAACATAGCAACAAAAATTCCGTAGAAGCCTCGTGTTATTACGAAAATATATCCCCAGCTCAGAAAAATTTCACGGTCAAGATGTTAATCGAGCTGGCCTCTAGGCCAGTGTTTTTTTTTTTTTTTTTAGCCTTTCTGCTGTAGCAGATGATCCAAATGTCTGTCCTACTTTATGTAATAAACCAGATAGACAGAAATGTTGCATTTAGGGGATTTCGGTTTCTTTTCCGGCTGAATCCCTGGCTGCCACTCGCAGAATCCTGGTTGAAAAACGCCCGTAGTCTTCTGCTGTTCTTGTGTTTCAATAGGATTTGAATTATGTTTCAAATTCGATGTCTTTTTTTTCATTTTCAGATCCCGTTTAATTCACCATTTATTATGGCTACTAAGAAGAGAAAAGTGGACGCCAAGTGTCGCGTTTTCAATGAATAATGGGGAGTAAAGTACTTATTTTTGGAAACAAAAGGATCAGAAAACCAATTGCGTAATATGCAGCGAAAGTGTTGCCGTTTTGAAAGAGTACAATCTTCGGCGTCACTATGAAACATGTCTTCGGAATTTTCATCAAACCAGTCTTTATGCTTTCGGGGGGTTGGACCCAGGATATCCATAGCAGTGTTGTAAATTGTGTCCTTTAGGACTGTCCACTCTGTTTCTGTATCCTGTTTAGCTGCAGCATTGGGCTGGAGGCGGTCTTCCGTCATATTTACAAACGACAGCTGCATTTTCTTGCTGTTTAGGCGGGTGACATTTAGTTTTTTTGCATTTTCACCCCTTGAGGACGCCGTACTGGTTTGATGTGTGTGTCTATTTTCAAGAAAATAAGACGATGGTCTGTCAACATTCGGCATCACACATATTTAAAAATAATAAATCACAATTTTATTGCGAAAGGTGTAAGCTTGATATATGTCCTATACCTAACCTACACCTATACTTACCCTATATCTGTATATTAAGTGAAGAGCAATAAAATTGTGATATATTATTTTTAAATATTAATTAAAATCTAACTTTTTCCATTTCTAACACTGGTTTGCATCTATGTCTCTTAAGAAAGAGTTTGATGTATAGTTAGGGTTAGGGTTAAAGTTAGGGTTAGGGGTTAGTGTTAGGGTTAGAGTTAGGGTTAGATGATGTATAGTTAGGGTTAGGGTTAATAAGAAAGAATTTGTTGTGTTTGATGTATATAATGCTCTATGTTTCGTAGGCTCTTTTAGGGGATCAGCGTTAGTTACTCTGGTAGTCCAAGGAATGCAACTCATTCGTCTCAGGAACCCAATCTCTGTTGTTTTTTCAAGTTCTTCCTAGGGGTGATGGTCGATGACCATATTCGTTGTCTAGAATAGCGCCTAGTAGGTTAGGGGGACAGATGATTTATCTCCATTAGGTTGGAAAATCTGCCTAGTCAGCAGAAAATCGGCTGTTCTGTAATCAAAGAGAATGTTAATGTTATTTGGTATGAAACGTTGAAAGTCTGTTAGAAGATGTGGTAGAGGGTATTCAAGGGCTCAATAAGGCAGACGTGTTTTAAGAAAGGTCGACTTCATAACAGACACTGTTGGTTGGTTGCAGACTTGCCGCTATTGCAGCTGTGAAATGACAAAGTGTGATAGAGGTGGACAAAGTAAGAAATGTTATGTTAGCTAGACTTCGAGAACACCCTTTGTATTGTTGAAAGATGGACCAATGGAAGGTTAGTGTAGCAGACATTGTGGTATAGAAAGTTGAAGATGTCAGCCATGGGAATGGATCTTTGCTGACGAATACTCAGATGATATCGAAACTATCCCAGGTGGAGCCACAGATTGCATTGCCATAAATGTTGTTATGACTGTTTTCATTAGAGCTCATGTACAACGAAGGCTTGGAGTTCTTAGTGGTGCGACATGGAAAAGTTGTGAAGCTATGTATGAAAGAGAGAGAGACACTTTGTGTTAGAAAGAAAAAAAAACCAAGAGTGTGAAGAGATGGGTGATTAGTATGTATAAGTGCTTCTTTAGTGGATACTCTGGACTGATAAGTTGAAGCTTTCGGTAATGTAAAAGAGGGAAAGTGTTGACGTTGATGATTATGTCTTGTGAAATGTCTGTTCAGATAAAAGTTCAAGCCACGTTTGACATAACTACAGAAGCAATATATTTTCCCTACTTTTTTAAAAATAAGTTTACACGAGATATTTATAAGTTTGGTCGAGATGTTTCATGTTTTGGCCAACATTTTCCCCATTTGGCTAACACGTGTTCTTACTACGATCAACATATTTCATAGTTTAGCCCATATTTTTTCCCTTTTGGTTAACAAATTTTAATACTTTTCATAAGTTTGGTGTAAATTTTTCATTACTTGGTCAATATTTTTCTCATTAGGTTAACACATTTTCCTAAGTTTTATAAGTTTTGTGTAAATTATTTCTTCACTTGGGCGATATTTTTCTCATTAGGTTAACACATTTTCCTAATTTTTATAAGAATGGATGAGCTATTTCTTCACTTGGCCAATATTTTCCCCATTAGGTTAACAAATTTTCTTCCTTTTCATAAGTATGGTTGAGATATTTCTCCACTTGGCCAATATTTTCCCCATTTGGTTAACACATTTTCCTCATGTTTATAAGTTTGGACGACATATTTATAAGATTAGTTGAAACATGTCTTTACTTGGACAATATTTTTTTCACATTTGGTTAACAAAGTTTCCTACTTTTTATGAGTTTGGACGAGAAGTTTCTTTCTTGGTCAACAGTTTTCACCTTTGGCTAACAAATTTTCATACATTTTAAAAGTTTGGATGCGATATATCTTTACTTGGCCACTATTTTTCATCTTTGGCTAACAAATGTTCCTATTTTAGTCGACATATTTCCCTACTTTTTGTATGTTTGGTCGAGATATTTCAAAACTTGGTCATTATTTTTTCTAATTTGGGTAACACATTATCTTATAACGGTCGACATCTTTATAAGTTTGTCCATCGTTTTGCCTATTGTATTACTTAGGTCGACATATTTCTTGATTTTACTAGCATGTTTTCTTACTTGTTATAAATTCTGCTGAGATATTTCTTTACTTAGCCAATATTTTTCATCTTTGGCTAACAAATTTTCATACATTTTATAAGCTTTGACGAGACATCTATAAGTTTGATCGATATTTTTCCTATCTGGCTAACATGATTTCCTACTTGCCCAATATTTTTCACATTTGACGAACAATTTTCCTACTTTTCATAAGTTTGGTCGAGATATTTCCTATTTTGGTCACCATTTTTAATTAGTTTGGTTACCATTTTCCCTACTCTTTATAATGTTAGTCGAGCCGTTTCTTATTTTGGCCAACTGTTTTGTCAGTTTGGCTAACAATTTTCCTACATTTTATAAGTTGGTCGAGACGTTTCTTATTTTGGCCAACAGTTTTGTCAGTTTGGGTAACAATGTTTATAAGTTGGTCGAGATATTTCTGTATTTGGGCAACATTTTCATTAGTTTGACTAGCCTTTTTCCTACTTTTTATACGCTTGGTTGAGATATTTCTTATTTTTGACCACGAGTTTTATAAGTTTACCTAACAAATGTTACTATATTTTATAAGTCTGGTCGATATATTTCTGTATTTGGCCAACGTTTTTAATAATTTGGCTAACAAGTTTCCTTATTTGACTGTTGAAGTGGTACATTGAACCTGTACTTTTGTCTGGATGTGAAATGTGGTAATGAGCCGACACATTGAAAAACATGTATTAGCATTGGAACTGGGTTTCCGGGGAAAGATGCAAAGACCCTTTTGGCCAGGCAGAAGAGTGATTGAAAGTGTAAATGTCTGCTCTGAGACGCGATAACTTCGCTGGTCAGAACAGCGGGTACGTGATATGTCATGTTATATGAGACGCCTAAGATTGATCCGGGGAAGCTTGTTGTGTTCACGGGTAATAATATATGATAAATATAGCTAAACATGTTAAATATAGCTATCGGTGTATGACCCGATAGCTGTTAAGTAAAAGATACACCTTCCCCAACTGGCCTCGGTGCTCATATCTCTCCTCTATGTCTATGAGAAAGGGTTAGTCGAACACTGTGCTGACTTGATTATAGTTATGTATACTATATTCGAAACTGCCTTCTGGTGTATAGAGGCCTTGGTAGTAGTAGTTTCGTGTTCTTTGCTGTTACTTGGTGACCCTATGACGACTCTGACATAGAAAAGCGAGAGAATGAAGACCCTTTTAAACCTCCGACGCCCTGTTGACGAGGGGGCAGAATCATTCCCTACATGGTGAATCACGAGTTAGGTCTCCTAGTTCAACAACCAACAGAACACCGTTTTTTTTCCTGTAGTAACCATCTTAACCACGTGTCTCAGCTGTATCCTTACGCACGTGACAGGATGCAACGCCATATTTGACTGGATGTAACCATTACCCACATGTCCCTATACAGTGTGATAATATGCGTCTATCTTGTGAGTTGTTGGTTTACTTCTACCACACTAATGCATACGAGTAGAGCTCCTTGGAGCTTGAAATGGGGAAACGGTAACCAAGAGACTACGAGAAAAGAAAATTGTTGAACACATGAAAGAACAACAATGTTTGATGGGAGGTGCCTTTAAAGCGTTGGAACAAGAATCGCTGTGATGAAGGTTATCTTTTGCACGTTGGAAAACATACTGACTAATATAATGTTGTCAACTGTAATGAGAAATAAAAGGAGTGTTTAAGTACTATATAGAACCCGTACTTTTGTATGACTGTGAAGCGAGGTCAGAGAGCAGACAAGTTGAAATGCCTCTAATACCAGTGGCGTTGTGGATTCTGAGACATCGTTTTATTTTAACTTCACTAGACACCCGTATTCAACTCCCTCCAAATACTCCAAGGCAACATAACAAAACATACAACGTAGCAGATACATAGACACAATACCAGCTCTGTAAGGCAACATACTCTGATAATGTATACGTAAATGACGCTTTCCAATAATACTACACACCTCTATAGGCAGTGATAAATCCGTATACACAGATACACGCTACTTTCCTAAGGGACCCCTCTAGAGAAAGTCGCAATACAGATACATAGAGGCATGTCTATTGAGTTGATGTGAAATATGTTTGATTATTTTCACACCCGCATGCAATAGGCGAAAATTCACAACACAGCTACGATGCGCTGACAGGGGTGACCTGTATCAACTTCACATACTGGTCAATCTATATAAACCTCCCAATAACATAGTACACAATCCCTTTTCAAGCCTCAAGCGTTTTCAATGTCACAAGAAGAACGAACTTCTGATATTTAAGATCAGAGTGGCACATGCTGATACTGTTTTGTGATACCTCCTACTCATACCACCTGTTTTAACTAAATAAGGACACATACACCTAACCCATAATCCCCAACCGGCAAATATGAGAAACAATCGAGGGTAGTGTTATTGATTTTTGTTGGATGTCCCGACAATAGGTGCTATTCCCTTAATCCCCTTCCAACTTTTATATGAATCTTTATTAATATCGCGAACTATTTGCAATGGTGGAGATATAAGGAATATTATTAACCCGATTTAGTCATTACGATGACGATAAGCCCCTAGATTAGCCGTTATGAGAATAAGTATTGATTTTTTGCAACACCTGTTGAGGTTATGAGTATATCATATTCTGATGTTTAAGTTAGGTTATTTTTGTGACTGGTAGGTACAACGGTGAAATCTGTTGCCTGTGTTTTTCATCAGCGGTGGGACTTGTGGCCGCGGCGACAAGACCGGCCAAAGCGACCCTAAGCCTACCCTAAGCCTAACACCTATGGTTAACTAGACACCAACACGTTGATGACTGGCAATCTTACCAACGACAAAGTACCGAGATTCGAACCTGCCATTTCCACGGTGTCGGAGGTACCACCTAAACATACTCCGCAACCAGCACACCACCTCTCCTTTTCTAAACATAACCGGGTTAATAACACCAGCGCTCGAAATCACAACTAAGTAACCAAATATTATCAATATTTCTTCTACCACTAGACCGCCCCACTGGGATTCGAACCCGATGATAGTGTTCGGAATCGTTTATCTAGTTACTGATCCACTCACCCCATCCCTTAACAACGAATATCAAAAAGTCATCCCCACTAAAGCCATTGGTCATCTTTACATTTTTAAAGTTTTCATTTGAAGAGCTGTAACCGGTATGATGATAGTATTTACGTCCCATCCACTACATATAATAGTAACCACCGTTATAATAAACAGTCGACGACTATACAATAGACATATAATGAAAATATCCTAGGTCTTCTGACTACCGACGCCGCCATTATGCGTTGAATGTGTCGGTGGTAGATCTCCATGCCTTTGTTTACCCACTTCTCCACTCGATCACCCTGGCTCTTACCAAGAAACGGGCGTAAATATCTAACCAATCCACCACTCGCCCACCTTTTAACAAGGATCAGAAGCAGTTATCTAGCTATTTTTACACCCACCTACCCCTTAACAACGACCTGGAGCCTTTATCTAGCAACTCCTCTGTCTCTTAGCAAGGAACCGACGCATTCATTTAGCCACTTCGCCCACCCCTTTAAAATGTTCAGAAGCACTTCTTTAGCTACTTCTCCGCTCACCCACTCCTTAACAACGAATAACACTAAGCCACACCCACTACAACATTTACTATCAGCCATCTTTACTTTTTAAGGTTTTCATTTGAAGAGTTGTAACCCGTATGATGATAGTGTTCGGAAGCTGTTATCTAGGTACTTCACCACTCACCAACCCCTTAACAACGAATACCACGAAGCCATACCCACTATAACCGTTAATACCGGCAATCTTTACTTTTTAAGGTTTTCATTTCAAGAGGTGTAATCTACTATGATGATAGTGTTTCGAAGCAGTTATCTAACTACTCGGCTACTCAACCACCCCTTAACAACAAATAACACTAAGCCATACCCCTTACAACCGTTACTACCGGCCATCTTTACTGTTTTAAGGTTTTCATTTGAAGAGGTGTAATCTATATGATGATAGTGTATAAGCCACTACGACCCACTACAGGTCATATACACGCCATATTTACACTTTTACTTATTACAATTTTCATATGACACCCGGCGCGGCTCGAGGGTTCGAACCGTCTAGCCCCACTACCCGCACTCGTCACTGATCGGCCATTGTGGGCACTCAGCAATGACCGGCCAATTGGTTACTACAAGAGCACTGTTTACTGGGTTCGACCGACGCTCCATGCGACCGATCCGCCGGCGCACTGCTCCTGCGCCCATCCGCCCGCGCGCCCTTGGTTGTGTCTTTTATTTATTTTATTTTATTTATATTTTTTACAATTAGTTAAAATATTATACACACTACTCAGTTATCTGCCCTTAGAAACATGTCTTTTCTTAGAATTATCACCCTTACATATGACCTAGATACCTACCCTACCCAACTCGCCCTGGTCCCGAGCTGGAATGGGGTCAATCCAGCGAGGTCAATCCAGAAAATATAATTAGGAACAGACAGAAACCCTAACCCCTAACCCCTAACCCTAACCCTAACCCTAACACTAACCCCTAACCCTAACCCTAACCATAATTCTAAGGATTTGGGTCAATCCTTAGAAGTCAATCCTGAAAAGCGACTTAGTTACAAAGAAACCCACTACTGCTGTCAAGATTTGCTTCTCTCATTATTCAAGCAATTGAAGCAGAGACTTCCTGAAAATTTAGATGTATTGAAAAATATTTCACTCTTTTCTGTTAACAACATACTTCAGCCAGTAAAGGACATACCTAAATATTGTCAAGTTATGAAATTTTTAGGGGCTACTGATAATAGTGTGGCGGAAGCAGAATATCAGTTAACCAAAATAAATTTGGTTGGCTGGACAAACAAAACAGAAAGTGAAGCTTTTTGGAGTGAAGTAAGACAATTTAAAGATGCCTCAGGTAACAGTCTATTCTGTAAGCTCTTTGAATGTGCGATGCCTAACATGATACTACCCCATTCAAATGCTGATATGGAAAGAGTTGTCAGTACTATGAATTATATAAAATGTAAACTATGAAATGAAATGAAAGTTGACCTCTTAAATGCTATCATGACAATAAGATTTGGCCTGATGAGAGTAGGAAAATAATGTTGTTCAACTTATCAGCTCCCTGATCGTGTATTTAAAACAAAATTGGAACAGCTAAAGCATACCAGAGTCATTCTGAATCTGACGCTTCAACTTCATCATCCAAGCTAAGTTTTTCCTGTGGATCTTGTTCTTCTTCTTCTTCTTCTTTCGTTCGCTTGAAATATGGCTATAACTGCAATGTTGTCTCTTGTATGAATTTAACTGTCATTTTTAGTTCACTCAGCTGTCCATAGTGTATCATCCACTGTTGTCTCTCTAGGCCAAAAGGTTTGCCTAGATATGTTGTATTTTGGGCAGTCTTGGAGTATGTGCTCTGCTGTCTGCGCCGCCAAACCACATGTGCACATGGCTGAGTGACTAATCTTGAATTGTGTAGACATGTGGTTGCGTAATTTATTATGTCCTGTTCTGAGACGCAGAATAATGACTTGTTCTGGTCTGTCCATAATGTGGTAGTCGTCTTGTGCAGGTTTTGGTGGCTTTCTTAATGATTTGATCATTATTTTCTTTTGATGGTATGTAATGGGCACATCAGGCTGTTCTTCATTTGCTAGTTCCTTAGCCAATCGATCAGCTCTGTCGTTTCCGGGTACTCTACCCTGGGATGGTATCCACTGTATGGTGACCTTATGCTGACTGCTAAGTTCAGAAAGTAATGGCCTTAGTACTGGCAATTACCCAGACAGGAGCGCATCGAGTACTGATTTTGCATCTGTCAATAGCACCACAGGATGTGTACCATGGCTGGTATTTAATAATTTCTCTGTTGCTATCTTGATTGCCTCAATTTCAGCATCATAGTTATGGCAGTACTTTCCTGTTGGAATTCTGGCCGTGTCCATAGTATTATTTGGGTATTCTATGTCCACTCCCGCTCCTCCATTTCGAACAGCATTTTGTGCTGACCCATCTGTGTAGACTCGGATCCAGAGGTCCTGTAGGTATTCTTCTTCAAGGAAGCTGAGAGTGGCTGTTCTGCGCTGCACACTGTTCTGTTCGTCCTTGTCAAATCCTCCTCTCACTTTTGTCTGGATTTGTAGTGATAGTCTATGTTCATTTTTCCATTGAGTTCGCTCTGGAATAGTTATCAGATCGATGGTTTCTCTGAAGAGTCGTTTGGCCCGGTGGATAAAATTACTTCATTGCTGCCGCCCCATAGGTAAGTTTTCAAATCTGTTCTTCATAGGGTGGCCTGGCAGGCTGATGAACTTTTTTGCGTGTATTAGCGTTTTCGTATCTCTGCGCACTCTCAGTGCTTGTGTCCTCCCCATCTTCTCCATTTCATTGTTCTGGTTGTGTTTATGAATAACAAACATCCGGAAGAACAACTGCATTATGTGGACTTCGGTAATAATCAAATCAAGGATTCCAACCACCACCACCATAAATTGTAAGAAACGCTATTCTTATAACAGATCATAACAAGATGACATTCGTATAAAATACAAGCCAAAGTCAAATTAGATTTCAACCAGATTCAGAAGATGATGTATCGAGTAAAACCACTGTCTGCTCTAGCAAAGGAAAGGTTCTGAAGACAGAGGCAGCCAGCCAGAAGGCGCACCACAGAAATCAGGCTACCACGCAATCACGCTAAGAAATATGTCGATTACTGCTAAATGTTATGGTGCTCGCCCTGCTTTGGACCCCCAAGCAGGTGCAGTGCCGGGCCCTATGCCTCGAAAGGGTCGAACCACAACTAATGGAGGTCCTTCTCAGGTGCCCTGTGTGCCAGGAAGAGACATGCTCTATCTCGACCAGGGCAGATGACATAATTTGGGGCGAGCTGTACTATTGATGCTGCCCGCCATCTTGAGTGTTACGCCATGAGTTTTCTCGGCTCGTTGAATCAATCACGCTCAGTACAGGCTCTCGGTTATGTATAATCTTATGGTTGAAAGTTCTCATGGCGGCGCTCGTACGCGTGTATGTTTCTGCGTGTATTAAGAATGTTCTATGGGCGCCAGCACTGTAAAAGTGACGACAGCTACTTACTTAAGTCAACACAACGCAGCTCAATGAATCAACTGAATACAGTTCAAATTCACATCTGCTTTTGATTCTAGGCGTTTAATAACATATACTACTATTTACGCCGCAAATGATGCCTAGAGTCCATGATGACTTCACAATAATAATCACATAATCTAACCACAGATGTAGCTGCACAAGTTTGGCCATGCTCCGAAGTTAAGAACTACGTCGCAATCCGACAGTAGCTCAAAAACCCAACTGACTTGAGGTGACCCTTTGTCCGGTACCAAACGTCATTCACACTTTCCACACTTTTATGTGGTAGGTCACTTCGCACGGTCTCCTCATGTAGACCGCGCTTGTTATTAACTTATGCCATGATCAGATCTGTATAAACTTATCCTTGGCGTTATCCCCGGTGCCCTGATAAAAAAAAATTTGGCATTAGACAAATTTGTGTCCCCTCTAATTCTATACCTTCAACATCTGTGGAACCAAAAGGTATTTCCTATTTTAAAATACAATTTCCATTTTCTATTTATCATTTGTACACTTTTGGTATGCTGCTCTGTTCAATCAACTCGATACTTTGTCGGGCCTTGTCGTTTTCGATAGCTTTCATGAGTTACCGAATACTGAACTCCCTCTGCCAACCTTGCTACTAACTTGCATCTTGTATGCCATTATGCAACCCTACTTGCTACACACTTTGCCTTGAGTCTAACAGGATTGTCTTTGTGGATTTACTTTTGAACCTCTGGCCATATAACTATAATCATAATAATATTTTCGGCATAATTAACCATACACTTTGCACTGACTTGTCCAACAGACATCTCAGCGAATTATATCCCAAAATGAAAATAAATATTTATATCGGAACCGCTTAAAATGCGTGTAGCCTCGGCCTCCTTAAATATTCAGAGGACTGAGGTCTAATCAATATGGGTGGAATGGATGGACCTCCTCCCATCCTCCATGCGTTCCTTAACCGTTTTACTGGAGATCAAATCGCTATGGGTGCAATGGATGGACCTCCTACCATGCTACATACACGTCCTTACCTATGTTTTATACTGGAGATCGAATCGCTATGGGTGCAATGTATGTCTCATATCCACCATATACATTCATGGACATCCTTCATACACGTTCCTTACTTATATTTTACATAGGCTTTCTTTATTCTGGAAGTGTCTTACTGTCCACGCTCTTTAAGCATTGTAGTATGTACTTTGCTTCCATTTCCCTCTGGTATTATGTACTTAGCTTACTTTGCATATAGTTCCTGTTGGCATCATTTGCGATCCTTTTCTCACCGACTGCTGTTCCGGCTTGAGCTGATCAATACTGCTACAATATGTGGAAACGTTTACTATATTTACTATCAATTTCCTGTATATTGCATTATATAATTGGTTTACTGACTAAGTTGTATGTTTACCTTAGTCAGGCAATTGACCTCTAACGAAAAGGGAAAAAAAACTGCAACGGTAATATATGCTACACGATAATGACCTAAGTACAAACATCACACTAATAACATTTCACTATAACTACACACAGTTAATAATACACCCTAAATTAACTCCACTGATGTGTTCTAGCGGTTACCAGTGTTCTTATGATCACAAGTCTGTTTCTCGGACAGTTTGTTAATAATTACTTTAAATAATATTACACAGTTTGTAATTGTTCACATATTAGGTCCGTAATATTCACAATGCTAAATACTAAAATGTCCGTAATATTTTAAATGTTAACACTGAATAAGCACTGTTTCTTTTTCTTCTACATAATGTCCATCTTTTTCGATTATATCACCACATTTTGATATTAAAATGTCCATACTCTTACACACAATTGTATTAAATGTCCGTGGTCTACTTACTGTTCTAGTATTAATTAATAAATCTTATATAAATTCATTTCTTTACGATGTCCTTTGAAATTTGGAATCGAATCCTTCATTACTGACAAGTTATCCCGTGCATAGTTGCCATTCTAGATATTTTATATCCAGATCTAGAGGTTTTTGCCGGCGTCTGGATACCGTTTTCTGACGTTTGGATGCTGGATGCCATTCTAGATACTTTTCATTTGGAGTCGGATATTTTGAATACTTTCTAGATTTTTTGGTTGTTTCGGGATTTGAAATTTAAATATTGAGCACAACCCACTACTGGCAACGCTGATCGTATTCTGGTATGAACCTAAGGCCTATCCACGTCAATATGGAAGCACTATACTCGAGTTTCGCTCTTGTTTGAGCTCGTCAGTAGTGCATATCCCTGACCGGATCCGGAAACAAGCCCCGGATCACTGGCGTGTGAAGCGGGTGTGTAACCACGCGGCTCACGCTGGACACGCCAAATTATCATAACAGAATACTACAACGTTACCCATCGTAGGCTATGCTCAAGATTGCCCAATCGCCGCGACTGAGGTCCTGATCGTTCGGGTCCACATCGATTGTTTCCGGATCCGGTCAGTGATATGCACTACTGACGAGCTCAAACGAGAGCGAAACTCGAGTATAGTGCTTCCATATTGACGTGGATAGGCCTTAGGTTCATACCAGAATACGATCAGCGTTGCCAGTAGTGGGTTGTGCTCAATATTTAAATTTCTAGATTTTTCTTTTCTTTCGGTGTCATTTACCCATTTTATGTTTGGTCTGGACGCGCGTAAATTATGGTAACTGCCATTATTTAAACTTTGAACTGACTTGGGTCAACGCTCAACAATCTGGCAACCCCCCCCCCCCCCCCCCCCCCCGGTAATGAGTAAAAGGGCGCATAAGGGCACTGAAGAAACTTTTGGTCAGTAAACATTTAAACTTAAAGAATTTGGCCGCAATTGGAACCGATAATGCATCGGTAATGATCGGTATCAACCATGGCGTGTATGCAAAATTGAAGGAAGATATCCCATCTTTAATCCTCATAAAATGTGCGTATCATTCCTTGCAGCTAGCATTATCACATGCCTCATCAGTCAGAATGTTTACCAAGGAATTTGGAATTCCTTATTGCTGAAACACATAACTGGTTCTCCAAATCATCTGTCAGACAACAGCAATATAATAATTTATATAAAGCATTAAATTATAGTTCCTCACCACTGAAAATTCTGTCATATTGCAAAACTAGATGGTTATGAATTCAACCAGCTGTTGAAGTAATTGTGAACCAATGGTTGGAGTTGAAGACGCACTTCGAAATAACAAGACAAAGTAAAAAAATGCTACACAGCTGAAATACTATATGGAATGTACAGTGATGAAAAAAATTTAGCATTCCTTCTCTTTTCACAACCCATTTTAAGTGAAGTGAAAAAAGTTAATAAACTATTTGAATCTCAAAATGTTGATAAAGTTAAATTACTTGACGACCTCACTTTGCTATTTCACTCAATTGGTAAAAGACTTATATTGCCAACTTGTAAAGCTGACTTGTTCACTTGCACTATAGAGAGCTATTTGGCTCCCAAGCCATACCTGGGATACCAAATCGAATCAAAAATTAATGGTTTAAAAACAAAAGGACTGTTAACAGAAAATGAAGAGAACAACTTAAGAAAGCGCTGTCAAGATTTTCTTGTCTCATTATTCGATCAACTGAAGCAGAGACTTCCTGAAAATTTAGATGTATTGAAAAATATTTCACTCTTTTCTATTAACAACATACCTCAGCCAGTAAAGGACATACCTAAATATTGTCAAGTTATTAAATTTTTAGGGGCTACTGATAATAGTTCAATGATCTTGTTGCTCACCTACCGCATGGAATTAAAGCGGCAATGTACGCCGATGACCTTGTTCTATGGAGCACAAATGAATATGCATCAGTGGCCACCAGATTGCTACAAAGAGCTGTAGATACATTTGCTGTATGGGCAAATAGATGGTGTGTCAGCATAAACACTGACAAGTGCAGCACAACCCTATTTACCCTCTCTCCAAAACAAAAGGCAGGGATCATCCAGATAAATGGAACACCCCTAAGAGAAGATAAAGAACCAACATACCTTGGAGTAACATTTGATGGCAGGCTGACATGGAGAAAGCACATCAACAAAGCAGTAGCAAAAGCCAGAAGGAAAATAGCCATCCTGAGAAGCTAAGTGGAACCACATGGGGAGCCAGTACGAAAATACTTAGCAAAGTTTACCAACAGAGCATACGACCACACCTGGAATATGGGTCAACTGCGTGGTGTTCAGCATCAAATACCACACTACAAGAGCTGGACAAGGTGCAAAATCAAGCACTTAGAGTCACCACAGGAGGGATGAGATCAACCCCTATAGTGGAAATGGAGAAGATGGGGAGGACACAGGCACTGAGTGAGCGCAGAGATACGAAAACGCTAATACAAGCAGAAAAGTTCCTCAGCTTGCCAGGCCACCCTATGAAGAACAGATTTGAAAACCTAGCTATGGGGCGGTTGAAAAGAAGTAGTTTTATCCACCAAGCCAAACGACTCTGCAGAGAAACCACTGATCTGCCCACAGTTGGTATCCCCCTAACAACTATTCCAGAGCGAACTCCATGGAAAGATGAGCATAGACTATCGTTACAAATCCAGACTAAAGTGAGAGGAATATTTGACAAGGAAGAACAGAACAGTGTGCAGCGCAGAACAGCCACTCTCAGCTTCCTTGATGAAGAATACCCACAGGACCTCTGGATCCGAGTCTACACAGATGGGTCAGCACAAAATGCTGTTCGAAATGGAGGAGCGGGAGTGTACATAGAATACCCAAATAATACTAGGGACACAGCCAGAGTACCGACAGGAAAGTACTGCCATAACTATGATGCCGAAATTGAGGCAATCAAGATAGCAACAGAGAAATTACTAAATAACAGCAATGGTACTCAACCTGTGGTGCTACTAACAGATGCAAAATCAGTACTCGAGGCGCTCCTCTCTGGGAAATTGCCAGTACTAAGGACACTACTTTCTGAACTTAGCAGCCAGCATAAAGTCACCATACAGTGGATACCATCCCACTGTGGAGTACCCGGAAACGACAGAGCTGATCAATTGGCTAAGGAAGGAGCCAAAGAGGAACAGCCTGATGTGCCCGTTACATACCACCAAAAGAAAATAATGATCAAATCAGTCAGAAAGCCACCAAAACCTGCTCAAGATGACTACCACATTATGGACAGACCAGAACAAGTCATTATTCTGCGCCTCAGAACAGGACACAATAGATTACGCAACCACATGTATACAAAATTCAAGATTGGTGAAACAGCCATGTGCACATGTGGATTGGCGTCGCAGACAGCAGAGCACATACTCCAAGACTGCCCAAAATATAACATATCTAGGCTAACCTTCTGGCCTAGAGAGACGACAGTGGAAGATAAACTCTATGGACCACTGTGTGAACTGAAAAAAAAAACAGTTCAATTCATGCAAGAGACGACATTGCAGATATAGACATATTTCAAGCGAACGAAAGAAGAAGAAAAAGTGTGGCGGAAGCAGAATATTAGTTAACAAAAATAAATTTGGTTGACTGGACAAACAAAACAGAAACTGAAGCTTTTTGGAGTGAAGTAAGACAATTTAAAAATGTCTCAGGTAACAGTCCATTCTGTGAGCTCTTTGAATGTGCGATGTCTGCCATGATACTACCCCATTCAAATGCTGATGCGGAAAGAGTTTTCAGTACTGTGAATTATACAAAATGTAAACTAAGAAACAGGATGAAACCTGATCTCTTAAATGTTATATTGACAACAAAATTTGGCCTGATGAGAGCAGGAAAATGCTGTTCAACTTATCAGCTCCATGATCGTGTAATAAAAGAAATTGGAACAGCTAAAGCATACCAGAGTCATTTTGAATCTGAAGCTTCAACTTCATCATCCAAGCTAAGTGCATCTTGTGAGACAGGCATCAGTGAAGATGAGGACATGATTCTATAGGTAAGTCACATCAATTTTCTTTTTAATGTTGCATATCCCTTACAGGATGGTGCAGTCAACATCAGAATTTTTCAGCTGCTGTTGATGTACAAGGCAAGATTACGCTCAGTAGTTTGCCATTGCTTTCTGAGCGACCGGC
This sequence comes from Cepaea nemoralis, assembly GCA_014155875.1. Classification (NCBI taxonomy): domain Eukaryota; kingdom Metazoa; phylum Mollusca; class Gastropoda; order Stylommatophora; family Helicidae; genus Cepaea; species Cepaea nemoralis. The sequence continues at coordinate 215,374 of JACEFZ010005735.1, forward strand.
TCACATACCCCTGTAAGTTACCGGCGCGGCTCGAACCGCTGTCGGTTCGGGCGCAGCTGCGTTACTCACGAGAATATACGGGATTACGGCGATAGCCGTAAACTTTTCGCCAGGGAGAGCGGCAGTCACATCAATACATATGTAATTTCTTACTTTCTCAATCTGGATATTTTTCCTAGATACTTTCCAACGAAATCTAGATATTTATGGATGTTGTTTGGGCCGTTTCTAGATACTTTTGGTCAAAAAAAAGTGGCAACCCTGATCCCGTGTTGACCCATATTTCACCTTCACATGTTATTGTGTTGACCTGTGATGTGTAGATCAAGTTGAACTCCTGTATACCACCTTTCTGTAAATATTATTCACCTGTAACCTGTACCAGCTTGAAGTCGTGACCTTTTGACATCAGTTGTACGATAGCTTCTCTCATCGGTTGGACAGTGTTGACCCAATTCCTCCAGTCGTTGTGAACCTGTCATTTCCATTATTACTATGACATTGCTCCGGCTGTTTAAAATGCCGACACTATTGCAGTCCATTGCACACGTTTCAATGTTTATTTTTACCACACTGCTTCTGTTTATAACGATCACATTTGTAGTTCGGAATCGTTCACCATGCTATTTCACATTATTTGATTAATGAAACGATCACAAATCACCCGCTGACGTTACGTGATGAAAACCGTTCTTTGTTATAGTCGATTTATTTGGACTCCTCAGCTGTCGTGTTACCACAGTAATTTTCATTTATGCGGTCTTTCTGAACTCTGACGAATTACTATCTTCTGTTGCTCTACTGTAGACTGCTGAAATTTGATTTTCGCAGCTCAGTTTATCTGTATATTCCGATAATTGTACGTTCATTTCGATGTAAGCAGTGAAACTTCATTTCTATATGCTTTTTGTAAACTTTCAATTAGGTCAATAGTTTGAACATTCCTGTCAGCCAGACTATTGTTGTTTGTCCATCAAGAATGATGATGACCATTCATTTCATCCAGTGGGGTTGAAAGTATGGAGCCGTGAGTTCTAATATGGCTGATAAGGCCTATTTTGGCTCGAAATGTTCTTTGACAATGTGGACAAAGAATGCTTGACGTTTCTGGAGGAGGATTTTCTGCAGTGGTTTTTCTGTTCTGTCTTTTCTTCACAGCTCTTGCAGTCCTGGTTTCCTCACAAGTAACTGCATCCTTGCGTAATGATGCACGCCACGAATTTCGGTCTCTGGCTGCAGTCTCCCAGGTGTCATGATGAATTCCAAAAGCATTCAGTGAGATTTTCAGAGTGTCTTTAAAGCGTTTCCTCTGGCCGCCTTGGGAGCGTTTACCACAACGCAACTCGCCGTAAAAAATTCGTTTAGGGAGCCTGTGATCTGGCATGCGAGTCAAGTGACCAGCCCAGCGAATCTGATTCTTCATTAGTAGAGTGTGGATACTGGGCATGGACGCTCTTTCTAGGACTTCAGTGTCTGGGATCTTGTCTTGCCATTTAATCTTCAGTAACTTCCTAAGGCAGACTGTGTGGAAGTGGTTTAATTTCCTAGCGTGTCGCTGATAAACAGTCCAGGTTTCACAAGCATATAGCAGTGTGGATAATACAACTGCTTTGTAGACTTTCAGCTTTGTTTGCAGGCTTATTCCATTTCTGTCCCATACATTCTTGTACAGTCTGCCAAAGGCCGCGCTGGCCTTGGAGATTCTTGCATTCACTTCATCATCAATTGTGGCAGCTTGTGACACAGTGCTGCCAAGATAGGTGAATTTGTCCACAACACTTAGACTATGACCATTCACTTTGATATTCGGCACAGTGTGATTATTCCCTGGAGCTGGCTGGTACATAACTACAGTCTTCTCCAAATTGATATTGAGCCCAAAGTTGGCACAGGCATGTGAGAAAGCTGAAACATTATGTTGCATGTCCGCCTCTGAGTTGGCGTATAGAGCGCAATCATCAGCAAACAGGAGCTCTCTGACGGTGTCGCTGTCAATTTTGGTTTTAGCTTTCAGCCTTCTGAGATTGAATAACTTTCCATCCATGCGGTAGTTGATGTCTATTCCAATGTCGTTGTTCTCGAAGGCATTCGTCAACATAGCTGAAAACATGAGGCTGAAAAGTGTTGGTGCCAGGACACATCCTTGTTTCACTCCATTGGTGACAGGAAAGGGCTCAGACAGTTCACCATTTTCCTGTACTCTTGCCTGCATGCCATCATGAAATAGCCGCACTATTTGGACAAACTTTCGTGGACAGCCATATTTTGCCATAATCTTCCACAGTCCTTCTCTGCTGACTGTATCAAAAGCCTTGGTAAGGTCAATGAAAGTGGAGAACATTTCGCAGTTCTGTTCCTGACATTTCTCTTGCAGCTGCCTTGCAGCGAAAATCATGTCAACAGTTCCACGTTCTTTTCTGAAGCCACACTGGCTCTCGGGAAGAAGACCTTGATCGAGATGGGCCGTGAGGCGATTGAGAAGAATTCTGGCGAGTATCTTCCCTGCAATTGAAAGCAAGGAGATGCCTCGGTGGTTGTCACAGGATTGGCGGTTTCCTTTTCGTTTGTAAAGGTGGACTATTGACGCGTCCTTGAAATCTTGTGGCATGGTCTCGTTCACCCATATGTTTGTAAAGACTTGGTGAAGCTGCTCTGTTAGGACCGGCCCACCTGCCTTGTATATCTCTGCCGGGATGGAGTCCGGACCAGGTGCCTTGCCGCTGGAGAGTTGCTGGATGGCTTTGTTTACTTCCACTATGGTTGGCAGGTCATCAAGTGTATCATTGATGGGAACTTGAGGAAGGCAGTTGATGGTTTCATCATCGAAGAAGGAAGTTGCATTTAAGATGTTGCTGAAATGTTCTGCCCAGCGCTGAAGGATGTCTTTCTTATCGGTGACCAATGTTCCCCCATCTGCACTGAGGAGGGGAGCTGTGCCTGGTGATGTAGGACCATAGACCGCTTTCAGTGAGTCGTAGAAGTTTTTCATATCATGTCTGTCAGCAAAGCCTTGAATTTCATCAGCTTTGCTGCTCAGCCAGGAGTCCCGCATGTGCCGAAGTTTCTGCTGCACTACTCTCTGAATGTTCTTGAAGGCATCTTTTTTTATGTTGACTTCGGGTCATTCAAATGTGCCTTGAGGAGAAGATGTTTCTCGGCCAGCAATTGGTTGATGTCTTCGGAATTTTCATCAAACCAGTCTTTATGCTTTCGGGGGGTTGGACCCAGGATTTCCATAGCAGTGTTGTAAATTATGTCCTTTAGGGCTCTCCACTCTGTTTCTGTATCCTGTTTAGCTGCAGCATTGGGCTTGAGGCGGTCTTCCAGCATATTTTCAAACGACAGCTGCATTTTCTTGCTGTTTAGGCAGGGTGACATTTAGTTTTGTTTTTTTTTTGCATTTTCACCCCTTGAGGACGCCGTGGTGGTTTGATGTGAATGTTTATTTTCGAGATAATGAGACGATGGTCTGTCCAACATTCGGCACCACACATGGATTTTGTCACCCGAACGTCTTGTCTGTCACTCCTCCTGACGATGACATAGTCAATGAGGTGCCAGTGTTTCGATCGAGGGTGCATCCACGATGTCCTGTTTCTCATGGGGAGACGGAAAATTGTGTTGGTAATCAGGAGATCGTGTTCGGCACATGTCTGAAGAAGGAGGAGTCCATTGCTGTTACAATTTCCGACTCCGTGCTTTCCAATAATGCCACTTCAAGAGGTGGTGTCCGTGCCTACTCTGGCATTGAAATCCCCAAGGAGTATAAGTTTGTCTCCTTTGGGAACAGATGTTAATACATTGTGCAGGTCCTCATAGAACTTGTTCTTGACATCATCTTCATTGGTCATAGTTGGTGCGTAGACACTCACAATGGTTGCATGCTTCCTTCCATTCAGCAGGGGCAATTTAATGGTCATGAGCCTGTCGTTTATAGCCTTTGGAAATCCAGCTAGTTTGCCGACCAGGGCCGACTTAATGGCAAATCCCACACCGGATTGGCGTCTTTCCTCGCTTTTCCTTCCACTCCAGAAAAATGTGTAGCCGGCACCTATTTCACAGATTTGGCCTTCTTCTGCAAGTCGTGTCTCGCTCAAGGCTGCAATGTCGATGTTGTACCTGCCCAGCTCTCTCCCAATCAGTGCTGTTCGTCTCTCTGGACCCGACGCGCCATCTCTGTCAAGTAGGGTGCGTACATTCCAAGTTCCGATTGTTAAGGGAATATGGTTTGCTCTTTTAGCTTTACCTGTTTTTTCTTTCTTTGTATGTCGACCGCAGTTTAGGGTACCCAACAACCGCGGCTAGCTGGTTAGGTAGTGATGGAGCAGACAATGTTTAGGGCACCTTTTCTAGCCCCTTCCTCAAGCTATGGAGGTGAGCAGTGTGTTCCTATAGAGGGCTGCTCAGTCGCTCAGGGGGCTGCCGAATCCCACTGCTGCTCCGGTCAGTAGAAGACGACCATATGGCCTGAGCCGCCTGTGTGCAGGTCTGCGACTACGGCTGCCAGCGTACCCACGCCTGCCGCTTCGCCGCTCGCCCATCGCCACAGGGCTTGAAGGTGATATATGACGTTGGATGAAGAATGACTTGCGCGATGAATTGGATTAAAGTGAGGAAGAGTTGCGCAATTCGTCGACCTCACTCTCTCGCCTGAGTCCATCTGAATCCAGTGGCAGGACAAGTCAAGACGACTGGAGACGAATACAGGTGCAGTGGATGACCAGGGCGCTCTACGTGCCTTGCCGTGCTCATTACGTTCCACAACGCTTTGCAGGTAAACGCCGTCTTGCCCGTTGAATCAGGAATGATTTCTTCCGCGCAGTCTGCCGGATCCTGTCTTCACATGCTGGGTAGGCATACCCTAGTTCACCGCTTGGTTTGACACCAAATCGGATACCCGCGCTTGGCTTAGCCAGCCTCTCACAGCTTTTGCCCGGTGGGTGGCCGCTGTCGCATGCTGACAGCTACTAGGAGCCACAGGCGTGAGCTGGGTTTCAGGCTTGGACCAGTGGGGGATGGGTCCTGAAAAGGACATGAGAGTCATCCTTACCAAAGGTGCTACCAATACCTGACACCCCGTACCCCCCGCCAGACTATTACTGCGTTTCTTACGATAGTTCTTTAAACACAATCAAATCGTTTATATGAAATCCGTTCTTCAGCAATTATTAGTTCTGTAACACTTTATACAGTTTCTGTTCTTTGTGTACTATTTTCTTTCTAGGGTATTCTTTTATTTCCCCGGAATTTCTGTCCACTTTGAGACCCCATTTGCCAGGAAGAGGCATGCTCTATCTCGACCAGGGCAGATGACATAAATTGGGGCGAGCTGTACTATTGATGCTGCCCGCCATCTTGAGTGTTACGCCATGAGTTTTCTCGGTTCGTTGAATCAATCACGCTCAGTACAGGCTCTCGGTTATGTATAATCTTATGGTTGAAAGTTCTCATGGCGGCGCTCGTACGCGTGTATGTTTCTGCGTGTATTAAGAATGTTCTATGGGCGCCAGCACTGTAAAAGTGACGACAGCTACTTACTTAAGTCAACACAACGCAGCTCAATGAATCAACTGAATACAGTTCAAATTCACATCTGCTTTTGACTCTAGGCGTTTAATAACATATACTACTATTTACGCCACAAATGATGCCTAGAGTCCATGATGACTTCACAATAATAATCACATAACCTAACCACAGATGTAGCTGCACAAGTTTGGCCATGCTCCGAAGTTAAGAACTACGTCGCAACCCGACAGTAGCTCAAAAACCCAACTGACTTGAGGTGACCCTTTGTCCGGTACCAAACTTCATTCACACTTTCCACGCTTTTATATGGTACTAGATGACCCGGCCCGGCTTCGCCCAGGCCCTGGCGGGGATCTATCTATCTATCTATCTATCTATCTATCTATCTATCTATCTATCTATCTATCTATCTATCTATCTATCTATCTATCTATCTATCTATCTATCTATCTATCTATATATCTGTCTGTCTGTCTGTCTGTCTGTCTGTCTGCTTGTCTGTCTGTCTGTCTGTCTGTCTGACCCGGCCCGGCTTCGCCCAGCTCCTGGTGGGGAGTATCTCATTTAATTCATATAAGTAGTCATATAAGATCCCGTTCCCGTTCCCGACTATCTGTCTGTCTGTCTATCTGTCTGTCTGACCCGGCCCGGCTTCGCCCAGACCCTGATGGGGAGCAACTCATTTAATTCATATAAGTAGTCATATAAGTTCCCATTCCCGACTGTCTGTCTGTCTGACCCGGCCCGGCTTCGCTTAGTCCCTGGCGGGGATCTGTCTGTCTGTCTGTCTGTCTGTCTGTCTGTCTGTCTGACCTGGCCCGGCTTCACCCAGTCCCTGGTGGGGAGCATCTCATGTAATTCATATAAGTAGTCATATAAGTTCCCGTTCCCGACTGTCTGTCTGTCTGTCTGACCCGGCCCGGCTTCGCCCAGACCCATTTTCTTATGTTCAGTCATGTAATTACAAAAATAAATTTTAGTAAGGTAATAGCTGATAGTATACTAAAAACAACTATGACAGTTGGTTGCACTGGAATGAGAAGAAGACGTGTAGAAAATTTCATCTCAATCGGATGGACCGTTCGCGAACGCATAAAGAACGGACCAACATACATACATACATACACACATCGCCTGTTATATATATAGATGTCACTTCGCACGGTCTCCTCATGAAGACCGCGCTTGTTATTAACTCATGCCATGATTAGATCTGTATAAACTGATCCTTGGCACTCTGGAACCAGGGGACCTGATAATAGAGCGTCTGGCCATGCCAAACAAAGACTTAAAATAATGCACTGGAATCCGGAGGGAGTAACAAAATAGAACTAGAAAACATATTGGATCAAGAAAATGTAAGCGTATATTGCTTGCAAAAACTCACCTCAACGAAAATATAGCCTTCAAAATCAGAGGCTACCAGTATTACCGATCTGACCGAAAGGACAGGCGAAAGGGTGGGATACTGACCCTCGAAATAGCATCAATGTTTCCCAAATTGAAGTTTACATGGAAGGGGCTGAGTATCAGACACTTAAACTAAAGACAGGAAATACAGACCTACATCTAATCAATTACTACTGTCCAAGTGACCGCTCACAGGCACTGGAAACACTACCATTAAACAAATGATTGTGTGTGCCGATTTCAACAGTCACTCGCAGAGCTGGGGCTATGATCACAGAGAGGAAAGAGACTGGAAGACTGGCAGTATGAGAATAAATTCATCTTGATTAACAATCCGTCTGACCCACATACCTTCTACTCAAGATCTTGGCACACTACAACTACACCTGATCTGGCCTTTCATTCACCAGACCTGGAGTGGAACATTACACGACATGTTGGGAAACAACTTGGTGGCAGTGACCATTGGCCAGTCTTTCTAAATGTAGAAAATGAGCTTGTAAGTGAAAGCAGCAATCTCGAGGTGGAACTACAAGAAAACAGACTGGGCAATGTACAAGCACCAGCATACTGGTTAGAAACCTGAACACTGAGAAAGACATAAATAAAGTAGTTGAAGAGTTTGGGAAATGCATACTACAGGCAGCACGAGAAACAGTACCAAGAGGAGGCAGTAAACATTATAAACCCTACTGGAGTAGTGAATTGGAACAGTTGCATAATCATGTGGAAGTGTGTAGAAGGCAAGCAGAGGCCAAACCCCGCCAAGAGCACCACAATAAATACCAGCACGCAAAAGCTAAATTTCAAAAGACCAAGCTGCAGGCTAGACGGAAAAGCTGGCAGCAGAAAACAGAGTCACTAAACTTTGAAAGAGACATAAGGAAGATATGGAAGCTAATAAAACAACTTAACGATGAGAGCACAGGGAGAAACTCAAAAATTGCACTATATAAAGATGGAAATATCTTAACAGGAAAGCAAGCAGCTGACAATTTTGCGGACTCATTTGCACAAGATAACAATATCAAATTAGTCCAGAGAAATAACAAGAGATTCGAGAGAAACGGCAACATACAGGACAGAATGAAATACTACATGAGGTTCTGGAGGCACCCATCACAATCAGTTAACCATATCAAAACTGAAAATGCAAAAGTCACCAGGAGCTGATGATATATCCAATGAAATGATTGTCATAATCCCCAATAGTTATGCCGCGGCGTCGTTACGAGCGCCAGGCAAATACCAGTTACCTATCCACAGGTTCGCTGGTGAGTTAGAGTAACCGCCAGCGGTCAAGCAAGTACAAGCGTGACGCATGCAGTTCCCACTGGACTCGATCCCACAGGGCAAGTGCTCAGAGCGAGAAACGGCAGACGAGGCTTGGGTATTCGGACCGGACAGACGTGGTTTGAGAGAGGCTTGTATTATTGCTGTGCCTGAATGTCGATTGCTAGTATCTCTTGTGAGAAGATGGAAGACTGCGCGGCTGTGGTTTGAGTGTGTGAGTGTATTGATTCATTGACTGTGTGTATTATTGTATTTACATTGTGCTGGCAACATGCCGAATTAGATTGTGTTGCATGTGAAGTGTAATTAAAACGTTAAACTTAGTGTTATCGTGTGTCAAGTTAAATCATTCTGTGACTGTGTATGTCTCGCATATGTTAGGTCAAGCGAGCCAGATTCATCCTTAATGTGAGAACCTGACATGTGTGAACGTGGGTGGCTCGTCCTCAGTGGATTTGAACCGTAGAACGTGGGGGATTTCGTCCAGCCTTAATTTAAATCATAAGTGAACCGTGGGTAGTTCGTCCTGGTTGGATTAGTTAAGGCAAGGGTGTGACATGATGTCTACGTCCTTACTAAATTTGATCTGTGTTTAATCGATGTATCATTGTAGCATAATGGCTAACCACCATTATTCAGTTAGCAAGACCGCAAGCCAAGAAGAGGAAATAATAAAACAATTGACTTCACAACCGCAAACTGAAACTAGGACTTAAAATTTAACATCGAAACTGGAACTGCATAAGTGACAGATGACGTGGATTCTTAGAAAGATTTCATCAGACAAAGCTCGGAAGACCATTGGACGAAATAGACATGTGACCCGCTTTCGCGCCAACGCATGTTTTGCATATGTTAATATTTCATCAGAATATGGTAAGCCCGCACTTTTCCTGCAACCAGCCTGATGAACAGACGTGAGAAGCTGGTGTGACCAAATTTTCAAACATGGGATTGCGGAGTGTCTAGATCCGAGGTAAGCTTGTAATTCCCGAGATTAGACTAAGAACCCGATGTATCAGGTATCAGGAAATGGTATCCAGTGTTTGTAATGTCAATTGAAATGTATTATTATTAATTAAAACCTCTGAAATGTAAAAAATGCTCGACTGTAGATTCTAACGACGCAGAGCCGTTCCCGGGCAAACTGACACTCTAATATTCTCTTCGATGAAACTGCAATCTCTGATATTCTTAAGGATAATTATTAACTTTGGGAAGTGCATTATACTACTCCATTCTATTCTGAACAACTGTACGAAGTGATGATTCTAAAGCAATCTTGTGCATTTCAGCAGACACTGATAAAAAAAAATGCTATCACTACCTACAGCTAAAATGACAGTTCGTGTACTAGAATAAGTGCCTTGTTTTAAAACAGACTTATCTATGTCTATTTTCAATTTAGAAAGTTGAGAGAGAAATCCAATCTTTTCTTTCTGCTTCATCTATTGAATGGATAGGGTTTGAAGGATAAATATTTATATTTATGTCAAATTTTAATTAGATAAGAGCACTTATGAACTGCATTACATCAGAAGAGTTGAGCTTCGCGGAACTCCATCACACGAAGTGAACTTAACTCATTACTCAACATAACTTAAAACACAACACCACTCAACACCACTCATCACCACACAACCCAACACTCAACATCACAACAACAACAGATAATGGGAGAGAGTTATTAGATCACAGAAGAAGAAGAAGTTGGTTAATTGGGAAAACACAGAGAATTATTTATACACACTATAAACACCATTGAGTGGAAGAAATGTTATAAATGTATGTCATTTATTTACATGCATCTTGACACCTTCTCACTCTTGTCACTGTCTTACTGTACACGTTCACTGACCCCAGGTCAAATGAGAACTTACATACAGCAGGAACCAGTTGATACAAGGCGTACACAGTGTGATAAACTCTGACCACCCCAAATTAACCCAACACTAGCTTAGAGAAAAAAGAAGGGGAGGGGAACTAGTTCCTACTTCAGGAATTTAGATTTCTTCTGACCTACTTTTAGAATATTGTATTGGTAGGAATGTACATATATATGTGAATATTCATCAGTGATTCTTGGTGGCTACATACCAACAACCACCCAACACATCAGCAAACTAACCACCTAAATCAGACCTGAAAGAGGGAAGCCGAGAGAAAGAGATGAACCACAAGTGAGATGGAAGATGACTTGGCCATGAGCAAAGTATGGGGAGGCCTTCAGAGGAGCTATACGGGCAGACCTGAAGTGGATCCATCAGTCAATGGACCCTGGCTTACCAAATCTTCCAGTCACCAGGTTACCTTTCTAATTGGTACACACCACACCCAATTTCAGGAAACTGATATTTAATTGTTGTATCATCATCACACTTAACATGTACAACATCAAAATGTTTACTATGGTTTCACACTTGTTGACCTCTCATGTATTGATGCTTGTTTATTGATGGCCTGTGACAATGGTCCAATATGCAACTTTTCTAATATATCTTGTGTAAATCACAATAGAGATGTATGTACTGGCCAGAAGGCTCGGGCCCAGTCAATAAATGATTAACATGAATTGACCTTCTGTTAATTTATCAGTTCAAACCTATCTGTGAGTCACCAGCTTCTTTGTACATCATGTTGTCAGAATCTAATGTGATTGATTATGTGTTTGATTGTTTAAAAATAAATCCACTCATAATGACTTACTAAAATGGGGGAGAGAAGACTCTAGATCTATCAACTGCTCAATATCCATGTTTTCTTCATCTAAATCAGGCTGAGAAAATTCTCCAGACTTTCCTCAGATTTGATAAACAAAAAAGGGGGCTCCAGAGCTACAGAATCCTTGGAGAAGGGGCAGAATCCCAGTTAGTAATCATTATTCTCACCAGGGCCATAATCTATATCTCCTAGACTACTTAATAGAACGAGGCCTGCAGATAACTCAAGGTTCATATTCTGGGGTTATTGAAGATAGAAGAGGATGGGGCTCTACTTCTTTTGTTAGAAATGGGGCATGCACTACAGTGATCTCCCACTCCCTTCAAAAATATATGACATATTGGGATGGCTACGTCCTGGATGGTTCCCATAAATAAATTAAACAATTAAATAATACATTGTGTAATTAAAAAGTTACATAAAACAATCACAATTATCTTTAGATTTTGAACATTGTCATTTTCTTATATTGATTGACAGCCACATGATATGAAGGACATTTATGGATAAATAAGAGTAGGTGACTGATCATTCCTTCTGAAGAAGGGGGCCATGGATCAAATAGGCTTATACTTCAGAAAGAGGTGCTCCAGGAGGAATATCAAGTATAAATCTATTATACAAACACTACTTCTCTTCCAGAGAAGGTGTTCTTCTCCTAGAGGTCTGAACTTAACAGCATTTCATCAACCACCGGAAAATCTTATCCGTTGGGAAAACTCTGTCTAATTTCAGATTCTTTTCTTTACTAGGAATTAATTCTGGTTACTTTAATGCCTGCTGCCTTTGGCTTTTCCAGCATTGACAGACAGACATAACATGGGGTGTTTTTAATATTGCACATGCTCTGTTGTATATTTGCAGATCAGGGACTGACAAGCTTACGCGGATCAGACTAACTGCAATTATATTTTTTTAGGCAGAACAAAGCAATAAATTCTAGGCATGGCGGAAACTGCAAAGTTTAGAGCCCAAATAACAGAAACAGGTAGGGAATGCGGGTTAGATGGCCCTGAGCTAGCTAACTATGTTTCAGATGCATTCGACAAAAGAGAAAGACTGCAAGCAGAATTGGCTCTCAAAGAAAAACAGCTTCAGGCTGAATTGGCTGAGAGGGAAAAACGACTTCAAGCAGAATTGGAGGAGAAAGAGAAACGATTTCAAGCAGAATTGGAGGAGAAAGAGAAACGACTACAGGCTGAAATGGAAGATATGGAGAGAGAGCGTCAACACCAACTGGAGTTGAGGAGAATGGAGACTGAAGTGGAGATCCGGAGAATAGAGAAAGGGAGTGGTCCTACACCCTCAACCTCATCAGGATCGCCAGTGACATAACCACCTCCTCACGTCTCTCACCTTAATTCAGGAGCTATGTCATTTCCTCTGGAACCCTTTAATGAACAGACTGACCACATCGAAGGAGTTTTATCACGCTTCGAGGCAATGGCTGTCAGCTGTGGGCTTGAAGAAAGTAGATGGGCGACGAAGTTAGCGCAGGCCTTAAGAGCCACGGCGTATGATGTGTTATCGCGCCTCACTAGAGAGGAACAACAGAACTACACACTTAAGACGGCACTCTTGAGCCGCTTCGAAGTGGACGCCGAATCTTATACACTCAGGTTCAAAACCGCAAGGAAGGAACCGGGTGAGAGTTACGCGCAACACGTTGAAAGACTGAAGTCATACATACAAAGATGGGCTTGCTTGGGAGGATTTGAGGAAAGAGGACTCCGTGAAATGATCATCATTGATCAGATCAAGGGGAAAATGCAGAACGAAATGAAGGCATTCTTAACCCAAAACAGGGGCTGACCGCCTAGAAACTATAATCATCCTGGCAGAGAGATTTGAAAAATCTCAGAAGGAGATGGGAGGAAAGGGACGTTCGAACAACACCCCCTCTCAAAACAAAACTCCACAGCCAAAAGAGGGTGAAAACACTGTAGCCACCAAGAAAAAGGGGAAATCCCCGAAAAACACTCAAAACTCAGTCCAAACAGCGCCGAAGGAGGACAAACCATTCTGTACCCACTGCAAAATTAGAGGTCACACATTTCAGAATTGCAGGAAGAAGCTACCTCCACACACAGCGGCATGTTTTGCCAACCGAAAAGAGAAAGAAGTGAGCACTGGTGAAACGTCCAAACAGACACCTCATCAAGACACATCATCTCGTATTACGGTTGTAGAATCCATCTTGCTAAATGGATTCAAGACTACCTGTTTATATGATACTGGATTATCGTATGACTGTGTTGTCTCATCATCCTTAGTTCACCCTGAACAGGTGACAGAGGAAATAGTGGAATTACAGGGACCACTGAAGAGTTCAACAAATATGTCTCTTCCAGTGGCAAAAGTGAACATAGCCTCGCGGTATGTCACTGGGACAATCAAGGCAGCAGTCTTGGACGATCCGATATATCCCGTAATCCTCGGCTGTAGATTTATCGTTCTAGGAGAACCTGTTCAACCTGTGGCGATGGCGACCATGACCACTCGATCCCAGGCAACAAAAACTCCAGAAACAACTACGCCAATCCCTCGAACGGAGGAACTGAAGAGGGCACAAGAAGCCGACAGCACCTTGGAACCCTGCTTCAGAAAACTGCCAAAATCACATTTACCTCTACGTAAAGGTGATCTGTTCATGAAGTCAGCACTTCTTTACAGAAAAGCAGGACGAGCTGGACAAGAGTTTAATCAACTTGTTGTACCAACTCAATACAGGACTCAGATCTTAGAGATGGGTCCTACATTCAGTGGGCACATGGGTATCAACGCTACTACACAGCGGATTACCACTCACTACTTTTGGCCATGGATGAACTCAGACATACAACGGTTTGTAAAATCATGCCCTCAGTGTCAGAAAATATCACCAAAACACCGGACACCACCGGCAATGTTGGGTGAATCGCCAATCACTGGAATTCCATTTGAGAAAGTGGCTGTAGACATAATCGGACCTCTCTCAGCAACGAAGAGGCGAAACCGATTCATATTAACGCTTGTGGACAAAACAACCATGTGGGCCGAAGCAGTTCCTATGCCCAGCTGTGACTCCAAACACGTCGCTGATGCATTATTAGGAATATTCACCCGTCTAGGATTCCCACGAAGGATCTTGACGGACAACGGTTCACAGTTTCGTGGTAAGCTCATGGAAGAGACCTTCAGACTTTTTCATGCACGCCATATCTTCAGTTCACCATATCACCCTCAGTCAAATGGACTTGTGGAAAGATGGAACGGTACATTGATTAGTATCCTGCGCAAAATTGCCCAGGAGAAGACAGAGGATTGGGACTTGTATTTACCCGCGGCTTTATTCACTTATAGGGAGGTACCCCATCACTCAACAGGTTTTGCTCCAGCCACATTGTTGTTTGGACGACCGATCAAGGGACCACTGGAGGCGTTAATTCGAACGTGGACTGATAATACTACAGATGATACGGTCGTGACTGCATCTACATATGTTGCCGAGTTGAAAAATCGTTTACAACACAGTTGGAAACAAGCGAATGTCAATCTACGTCAAGCCAGACGAAGAATTGCTCGTAACTTCAACCGCAAGGCAAAGGATAGAGAGTTAGAGGTAGGAGAGAAGGTGATGTTGCTGCTTCCAACCAGTCAGAATAAGCTGCAAATAGGATGGAGAGGACCATATGTAGTGACGGAGAAGATCTCACGTACCAACTACAGAATTTTAGTCAAAGGCAAGATGAAAGTATTTCACATAAACCTCTTGAAGAAGTTTCATGAAAGACCCTCAACCACCGAACCAGCACATCTGATGGCCATGAGTGTGGCTACTGAAGTCGAAGAAGGATCAACAATGGGAGTCGAGTGCCAACTGCAAGCCAAAGAGACCTTTAAGGATGTGGAAATTAATCCCAACGTAACAATGGATCAGCAAAAGCAGATTAGGGAACTTATGGCAAAATATGCAGAAGTACTTACTGATACGCCAGGAAGAACTGATTTGGAGGAATTTGACATGAAGTTAAATGACACAGTGCCTGTGCGAGTCAAGACTTACCCAGTTCCTTATGCAAAGCAAAAGACTTTAGAGGAAGAAATACAACAGCTGCTCACCGCAGGAATAATCTCACCATCTGAATCACATTACAGTGCTAGCGTCGTCTTATTGAGAAAGCCAAGTGGAGAACATAGATTGTGCATCGATTATCGACAGCTCAATGCTATTACTGAATTCCAATCAGAACCTCTGCCTGATCAGAATAAACTCTTCACAGCACTCAACCGAGCTAAGTACTTTACTAGGATTGATCTCAGTAAGGGATATTATCAGATTCTTGTAAAACCGGAAGTTAGACCATGGTTAGCTTTCAGCACGCCTGGAGGACACTATGAGTTCAATGTTCTTCCATTCGGATTAAGTAATGCTCCCAGCGTCTTTACACGTATGATGAGAAAATTACTTGACCCACTACAGCATCCAGAAATCAGTCACTTCATGGATGACATCCTGATCGCCACTGAAACATTTGAAGAGCATGTAGAAACCCTGCATCTTTTGTTCAGGCGCCTCAGAGAAACTGGATTGACGGCTAGACCAAAGAAGTGTCAGATAGGATTCCAAGAATTGGACTTTCTAGGTCATAAGATATCTCATGGACTGATAACTCCACAAGAGGGAAATGTGGACAAACTCCAGAGAGCACCTCGTCCAAAAACAAAGAAGGATGTAAGATCATTTGTATCCTTATGTGGATTCTATCAAAAATACACCAAGGACTTCAATACTCTGTCAGCACCTTTAACGGATCTTACCAAAAAGGGGACACCAGAGAAAGTCACTTGGTCAGCTGACTGTGAGAGAGCTTTCACAGCACTAAAGCAGGCATTAACTGCTCATCCAGTCTTACATCTACCAGACCTCGACCAACCATTCGTGCTGCGCACCGATGCCAGTAACATAGGAATTGGGGCAACGCTGTGCAGAGAAAGGGAGATGTACCATCAGAGCTATTCCCTGTAGCCTATGCTAGCAGGAAATTGAATGCAGCAGAGAGAAATTACAGTACTATCGAGAGAGAGTGTCTTGCGCTCGTATGGAGTGTACAGAAATTTCAGGCATACCTATATGGCAAACACTTCACAGTGCAATGTGACCATCAACCACTAATGTTTCTCGCAGCTTCTAAGACTCTGAATGCCCGACTTATGAGGTGGTCGCTGCTTCTTCAACCTTACTCGTTCCAGGTTGAGTATGTTCCTGGGAAAATGAATGTGGGAGCGGACTTCCTGAGTCGACACCCAGTGCCTGATGAACCATGTCAATCAGATGCAGAAGAGAATACAAAGGGGGGAAATGGGAGCAGCTTGATAACTGAAAATGTTGGAAACCTAGTTCCATACCGTAGAACAATCTGGGGTGGGGCCATGTGTGAGGTTTTTTTATGGGTTTATAGAGAATTACAGAAGTTCCAATGAGTGAAGTTCTATAAAGTATATCTCTCTATAAAAGATACAGGTTAGTAACAGCAAGTAGTGTCTAGAGGTATTGATATTTATTCTCGCATAACCCTTGTAGAGAAACCATTCAGAATTTTGGCTCATCGAGTACCCCCACTGTGAGAAATTAGACCTAAGTTAAGTTCTACACAGAATTATTTATTGATGATTTCTCTTCTAGGCCATATATAGAGATCTTGGCAGTTAGCCACAGTAACCAATGAAAGCAGTTCTCTAATCTTCCAGCTGACTGTGCTCTGGTCGCCAACCTCATGTTTGATCTCTAATTATTTATTTCAAGTGACACAAGACACTTGGACAAATGATCACATTGACAATTGTACCATTGTAGTGAACATAACAACAACAACAACTGTATTTTACACTGGTTGAACAGACAACATGAGAAGATCTTGCCAACAGTTGGACAAACATTCATAAAGGAATGATCACACCAACAGATTAGACAAGTCATACATCATGGAAGATACTTGACAACAACCACACAGAACTTTCACAATCTCTGTAACCAACCACAACAGTAGAGTAACAGTCACCATGAAGATGCTTGACACCAGTTGGACAAGACAACCACAGAGACATATATCTCAAAACTGTTTTCTTACTACTAATCATTTATTAATGTTTCTGGACCAGGTGGAGACTCAGGCTTCATATAGTCAATCATCACACTTCAAATTCTTAGTTAATATGTAATATATTGACATAATTATGAACCTAAATACAACACCCAAATCCCACCGAGACATTAATCTAAATAACCCTCCTCCTTCACTTCTCTACTCCATAAGTTATCCTACACCACACTTTAGACTTAAATCCTTTCTTCGACTGTTAATGAGGGAAACACAAGATCAGTCATAAATTGGGCAAGCATAGGGACGTTTCTGCGCCACTGGTCTGTTTAATCCTTTTAGCACCTATGATGGTGTTGGACAGCTCAGGTTACAGTTCTCCCCATGATGGTTTTCCAATTCAGGCTATTCCCTGCTGTCACAATCTTGAAAGAAATTTTAAAGCTCTATCTTTTCACTGGTGAGTTCATGAAGTTGACACTTAGGACTGTTCTTTTACTTTTCCAGTAGAGGAAGATCTAAAAAGAAACAATATGTCCTAGCATTCATCTTTCTGTCTATCTCACCTAAATTTGACTGTTCATGAAGTTGACACTTAAGACTGTTCTTTTACTTTTCCAGTGGAGGAAGATCTAAAAAGAAACAATATGTCCCAGCTGTCTTTCTTCACAGTCTATCACTCCTAAGATTTCTGATGGACTTAACACCAATCCATTTTGAGAATTTGCTCTATAAATGAACTTCTGCTCCTTTAGCTTTCAGCCATTATTTATATTAAGCTGTGATAGGGTCAGCTCCAAGTGCACCTTTAATGTCCACTCTTAGCCAGTAGTGACATGCTGAAGACCAGGTGATCTCTCCTCTTAAGGTTTCTTCTTGAATTTATCTTGAAGATATAGCCTGAAGCTTTTACAAAATTGGAGAGTATCCCTGTCTTAGGATTTTAAGAAAGACTTTTCTTCAGTGCCATCTGTATAGGCAAGAATTAGTGGATTCAGGCTCAATCCTTGCAACATGTTGTTCATTTTGGTCTTTTTGGAGTCTGACTTTTCAGCTGGAGTTGAAGCTAGAGCTCAGGACTTCCCTGGAGTTGTCCTGGTAATTAAAAGGCCTCCCCCATCTTCCTCTGGAATACACATATTCAGCTGACAAACACTGTAGGTTAATTTCTACAGTGCAATGCAGTCCTGCAAACATGGATTTGATAAGTGTCTTTACTTTTACAAATATGAGAAGTTAATTATATAATTACCATCTCATTCATTCAAACATTCTCAGCCATTATAAGGGAGAAATTACATGCAGTATATAGCATCACACATTCTGAAACATAACTGCCAAAGGTAACTCTCAAGAGCGATGTACAGTTTGGTTAAGAATGGTCATGATAGGCACTCAACGAATGTTCAGAGCGCACAAAGGTTTTGCCATATGCATTGAGCGTGGTTTACAGTCATAAGCATATGCAAATCATCAAATCAGACAGACAATAGACATGGTAAGAATGTTTCAAAGCGGTAGACATGACAGGTTTTGAGCGGCAGTTTTAGAGTCACTGTACCGAAGTCCTGTCTTCTTTTTACATTTTCTCAAGAAAATACTCGGCCATTCGTCTCTCTCTCACTTCATCAGGTTTACACATAACATATTAAATGATTTAGGTACCTGGAGTGCAGATGACCACATCCTAAAGAATGCTTTTGGGCAAATTTTACCACTGCATCTTGAACATGTCCTTACGGGATGGAATCAAGGCTTCGACTGGCGGGCTAATTATGTATTAAGGAGCGTTACCAGCCCAAGGGTTACCCAATCAAATTGAGACCCCACCATTCATCTACCCTCTCTCGATCTAGAATCTACGATTCTATTTTTAGTTAGGGTATCAATACGGCTTACTGTGGTTAACTACTAAGTATTGAGAAATGTAAATGGACTGGGGATGCGAACGTCTGAAGACATCATGCCACACCATGTAGCATAATGGCTAACCACCATTATTCAGTTAGCAAGACCGCAAGCCAAGAAGAGGAAATAATAAAACAATTGACTTCACAACCGCAAACTGAAACTAGGACTTAAAATTTAACATCGAAACTGGAACTGCATAAGTGACAGATGACGTGGATTCTTAGAAAGATTTCATCAGACAAAGCTCGGAAGACCATTGGACGAAATAGACATGTGACCCGCCTTCGCGCCAACGCATGTTTTGCATATGTTAATATTTCATCAGAATATGGTAAGCCCGCACTTTTCCTGCAACCAGCCTGATGAACAGACGTGAGAAGCTGGTGTGACCAAATTTTCAAACATGGGATTGCGGAGTGTCTAGATCCGAGGTAAGCTTGTAATTCCCGAGATTAGACTAAGAACCCGATGTATCAGGTATCAGGAAATGGTATCCAGTGTTTGTAATGTCAATTGAAATGTATTATTATTAATTAAAACCTCTGAAATGTAAAAAATGCTCGACTGTAGATTCTAACGACGCAGAACCGTTCCCGGGCAAACTGACACTCTAATATTCTCTTCGATGAAACTGCAATCTCTGATATTCTTAAGGATCATTATTAACTTTAAGAAGTGCATTATACTACTCCATTCTATTCTGAACAACTGTACGAAGTGATGATTCTAAAGCAATCTTGTGCATTTCAGCAGACACTGATAAAAAAAATGCTATCACTACCTACAGCTAAAATGACAGTTCGTGTACTAGAATAAGTGCCTTGTTTTAAAACAGACTTATCTATGTCTATTTTCAATTTAGAAAGTTGAGAGAGAAATCCAATCTTTTCTTTCTGCTTCATCTATTGAATGGATAGGGTTTGAAGGATAAATATTTATATTTATGTCAAATTTTAATTATATAAGAGCACTTATGAACTGCATTACATCAGAAGAGTTGAGCTTCGCGGAACTCCATCACACGAAGTGAACTTAACTCATTACTCAACATAACTTAAAACACAACACCACTCAACACCACTCATCACCACACAACCCAACACTCAACATCACAACAACAACAGATAATGGGAGAGAGTTATTAGACACAGAAGAAGAAGAAGTTGGTTAATTGGGAAAACACAGAGAATTATTTATACACACTATAAACACCATTGAGTGGAAGAAATGTTATAAATGTATGTCATTTATTTACATGCATCTTGACACCTTCTCACTCTTGTCACTGTCTTACTGTACACGTTCACTGACCCCAGGTCAAATGAGAACTTACATACAGCAGGAACCAGTTGATACAAGGCGTACACAGTGTGATAAACTCTGACCACCCCAAATTAACCCAACACTAGCTTAGAGAAAAAAGAAGGGGGGGGGGGGAACTAGTTCCTACTTCAGGAATTTAGATTTCTTCTGACCTACTTTTAGAATGTTGTATTGGTAGGAATGTACATATATATGTGAATATTCATCAGTGATTCTTGGTGGCTACATACCAACAACCACCCAACACATCAGCAAACTAACCACCTAAATCAGACCTGAAAGAGGGAAGCCGAGAGAAAGAGATGAACCACAAGTGAGATGGAAGATGACTTGGTCATGAACAAAGTATGGGGAGGCCTTCAGAGGAGCTATACGGGCAGACCTGAAGTGGATCATCAGTCAATGGACCCTGGCTTACCAAATCTTCCAGTCACCAGGTTACCTTTCTAATTGGTACACACCACACCCAATTTCAGGAAACTGATATTTAATTGTTGTATCATCATCACACTTAACATGTACAACATCAAAATGTTTACTATGGTTTCACACTTGTTGACCTCTCATGTATTGATGCTTGTTTATTGATGGCCTGTGACAATGGTCCAATATGCAACTTTTCTAATATATCTTGTGTAAATCACAATAGAGATGTATGTACTGGCCAGAAGGCTCGGGCCCAGTCAATAAATGATTAACATGAATTGACCTTCTGTTAATTTATCAGTTCAAACCTATCTGTGAGTCACCAGCTTTTTTGTACATCATGTTGTCAGAATCTAATGTGATTGATTATGTGTTTGATTGTTTAAAAATAAATCCACTCATAATGACTTACTAAAATGGGGGAGGGAAGACTCTAGATCTATCAACTGCTCAATATCCATGTTTTCTTCATCTAAATCAGGCTGAGAAAATTCTCCAGACTTTCCTCAGATTTGATAACAAAAAAGGGGGCTCCAGAGCTACAGAATCCTTGGAGAAGGGGCAGAATCCCAGTTAGTAATCATTATTCTCACCAGGGCCATAATCTATATCTCCTAGACTACTTAATAGAACGAGGCCTGCAGATAACTCAAGGTTCATATTCTGGGGTTATTGAAGATAGAAGAGGATGGGGCTCTACTTCTTTTGTTAGAAATGGGGCATGCTCTACAGTGATCTCCCACTCCCTTCAAAAATATCTGACAATCATCATAGCTGTTGAACGTTTAAACATGGCTAACTTGTCTTCGTGAAAGTAGTTGTGTAGAATAAAAAGCGTGTGCAAGCAGAAAGTTCAGGAAAGAAAGATACTTGTGAAAATTGTTGAACAGACGACATTACGACCAACAATAACACTCGACGGCATACAAACCTAAATCAAAACTTAGCGACAAGCATACACCTCACAAAAACACAGATTCTAAAATTGTTTCCTCCAAAAGTAAACAGGTTTTTGTGTGTCACCTGAAACTGTTACCCGTAGAGGTCATTTGTCCTAACAGTAACGACCCTACAGTCTCTGGTCCTGTTTTCACCATTCTCCAGTGTCTCCAGAGCACTTAAGTATTACCTTTTTCATATACTTTTGTATGCAAGTTTAGGCACGCGCTGTAAATTCAGAAATATTGTATAAATTGTTCAAATTACTAACACTTTATAACAAAATTGCGTGTGTGAGAATTCATTTTCATTGAAACATTCCATCATGTCAACTTTAAATGATTTCATTGAGATGGGTTTAAAGTTAAAGTTAACTGGTGATTAGTTGACAAAGTGGAGTGAAACAAAATATTCAGAACACCTCCTAGCACAGGAAAAAGCTAGGGACCGCGATGAAAGGGCGGCTGAAAGAGCTGCAAAAACTAAGCAGGCAGAATTGGATTTGGCTGCAAAAACTAAGCAGGCAGAAGTGGAGTTGGCTGAAAGAGAGCTGAAAAAGGCAGAAATAGATGCTGAAGTGAAGAAAGCAGAAATTTTAGCTCAAAGTAAACGAGAAGAGCTCGAACTACAGCTGAAAATCAAACAGCTTGAAGCCGAAACAGCTGTAGACAAAGAATCTCGCAAATCAGAAAGACTGGAAAAGGAAAACCAATACAAAAAGTACCAAGGGATCGTGAGAAACTATACCTCGGGAGACTGCATAGCAGCCTTTACCCAGAACTTTGAAACATTAATGGACCATTACCAGATCCCAGAAACTGAATGGAACATAATATACATGAAAAGTTTATCAGGGGAGCCTCTGAAAGTCATAGAGACCATCCCTAAAGATCTCAGAAAAGACTATCAGTACATAAAGTCAAAAATTATGTCACATTTCCTGTTAGATGAAGCAGGCTACAGAGAACAATTTAGTAAGATATCTCCAAAACCTACACAAACGTTCTCTGACTACATTTCTGTAGTACAGGATATTTTCAGCAAATGGCTGTCTGCGGCCAAGATTTAATGATAACTTTAATAAACTAAAAGATCTCATCCTTAGAGATAAAATCATCTCATCTCTTCCACCTCCATTTTCCAAGTTTCTGCTAGAGTGTCAGTGTGAAAGTGTAGAACAGATAGAAAAACGAGGTTCTGGCTATTTTACAGCCAACAAGCATTGTTTTTCCAGTGGGTTGACTGACTTAAGTTTTGTAGCAGCTGCTACATATGACAAACCAAGATCAGAGCCCTACAATAGGCAAAGATCATTTAAGCCTAGTACTGAGAAATACCAGCAATGTAGATTTTGCCAACTAGCACACAATCAGACAGAGATGTGTGATAAAAACCCAGAATATCTAAAATACTTGCAAAACTACGTGAATAAGCAAGACAAAGAGCGAAGAAGCTATAAACGCCTAACCAAATGCTTCCTCTGTAAGGCGTATGGCCACTGGCGCCATTCCTGTTTAGGCAAACAGATGACCAAGAAGGCTAATGCAGCCATGTTCGATAGCTCTTCCTCAGATGAAGAACAAGTCGAAGACCACCCTGTGAACTCAGCACAGACTATTGATATATTTAAGTTAGAAAAATGTACCACCTGTAATCAATTTCATGAAGATGGCCTTTTGACATGCGGCCACTCAATACCTATCACCAATGAAGAAGCTAACTTGGTGATAGACTCCAAAGGCAAGATTAACATCCACCAGGGATATGTTAATGGCAAATCTGCTACAGTCTTACGGGACAGCGGAAGCACTCTTATCGGTGTAAAAAGAGGGTTCATATTGCCTACAGACTATACAGGCAAGCACATAACATGCAGAACTTTCTCGGGTAACATCGAGAAATATCCACTTGCATGGGCGTATATTGACACCCCGTTCATCACAGGAAAGGTCAAATGTGCAGCATTATCCAACCCATGTTGTGATATTATTGTAGGTAACCTACCTGAGGTGAATGATATGCCTCATAACACCATAACATCTAGTGCCAAGTGTATTAATGATGATGTACCAGCATCTCCATCTAACTGCATTAGTGAGAGTGTGATATCATTGAATGAATGCACTGTAGCCAATTCTGTAATATCATCACATGAATCCATTGATGTAATTGATTCACCACCATGTCATGTTACCGATAATGTTAACGCAGTAACTAGATCTGCTGCTAGAGTGCAAGATCAAATTGATCAAACTGAGGCACTACAAATGCTAAGCCCAGTGTTACTTCCTCCTAAAACCATGAGGGAGAACTTTATAAAAGCCCAAAAGGCTGATCCATCATTGTGTAAATATTTTAATCTTATAGGCCAAAAGCCAAGGTTAACCAAAAATGCAAGATGGCATTTTGCTCTGAAAGATTGCATCCTCACAAGGTACTATACCAGAGGCAACAACACCACGGAGCAAACGGTACTGCCAGTTGAATACCGTAAACAGGCCTTACATCTTGCACATGATATGCCTTTCGCAGGGCATATGGCATATTCAAAGACCAGATCTAGATTGTTAACACAGTTTTATTGGCCAAAATTCTGCAATGACACGAAACAATATTGCAGATCCTGTGACATCTGCCAAAAACTTGTGAAACGGGGTAAACACCCACAGGCTGAATTACATGTTAAAGATTTAGCCAGTAGACCCTTTGAGAAGATCTCGGTTGACATTATAGGTCCTCTAAATCACGTTACATCTAGAGGAAATAAATACATAATTACAACAATTGATCTCTGTAGTCGGTGGCCAGAAGCTATTCCCCTCAAGAACATAACTGCCAAAGAGGTGATGGAAGTTTTCTTCCATATATTCTCAAGAGTAGGGTTCCCTGACACTATCCTCTCCGATCGTGGAAGTCAATTTATAGCGTCAGCAACGCAAGCTTTCACCAAAATGTTAGGTGTTAAGCAATGCTTTAACAGCCCATATCATCCTCACTCCACTGGGATTATAGAGAAAATTAACGGGGACTTAAAGCATATGCTGTCTAAAGTCACACAAGAACATCCTGAAGACTGGGATACCTATTTGCCTGCCATATTATTTGCTTATCGCGAAGTTCCTCATGCCAGCACCGGTTTCTCACCATTTGAACTTGTGTATGGTGCCAAACCACGCGGCCCATTATGTATATACAACTCCATGTTAACTGAAACTACACCTGTACATAAACCCATATCATCATACGAACATGTAACATCATTGCGTGAAAGAATAATGAGATCTTGTATCATAGCCAAGGAAGCACTTACATAATCTGGTGCTATCTATAGACAATACGCAAACAGAGGAAACAGGACGATAACGCTGACACCTGGACAGGACGTTCTTCTTCTTCTACCGAGTGACCGACATTTACTGACAGACTCATGGCAAGGGCCATTCAAAGTACTAAGACAGATCTCGACGGTTGACTATGAAATTGCAGTCAAAGACAAACATAAAATATTCCACGTCAACATGCTAAAACCATACTACAACAGAGACGAAGACCAAGACGAGACAGCAGCCAGCACCACCATAGTTGACCATGAAGACGACGAGGAGACCGACGAAATACCAACACCAGCACTGGACACGACAAATTGTTTACAAGACATTAAAATAAACCCTCATCTGACGCAAGCAGAGACCGACAGTTGCAGACAATTAATACAAAACTACAATACCATCTTTTCTAACCAACCAGGACAAACAGACTTAGTACACCACCACATTACCTTGACATCCAACACACCAATAAAATGCAGACCATACTCCATTCCCATACATTACAAAGAAAAACTACATCAAGAAATTATAGACTTAGAAAAGAACCACATCATCAGACGATCACAGTCACATTTTTGTTCTCCAATAGTCATAGTGCGCAAAAAGGACAACACAATAAGACTCTGTGTAGATTACAGAAGACTGAATAAGATCACACAGTTGGATTTAGAACCAATGACCAACTGTGAAGAACTACTGACTGAACTGACAGACTCTAGGTACTTTACGAAACTGGACATGACAAAAGGTTACTGGCAGATACCGGTAGACGAACAAAGCACACATTTGATAGCCTTTGCCACACCTTGGGGACTGTACGAATGGTGCAAACTTCCATTTGGGCTTGTCAATGCCCCAGCAACATTCGTACGCATGACCAGACTATTACTGATAGACATAACGAATATCATCTCGTACATGGACGACATTTGTGTACACACAAAGACAATGACAGACCATATAACGACATTACAGCAGACGTTTGACCGCATCAGACAGCACGGACTGACAGTTAAACCTGCCAAAGTTGACATAGCCTACCAAGAAATCTCCTTTTTGGGCTATAAAATCTCTAACGGCTTTGTCACGACTGACGACAACATCGTGTCAAAAATTCTAAAACTATCACTTCCGACTACAAAGAAACAAGTCAGAAGTGTGTTACTAGCTAAATTACTACAGACAGTTCATACCAGATTTTGCTGAACTGACTGAAAGTTTTACTAACATACTAAAAAAAAGAACATCCAAATAAGATTGTGAACAGCGAATGCCTAAAACCTGCATTCGATAAAGTATTATCCTATTTTTCCGAGAATAGTTCAAAGAATCCCATTCTCAAATTGCCAAATTTGCATATTCCTTTCAGATTTCGCACAGATGCGAGCTCCGTGGCGATTGCGGCTGTACTTTCACAGGAAAGTGACGGCATTTTGCATCCTATATATTACCTAAGCCGTAAACTCAAACCGAGGGAACGAAGTTGTTCCACACCTCAGAAAGAAGCTCTCGCTCTTGTGTATGCTATCACAAAATTGTCCAGATTCCTCCTTGGGAGGCATTTTATAGTGGAAACCGACAATAGTCCACTGACGATCATTACATCAGGTGCGCCGACTAACCACATGATAGCTCGATGGTCTCTTTTGCTCCAAGACTACAGCTTTGAAGTGAGACACATCCCCGGCAAGCTTAATACACTAGCCGATCTTTTGTCCCGTTGTCCCGATGATACCCAGTAGCCACTTATGTCTGAGTGCAGTGTGTCAGAACACTCAGACCATCACAGCCAGTAATGAAGTTTTTTTTCTCAGAGAAGCTGTGAATTATGTGATAGGGACCAGATCCCATTGTAAATAGTGCTAGTATCTTATAAATATTGTGATAATTGTGTTGTATAAGTGCGTAGTATGTGGTAGAAAGTGAACAGTATTAATTGTAAATATTACGAACAAAGAACAGTGCCACATGCGTTCATAACTTACCTCAAGTGAACAATTTAAGTTATCCGTGGTACCTGTAAACCGGACTTATCCAGTGACATTTTAATCCGTATGAAACGAACGAGTGATTGAAACAAACTGTGACAGTTAAACCACTGTAGAACATTGTAATCCAGAAGTTTCCAACGAAACATCGAACACACCAGCTAGTTATAACAACTTAACATTCCGAGTATTGTTACATCCTTGCGGAACAAGTGTGTGAAGAACTTTCGTTTACATCAGCTGTGCGTGTGTACTTCCGGAAAGTTATAAATTTATACAAAAGTGTAGCAGACTATGAACAAAAACCCAAAAATTAATGACGCATGTAAAATATTTGTGAAACACGAATTTAAAATACGCGAATTGTGTATTATGATTTTTGTAGTAGTGTAATCTGAGAATCATATCTTGATCAACTTGTTCACAGTAGTGACATTTATTTCGCTATTGTAAAGAAGCATCAAGCTATGACGATGAGAAATATATTAATAAATGTAATTTATTGTATTTAATATATGTTTAGATTATTTCCCTTGTATTTAATTGTTGTCACATATTACACCGAAGGGCAGTAAATCGAAATAGGTGGTAATGTGTAAGGTATAAAAATAGCCTTTGTGTTGCCAGGTTGTCAACACTCCAAGATGACATCAGCTGGGCATGGAAGAGATTGCCGAAGTTGTAGACCAACATGAGGTGTCCCTGCCAAATGTGGGTAGGACTCTAAGGTTGAAGTCGTCTCATATTGGGACTCCTTACAGTCTAACCTGACGTTTTCGAATTTTTTTTTTAAGATTTTGGTTGCGAGGTAGTTGCATGTAATGCTGGTGCTACCGGTCTGACTGTGTCATAATTGCAACGGACGTGATTATCCATCGAGAGGATTGTACTTGGGAGGTGTTACCTTTTGACACCACATGAGTTATATATATATATATATATATATATATATATATATATATATATATATATATATATATATATATATATATATATATATATATATAACTTGCAATACCTACGTATTTCAATTAAACCTATGCCAATGCATATGACAACTAATGGGAAGATTCTGACTGGGTTAAAATATTAACCCTAAATTTACAAAGAGCTCACATGAAAGATGATACCTTTCATGAATGGGAGGCGGGGAGAGTGTCATAATCCCCAATAGTTGTGCCGCGGCGTCGTTACGAGCGCCAGGCAAATACCAGTTACCTATCCACAGGTTCGCTGGTGAGTTAGAGTAACCGCCAGCGGTCAAGCAAGTACAAGCGTGACGCATGCAGTTCCCGCTGGACTCGATCCCACAGGGCAAGTGCTCAGAGCGAGAAACGGCAGACGAGGCTTGGGTATTCGGACTGGACAGACGTGGTTTGAGAGAGGCTTGTATTATTGCTGTGCCTGAATGTCGATTGCTAGTATCTCTTGTGAGAAGATGGAAGACTGCGCGGCTGTGGTTTGAGTCTGTGAGTGTATTGATTCATTGACTGTGTGTATTATTGTATTCACATTGTGCTGGCAACATGCCGAATTAGATTGTGTTGCATGTGAAGTGTAATTAAAACATTAAACTTAGTGTTACCGTGTGTCAAGTCAAATCATTCTGTGACTGTGTATGTCTCGCATATGTTAGGTCAAGCGAGCCAGATTCATCCTTAATGTGAGAACCTGACATGATCAGGAATCTAGGAACAGAGGCGAAGTACAGAACAGATTTGATATATTGTCTGATCTAGAGATATTATTCCAGGATGTGAATGATCAATGGGAAATGTTAAAGAATTCAATCAGTTTGGCTGCAGAAACAACTATTCCAAAATTAAAGAAAGTGGGTCGTAAGAAATGGATGACTGAAGAAATTTTACACATAATGGAAACAAGAAGACTCAACAAAAATAATCCTGCTAAATATGAAGAAATCCACAGACACGTCAGAATATTATGTAGGAAGGCAAAAGAATCATGGCTTGAGGAAAAGTGCTTAGAAATTGAAAAACATCACAACAGTCAAAATATCAAATTAGTGCACAAAAGAATTCAGGAACTTACTAATAAAAGAACAAGTACATCAACAGGATGTCTAAAAACTAAAGATGGCAAAATCATAATAGAAAAAGATCAGATTCTACATGTATGGACAGATTATGTGAAAAACCTGTATAATGATAACAGAGAGGAACAGTATGATATTATATTTAATAATGAAGGACTACCAATTTTAAAGATGGAGGTTCAAAATGTTCTTAAGCATATGAAAGCTGGCAAGGACCCCCAGTGCAGATAACATCACAACAGAAATGATTAAAGCTTTAGAAGAATTTGGATTAGAGCAAGTCACCAGACTGCTGAACACATTATATGATACTGGAGATATACCTTCTGAATTATGTAATTCTGTATTTATTGCAATCCCAAAGAAATCAGGAACCTTGGAATGTGATCAACATAGAACAATTAGTATAATGAGTCACATCACAAAGATTTTGCTACGAATTATCATGCAAAGAGTGAGGAAGAAAATACAACCTGAAATAGGGGAAGAACAATGTGGGTTTGTAGAAGGAAAGGGTACAGTAAATGCTGTGTATATGCTGCGAACAGTTATTGAACGTGCTATAGAAGTAAACAAGGATATACATCTTTGCTTTATTGACTACACAAAGGCTTTTGATAGAGTTAGACATGTCAACATGGTGGATATGCTTGCAGATCTACAAATTGATGGGAAAGACATTAGACTTATAAAAAACATATATTGGAAACAACAAGCTGCCATAAGGATTGATAATGAAGTGGGACAATATCAACCTATTAAGAGAGGTGTTAGGCAGGGATGTGTAATGTCTCCAGATCTTTTTTCCCTATACAGTGAAAATATTTTCAGAAATGTAGAAGATATAAATGGAATCAGCATTGGAGGAAGAAACATCAATAACATTAGATATGCAGATGATACAGTATTGATTGCAGACAATGCACAGGATCTGCAACAATTAGTAGACTGCGGTTGTTGTACACAGTGAGCAGCTGGGGTTGGAATTAAATTGTAAGAAGACACAGGTTATGGTCGTCACTAGGAAGAACGAAGTACCACAATGTAATATACAAGTAAATGGGAATATTCTTCAACAAGTGAATCGATACAATTATCTCGGAACAGTCATAACATCTGATGGGAGATGCCTTGAAGAGATTAGAACAAGAATCGCCATGGCGAAAGTAGCCTTTAGCAAGATGAAAAACATTCTGACCAATAAAAAGATGTCAATTGAAACGAGAAAAAGAGTGTTGAGGGGGTACATAGAGCCTGTTCTTTTGTATGGATGTGAAACTTGGACAATGTGCAGTCAAGCTGAAAAACATTTGATGGCTACAGAAATGTGGTTTCTGAGGAAAATGCAAAGAATACCATGGACAGATAGAAAAACCAATGACCAAGTACTACAAGAGACAAATGAAAATCGTAGACTGATTAGAGAAATTAGACGAAGACAGTCACAATTTTATGGACATGTTATGAGAAGAAATTGATTGGAGAACTTATTGACAACTGGCAAGATCGAGGGGAACAGACCAAGAGGAAGACCGAGAGGAAAATACCTGGATGGCTTGGCCACATGGCATGGACGAGACAGGAACACTGAGCTGATCCACGACTCTGGTGATAAGTGAAATGGCGAGTCATGACCGCCCACGCTTTCCGGCATGGCACATGATTGATTGATTGATACTTGCACAACAGAAGAGCCCGAGTACAGATTGACGGACTCAAGAGTAAGAAAGTACTATTGCGTCACGGTGTTCCCCAGGGCGACGTCTTGTCCTCCACACTTGTTCTAATCTTCATCGATGATTTTGTTGCTAATCTACCGCATGGAATTAAAGCGGCAATGTACGCCAATGACCTATTTCTGTGGAGCACAAATGAACATGCATCAGTGGCCACCAGATCGCTACAAAGAACTGTAGATACATTTGTTGCAAGGGCAAATAGTGTGTCAGCATAAACACTGACAAGTGCAGCAGCGCTCTATTTACTCTTCCCTCCCTCCCCCCCCCCCTCTCTCTCTCTCTCTCTCTCTCTCTCTCTCTCTCTCTCTCTCTCTCTCTCTCTCAAACAAACAAACAAAAGGCAGGGATCATCCAGATAAATGGAACACCCCTAAGAGAAGATAAAGAACCAGCATAGCTTGAAGCAACATTTGATGTCTGGCTGACATGGAGAAAACATATTAAAAAGCAGTAGCAAAATCAGAAGGTAAATAGCCATCCTGTGAAAGCTGAGTGGAACCACATGGGGAGCCAGTACGAAAATACTTAGCAAAGTTTATCAGCAGAGCATACGACCACACCTGGAATAGGGTCAACTGCGTTGTGTTCAGCATAAAAAACCACACTATAAGAGCTGGACAAGGTGCAAAATCAAGCACTTAGAGTCACCACAGGAGGGATGAGAGCAACCCCTATAGTGTTGATCTTGTGAGACAGAAAACGTTGAAGATGAGGACATGATCATATAGGGTAAGTCACATCGATATCTATGTAATTTCTTACTTTCTCAATCTAGATAATGTTTCTAGATGTTTTCCAACACAATCTAGATATTTTTAGATGTTGTTTGTTCCGTTTCTAGATGTTTTCTGTCAAAGAAAATTGGCAAGCCTGGTCACACCCCAACACTGGCCATGACCCGGCACTACCTAGCTACAAACCCGCTCACCCAACTACTTACCTAAGTAGGCGCGGGAAAAGAAAAACAGCCTACCGTGCTCCCCCATGGTCACACCCCAACACTGGACATAACTTTGCACTACCAGTCTACAAACCCGCTCACCCAACTACTTACGAAAGTAAGAAGAGGGATGATAAATAAGAAGGGGGAAGAAGAAAACTATCCCTAACATTCCGTCAATACTAGAATGATAGTGTTTAAGCCCCGCCCATTACAGATAGTAATTACCGCCATGCAGCAGCAGAAGAAGAGGAAGTGAGCAGAATAATACGAGGAAGAAGAGCACTACAGACAATAATAATAACCGACACCTTTTAATTAATTTTTTTTTTTTTTAAAGACCGAAAGTAGTAACGTCCCCTTAAGAAAGCCGGAAGTAGTTATCCCACTTAGGGTTGGAATTATAAACATTGTGAATGTCGCATTACGCCGCGAGACTACGTCACATAATATTATTTATTATTAAGTATTATGATAACACTAAGAGCAAAGAAGGAAACAATATGGAGCTTCACATATGAAAAACATGGCTTCTCATTTAAAACCGCAAATGCACCTGTTTATCTACTCTGAGCGACCCAGTTTTGGCGTGTATATTGAGTGGAGATATTAATAACTATAATAACCTTTTTTTATATTCATTCATTCAGTAGCATGTCTAGTTTAGTCGTTGGATCAACATCACGGCACACGGTTTAACCCATAAGTGCTCCGTTTTCCTAACTCAAACCTGAGTCTGGAGAAACTCAGCTCAGTGCACGAACTCCGTAGCATCGGCGAGGATCCTGAAATACTTTGGGTAGATTTTTAACTCGAAATTTTGCCCGGGCAGCGCCGTTAGGCTACTCTTTTTCGATTTCCAATTGCCAGGGGATTTTTTACGTGCGCCACAAAACACACAGGCGTCCGATCTCACTACCCAGAGACCAGGGGAAATTTTATTGCTGGAAGTCCAGGTGGATTTTTTAAATAAATCCCGGTCCTCACCGCGGCCTGAACCCGGGACCTCCAGCACTCGAGGCGGACACCATACCTCGAGACCACTCAGCCCCCTCACTCAGTAGCATGTCCTTTGCAGAACCTCGCTCCCATATAACAATCAATCAATCAATCAATCAGGTGCCGTCTCTGCAATGAAGGTTGGCTGCAATGGATCTCCAACACTGTCTGTCTCTTGCCTTGACTGTACATTCTGTCAGGCTGATGTTCGTCCATCTCTTGATGTTATCCTCCCACTTGTATCGTTGTCTACCTCTTGCTCGCTTGCCCTCAACCTTGCCTTCCAGTATGGTTTTTATAAGAGTATCATGTCTTTTAATGTGGCCAAAATATTTCACTTGTCTCCTCTTTATTTCTTTCATCAACTCTCTCTTCATTCCCAGTTTTTCTAGGACCTCTGCATTTGATTGTTTTTGTTTCCATGAAATACGACCTATTCGTCTGTATATCCACATCTCCAGGGCTTCTATGCGACTTTCTAGTTGCTTGTTCAATGTCCAGGCTTCCGAGCCATACAGTAGCGTTGAATATACGTAGCATTTGACAATTCTCATTTTTAATGCGTTATTAATCTCTCTAGATGTTAATACTGATTTCATGCCGTTGAAAGCATTTTTGGCCATTCCTATTCTCTTTTTGATTTCCATTTCACTTCTGCCATCATCTGTTATTATATGTCCAAGATAAGAGAAACTTGTTACTTGTTCTAGTATCTGCCCGTTTACTGTGATGTTCATTGATGACCTTTCCTTTTCACTGCTAATTATCATAGTTTTTGTTTTTTGGATGTTAATATCTAAGCCACATTCTGCACTGTGCCTGTTTACTTCTTCCACTAGGTCTTGCAACTCTTGCTCACTTTCTGCTAGTAACACGGTATCGTCAGCATATCTAAGATTGTTTATGATTCTTCCATTGATGCTGAGTCCAGGCATTTCAACTTGTTTAAAAATTCTTTCTGTGTATAGGTTGAAGAGGCTTGGGGACAGTACACATCCCTGCCGTACTCCTCTTTTTATCTCTATAGGTGACGAATAGTTATTACCGCATCTAATAGACGCCACTTGTTCCCAGTACAAGTTACTAATAAGTCTGATGTCCTTTCCGTCTACTCCTATATCTTGAAGGCACGTAATTAGTCGTTCATGTTGTACTCTATCAAAAGCTTTCTTGTAGTCTATAAAACAAACATATATACTTTTTGAACTTCTATATATTTTTCAATTAACATCCTCAAACAGATAATTGCTTCTCTGGTGTCGCTGTTTTTGCGGAACCCAAATTGTTCTTCAGCTACTTCCTCATCTATTTTATGTTGAATTCTTTCTTGTATGACCTTTAGTATCTTAATTATGTGGCTCATTAAGCTAATAATTCTGTAATCCTCACACTCAACAGCTCTTGGCTTCTTCGGTAGTGTGATGAAAATGGATGTTTTCAAGTCCTTGGGGATGTACCCAGTATTATATATATCATTACATAATTCTGTGATAGTTTCAATGCCAAAGCTGGATAAGGATTTTATCATCTCTGTTGTTATCTTGTCAGGACCTGCAGCCTTTCCTTCTTTCATCTTTTAATAGCCTTTTCTACTTCAGCCGTTAATATTTTTGGTCCATCTTGAGTATTATACAATGTTGGTCTATTGACCCTATTGTCCCAGAATAAATCTTTTGTGTACTCTGTCCATCTTTTTATTATGTCAGTGTTATTAATTATAATTTCTCCATTTTTTTCCTCTGATACAACCGTTTCCTGTTATATTATTTTTCTTCTTTGTAAATCTTTTTATATGTTCATGTAATTCTTTCGAGTTGTGTTTTATTTCCAGATCCTCCATTTCTTTGCAATGTTTTTGCAGCCACTCTTCTTTGGCAACTCTGCACATGTGACGTATATCTCTATCTATTACTATGTACTCTGGAAGGTTCTTTGCTTTCTTTCTTTGATATATTTTACTCAATATTTCATTGGTTATCCATAATTGTTTTTTTTTCTTATTAATCTTCACTGGCAAGGTGGTATTTGCAGTCTGAATACTGGTTTTTATACTTTACCATTTTGTATTAATTTTATCCTCGGGATTTTCATGTCGATATTGTTCCATACTTTCAATGATTAGCCCATAATATCTATTTTTGACTTCAACTGGGTATAGTTGTCTTATTTCTGGTTGTTTCAATGCCGATATATCTACTTGAGGTGTCTTCGATGTCCTTATTCCTGGGCTTTTAAGTTTTATTTGTAATTTTAAAACTACAGGATTATGGTCAGAGTTGATATCAGCACCAGGGTATGTTTTGGCATTTTTAACATTGTTTTTAAATCTAGAAAAAAAAAGTCGCTTAAAAGTCGACAGGGTCGACTTCATCGCACCGGGTTTTATTCCATATGGCTCGGTCTCTTTCCGCAGCGCAGAAAGCGTCGCACAAAGCACGAACTCCGTAGCTTTTAGCGACGGCCCACGGGAGTCTCCGAAACATTTAACTCGTAAACCGAAGGGAGCGGCCCGGAATCGAACCCACAACCTTCGGAGCACGAGTCAAACGGCTTGACCACTTCGCCACAGAGTCTCCCTGTTTTTAAATCTATTTCTAATCATAATGTAGTCAATTTGGTTTCTTGTTCTATCTCCAGGGCTTTTCCATGTATACAGTTTCCTAGGGTTATGTTGAAAGAATGTGTTGCAAACAATAAGATTGTTTTCTTCACAGAACTGTATCAGCCGGTCTCCTCTGTCGTTTCTCTTTCCCATACCATATTGCCCTACTATCTGTCTATATTTAATTTTTCCCACTTTTGCGTTCATGTCTCCCATGACAATTAAGACCTCTGATGATTTTACAACTTTCAGTATTTGTTGTAGGTCTTCATAGTATTCTTCTAGCTGTTCATCACTATAATCAGTTGTTGAAGCATATGTCTGAAGAATTACTATGTTGAATGGTCTTGCCTTAATTTTGAGATTCCATTGGCACCTTTCCGTCTTGACAGACGATAGTTTGGTACATTGTGCTTTAAAAAGGCTTAATAACTACGATCCATGGCGGTGGCGAGTGTGGCTGGTAAGGCCAATTCTTGCTGCAAATGTTTGCCCACAGTAGGTGCATGTGAAAACATGGTCATTTCCACCATTTTGCACCATCTTACGTCTCTCACGCTCTGTGTGTGCCTTATCTGCAATCATTTTCTCCTTTGTCTTTATTCCGTTTCTGATAGTTGCCCTCCATGCAACACGTTCAGCGGCGACGTGCTCCCAATGTGCATTATCAATGCCTGTATCAATCATGTCCCGCTTACACACATCTTTGTATCGTAGTAGAGGCCGACCCTGAGATCTCCTACCAGTCTGTAATTCACCAAAAAAGATGTCCTTTGGTATTCTACCATCATCCATCCTCCTAACGTGTCCTATCCATCTAAGTCTACGAAGACTGAGCATGGAATACACCGTCACACAACCTGATCTTTCCAATACTTCAGTATTTGTGATTTTGTCTTGCCACTTAATACCAAGTATTCTTCGAAGACACCGCATATGAAAGCTGTTTAAACGTTTCTCTTGGCGTGAGTAAGTTGTCCAGGTTTCACTGCCATAAAGAAGAGTACTAAGGACACAGGCTTGGTAGACGAGGACTTTTGTTTTGGCAGTAAGCTTCCTGTTCTCCCAGACTCTTTTTGCTAACATGTTCATTGTTGTTGCTGCCTTACCAATCCTGATGTTGATTTCCTGATCGAGGGATAATTTGCTATTTACCTCTGATCCTAGATATGTAAAATGGTCTACTATCTCCAGTTCGGCGTCGTCAATAAAGATTGATGGTACACCATGTGCACCTTGTGACATAATCTGTGTCTTCTTTTTGTTAATTGTTAAACCAAATTCAGAACAAGCATTGGAGAATGCAGATAGTAGATGTTGTAATTCTTCCTCAGAGTGGGTCGTAATCGCAGCATCATCCGCAAAAAGCAACTCTCTGATTAGTACCCTGCTAATTTTGGTCTTGGCCTTCAATCTCTGAGCATTATAGAGGCCACCATCTGAGCGTGAGTGAATGTATATACCATCATCCTGATCACGAAAGGCATATTTCAGTAGAAGTGAAAAGTATATCCCAAAGAGGGTGGGGGCTAGCACACAGCCTTGCTTAACTCCACTCTTGATTTCAAACTCTTCTGAAGTTGAGCCATCAAACTTGATTATACCCTTCATGCCTGTGTGGAACGATTCCACAATGGACAGAAGAGTTGGTGGGCAGCCAATCTTCTTTAGTGCTTTGAACAGACCCTCACGACTGACCAAATCGAATGCCTTTGTGAGGTCGATGAAGGCAATAAACAGTGGCTGATTTTGTTCCCGGCATTTTTCTTGCATCTGTCGCAATGAGAATATCATATCAATGGTAGACCGGTTCTGACGGAATCCACACTGTGATTCGGGGTAGACTTGATCTCCCAGGACTTGAAGTCTGTGCAGGACAATTCTGGCAAATACTTTCCCAACAATACACAGAAGTGAGATACCCCTATAGTTGTTACAGTCGCTCCGATCTCCCTTGTTCTTGTACAGCGTTATGATGTATGATAATTTTGAGAAGTATCATCCTATCTTTGTGAGTCAAGAATCCACTAATATTTTTCTTTAAATCTCGTTTACACTTCGCCACAGAGTCTCCCTGTTTTTAAATCTATTTCTAATCATAATGTAGTCAATTTGGTTTCTTGTTCTATCTCCAGGGCTTTTCCATGTATACAGTTTCCTAGGGTTATGTTGAAAGAATGTGTTGTAAACAATAAGATTGTTTTCTTCACAGAACTGTATCAGCCGGTCTCCTCTGTCGTTTCTCTTTCCCATACCATATTGCCCTACTATCTGTCTATATTTAATTTTTTCCACGTTTGCGTTCATGTCTCCCATGACAATTAAGACCTCTGATGATTTTACAACTTTCAGTATTTGTTGTAGGTCTTCATAGTATTCTTCTAGCTGTTCATCACTATAATCAGTTGTTGAAGCATATGTCTGAAGAATTACTATGTTGAATGGTCTTGCCTTAATTTTGAGAAGTATCATCCTATCTTTGTGAGTCAAGAATCCACTAATATTTTTCTTTAAATCTCGTTTTACTAAAATTCCTACGCCTCTCTCGTGATGATTGTAACATAATGTTTACAGACGTTCGCATCCCCAGTCCATTTTACATTTCTCAATACTCAAAAATTAACCAACGTAAGCCGTCTTGATAACCCGGTCTAAGAATAACTTAGAAGATTCTAGATTAAGAGAGGGTAGATGAGAGGTGGGGACTCCATTTGATTGGTTGACCCTTGGGCGAGTAACGCTATTATCTAGACTAATACTTAATTAGCCCGCCAGTCGAAGATGTGATACCATCCAGATAAGATGTGCTTAAGATGCAGTGGTAAAACATGCCAAATCATTCTCTAGGATGTAGTTTCTGCACCTCAGGTACCACAATTGTTTAATATGTTATGTGTAAGCCTGATGATAAGAGAGAGAGAGAGAGAGAGAGAGAGAGAGAGAGAGAGAGAGAGAGAGAGAGAGAGAGAGAGAGAGAGAGAGAGAGAGAGAGAGAGAGACGAATGGCAGAGTATTTTCTTGAGAAAATGTGGAAATGAAGACAGAACTTCGTTGTACAGTGACACTAAAACTGCCGCTCCAACCTGTCATGTCTACCACAGTGAAACATTCTTACCATGTCTATTGTCTGTCTGATTTGATGATTTGCATATGCTTGTGACTGTAAACTACGCTCAATGCATATTGCAAAACCTTTGTGCGCTCTGAACATTCGTTGAGTGCCTATCATGACCCATTCTTAACCAAACTGTACACTGCTCTTGCGAGTTACTTTTGGCAGTTCTGTTTCAGAATGTGTGATGCTACATGTAACTTTTCCCTTATAATGGCTGAGAATGTTTGAGTGAATGAGACGGTAATTGTATAATTAACCTCTCATATTTGTAAAAGTAAAGACGCTTATTATATCCATGTTTGCAGGACTGCATTGCACTTTAGAAATTACAAAGTTCCTGTAATGCCTGGTGACTGTATTACGCTCAAGAAAATTGCCAAAAGCATTCATATAGATTTGCCTAGGATGCAATTTCTCTTTGACGTTATGCGCTGGTTCCTTTGCAACAATGGTTTAGGTTTATATGAACTACATTCCAACAAGGAGCAATATGTGTTCGAACCTATAGAGTCTAGTCAGCTGAATACATGTAAAGGCTCATGCTATTTGTCAGGGAAAATTCATGTTTTCTTTCATATGTGTATTCCACATGTG
This sequence comes from Cepaea nemoralis, assembly GCA_014155875.1. Taxonomy (NCBI): domain Eukaryota; kingdom Metazoa; phylum Mollusca; class Gastropoda; order Stylommatophora; family Helicidae; genus Cepaea; species Cepaea nemoralis. Next base: position 254,368 of record JACEFZ010005735.1, read on the forward strand.
AGAGCATTGCTTGTGCAATAATGCTTGGTACCTGCTGCAGTAGATATTGCTATTGTTTAATGGGAAAAGAGCACAAGAACATGATGATGATGATGATTTGATGGTGCTTGTGAGCCTGGTCTAGCTTGAGAGGAGGAAGTTTGGCATTGCGGTGTGAGTGTGAAGGAGATAGGACATTCTTGTACCAAGGTATCACCTTTATGAATTGCTAATTGGTCCATTGCCATTAGTTTAATGATATTGCCTAGTGCAGTCATGAAAGATGCCTGTCTTCTATTTATCTCATATCTACCTTATGGTGATTGGTTCAGCAGAGGGGCCTCATGAAGGTGTTCATTTTATGCTGTTTGCTTCATGTCTTGCTTTGAAATGCTAGTGCATGATTGCAGCCTTACAATGCCTACTTCTGAATGCTTATCACACTGTCTGTTCTCATGGCACACCGGTCCTCTGAGATCTACTTATTGTGAGAATTTATATAGACAAATAATTACAAGGTAATTGATAATTGTGTGAAGCTGCCCCTGATTAAGCATATGTGCCTATGATTTCACAATTTTGGGGATGAACCTTGAGAAAGGATATCACCCCAAACCACCAAATAAAATTGCACTTCATCACCAGTGAGGGGCAGGTGTTCGAATATCACTCTCCTCTCTTCCCCTCCCATTCCTCTCTGAATCTGTAATGGTACTACATAACCATGACAATGTTTAAACAGATGTAAAACACATGTTGTGCCTTTGTTTATTGACAGAGAATGAGGAAGATGGGGAGGCCTTCAATTACCAGGACAACTCCAGGGAAGTCCTGAGCTCTAACCTTCAATCCAGCTTTATAAGATGGACTCTCCAATAGTACCACATAACCACAGGTTGAAAATACTCAGCCTGAATTCACAAATTCTGGCCGATACAGATGGCACTGAAGAAAAGTCTTTATTAAAGGCCTAAGACAGGGATACTCTCCATTTTTATAAATGTTCCAGGGCTATATCTTCAAGAGAAATTCAAGAAGAAACCTTAGGAGTGAGAGATCACCTGGTTTTCAGCATGCCTCTACAGGCCAAGAGTGGACATTATGTGTACCTGGAGCTTACCATATTTCTCCTCAAAACCATATCTTGAGGAGTATTCCAGCTTAATACTGGCTGAAAAGCTAATGGAGAAGAAGGATAGAACATAGAGCAAATTCACAAATGGATTAATGCTTAAGTGTGGAGATTTCAGTACCATCAGAAACCTTTGTGGGAGATAGACTGGCAGGGAAGAATGATGGGACATAATAGTTTTTAGATCTTCATCTACTGAAATGTAAAACTAATCCCAATTATCAACTTTGCGAACAGTCTACTCACCCTTCGGAAGGACATGCTTGTCAATTTCGTAGACTTGTCACAGCAGGGAATAGCCTAAACTGGGAAAACATTATGGGGAAAACTGCAACCTGAGACTTTCCCAACACCTTCATAGGTGATAACAGGATGTACACAGATCAGTATAGCAGTGTCTCCCTATACTTGCCCCCGGCTATAGGTTTATCATGTGTTTCCCTCATTTGACGGTTGGAAAGGTGATAGCATGATTTAAGAGTTTGTAGTGTAGGATAACTTGATGAAGTAGTGATGTGAAGGAGGAGGGTTTGTTTAAGTTAATGTTCGGATGGGATATTGGGTGATGTATTTGGGTTTTTCATAATTATGTCAACTATATTACACATATAACTAACCTTTTGAAATGTGAATTGTTGACAATATGAAGCCTGAGTCTTCACTTGACCAAAAGACATTAATAAAGTATTAGTAGTAAGAGAACAGTTTTGAGATACATGTCTCTGTGGTTGTCTTGTACACTGTTGTGAATGAATTGTCCAACTGTTGTCAAGCATCTTCATGGTGACTGTTTACTCTACTGTGGGTGTTGGTTACTGATATTGTGGAAGTCCTGTATATATGTTGTCAAGTATCTTCCATGATGTATGACTTGTCTAATCTGTTGGTGTGATCATTCCTTTGTGAATGTGTGTCCAACTGTTGTCAAGATCTTCTCATGTTGATGTCTTGTTCAACCGGTGTAAAGTACAGTTGTTGTTGTTTATGTTCACTACAATGGTTCAATTGTCAATGTGGTCATTTGTCCAAGTGTCTTGTGTCACTTGAAATAATATTAAAGAGATCAAAAATGAGGTTGGCGACCAGAGCACAGTCAACTAGATAGATGAGAGAACTGCTTTTCAATTGTTACTGTGGCTAACTGCCAAGATCTCTATATAACCTAGAAGAGAAATCATCTACTAATAATTCTGTGTTGAACTTAAACTTAGGTCTAATTTCTCACAGTGGTGGGTACTCGATGAGCCAAATTCTAAATGGTTTCTCTACAAGGGTTCTGCGAGAATAAATATCAATGCCTCTAGACAAAACTTGCTGTTACTAACCTGTATCTTTTATAAAGAGATATACTTTATAGAACTTCACTCATTGGAGCTTCTGTAATTATCTATAAACCCACAAAAAAAACCTCACAATGATCTCCTCCTGAATTAATTAATACGTAATCTTCTCTCCTTATATAACTTGTATATGTCCATCTTGTTTCAGATACACCTAAGATATCCAAATGCATGTTTTTTGCTCTGCAATAAGGTTATCAAACTTTCCTGCTTGATTTAAGATGCGTACGTTCCACGTACCAATTCTCAGTCTTCTCCTTCTACATTTCAGGTAGGTATTGTCAGAATGCACACTTTCAACAGAATTTGGGATGCAGTCGTCATTATGCACTTCTTTATTCATTACAGGAGTTATCTTCCCTGTGAATATTTACAACAGGCTCATCTCCAGGGGGCCAAGAATTACCTGTATCGCTTTTTTCTTGTTGTTGAATTACCATAGTTGTCTTTGAGATATTACATGGTGAGGTCCCAATCTCTTCCACGATGGCCAGCCATGTTCACTATCGTGTCCTGAACACGCCTCATGTGTGCCACACACTCTGCTGTTTCGCTTTCGAATCCGTTGATCTATTTAGATTCATCCGCCTTCTCCACCGTCCTAGTCTTTGTGTACTAGGGATGGACATTCCCTTAGTAGTGAGACAGTATGCTTTCATTGTCTCTAGGCGCCTGAGTTTACTGGAAAGCATTAACTGGGATATTTTTGGTTCGACAAAGAGTTCACCGTCCAGTAAGTTCAAAATTAGTAGTGAGTGGCCGGGCAATGACTCTAGTGCAGCCCGCTGACCGACAGTTTACCTCTCGTTGTTAGTAGAATAAGAAATTCAGGAAACCTGAAGCCAAACTTAGCATAGGAGCTGTCAAATGAGCAAGAAATACAACGGATTAGGCTAGATATATGGGAACGGACACGCCCAATGAACCAAACCAGGCGAAGGCAGAAAAGGTAAGGTCTTCGACCTCAAGCTATAACCTAGTAGTGTCAAGGGATCTAGAATAAAGCGGATTAAGTAGAATTAATTATGTGGTACAGCTAAAAATCTGATTGGGTAGCCCTTCGCGGCAAGGAGGAGCTATGTCACGTGATGCCAGAAAGAACCGCCAAATTAAGCGGTATATATATACGCGGGACAGAGAAGCATTTGAGGAGATAAGCGAGTTCTAGACAGCCGAGTGCAGATACTCGAAAGGCTGTTGAGACCAATAAGACTGTGGCAACTCTGGTCGGGCAGATAAACCCGAGGACCAAAGAAAGCACGGACTTAAGTGTTGGAAAAAGAACCGCCCTAAAGAAACTATTGATTGCTACTGGCAATTGCAATCATTAAGGAAGGTCGCACAAGACTAGAGTGGGCTAAGAGGACACACGTTTGATGGGATCATCCAGAGGACTGCGTCGAACAAAGTTGGAAGGAGCCTGACTTTATTGGAAAGTGGCGAAATCATTCTGACACGGGCGGTGATCAGACAAAAGCACCCGTAGGCAGGCGAGCAATTATCCACGGGACAGGACTCCTACGTAAGTTGGTTAATTTTAATTAGAAATCTATTAGTCTGTAGTCGGGCGTGGGTAATGGTACTTAGGTTTAGGAAGCATTGGCAAACTACAACTGACAGATAACGGGATTGACTGCGACGTTCTATAAGGAGGTAAAGAATACGTAACTAACTATTCAACCAAAATTCGCAGTGACTAGTTACGGAATAGGAATATGAGCGCCGAGACCGTACAAATGGTAATTATGTGCGAACGTTATTAGCGGCATCAAAAGTCCCCGAATTATTTCTCAATCAAAATGTAAACACGGCGAGTACGAGACGCGACCACTGGGTCAAGCCATTCAATGAGGCCAGGTGAATACAGCGGATGAATGGACCGCGCTTGGAGCAAAGCCTGCAGATGAAGGAATGTGCTTGTATTGTTGCCGGCCCGGCAGAGTTGAATCGGGGTCAGACTGCGGCGGAGAAAATAGAGCATACAACTGGTTAGCAGTACAACCTAAAAGTAGCGGGTTCGGACCTTCATGGAGAATCGGGGGTAAAAGGCTTAAATGGCTTTAATACTATAAGGCGAGATAGGGAAATAGAGAGCGGTGAATAGATACAACTGGACGAGCACTAAGTGGGCTGAAGGGGACAGGAATGCTTTTGGATATAAACGTTACAGACAGATTGGGGGATATATCCTGGGTAGAGAAAAGGAAACGTGCGTCCATACTTCAAGAGCTGAATATTGGAGGAGATTGGCTTATAAAGACGACAAACTATACTGCGGGGATGGATGAAGAGGCACGTTTATCAATTATCATAACTAGGGTGTTGTTAGGCGTGATATTAATCTATGTTGTCAACTTGGGTTTGTGTTAATAGTTGTGTGGGTTTATGTAGTCAATGTTGACGGCCCATAATGACGGTTAATCATGAGTGGACTTATGTACTGCAAAAGATTATAATGATTGTAGGAGTTTTAGTGTGAAAGGGCATTTCATATATGTGATTGGTGGGCAGTACCGGTGTCCCGTCTTGTTGTCTTATAATTACTGTTGGGGTACCAAACTGCAATGATATTGTTAATGATGTAGAGTTATGTTGTTAATGATAATGGCTAGGATATACGCAAGGGTAGATGACTATTTAGATGCGTTAGGGGGCGCGAAATTTTTTTCTTCTCTTGATTTAGCTAGCGGTTATTACCAGGTGGCGATGAATCCAGCAGACCAGGAAAAGACAGCGTTCACTACACCCTTTGGGTTATATGAATATTCACGACTTCCAATGGGACTGGCAAATTCAGCTAGTACATTCCAACGCCTAATGCATTCGTCGCTTCATGATTATATGTTTAAGTTACTTTTAGTTTACCTAGATGACATTCTTGTGTACTCCAGAGATTTTAGTGAACATTTAGTAAAACTAGAGGCCATATTTGATAGGATACAGGTGTTGGGATTGAAACTAAACCCAGCTAAATGCAATTTCTGCAAGAAAAAGGTGCAATTCCTAGGCCATACTGTGTCTGCAGAAGGCATAGGAGCGTTAGAAGATAAAGTGCTGGCGATCCAAAAAGCTCCCATACCTAGAACGCAGACTGAGTTACGTTCATTTCTAGGCTTGGCCAGTTACTATCGCCGGTTTGTACCCAAATTTGCCACACTAGCTAGGCCACTCCATGAATTAGTAGCTCAGCTAAACCAGCAGCACACAGATCCGAGAAAAAGGAAGAAGAGTCCCATCGGGCAGCTATGGTCTACAGAATGCGACGAGGCCTTTAACAAACTTAAAGAAGCCCTAACGTCGACACCATTACTAGGCTTTCCAGACTTCACCCTCCCTTATATTCTAGAGTGTGACGCCTCATACACTGGTCTGGGTGTTGTTTTGTCCCAAATCCAGAATGGTACAAAGAGAGTGTTAGCTTATGCTAGTCGTACTCTCCGCCCGTCGGAGAGGAATGCAAAAAGTAGTTCCAAGTTGGAACTTTTATGTTTAAAATGGGCATTAACGGAAAAGTTCCGTGGCCTTCTATTAGGTGGGAAGGTTGAAATTTATACGGACAACATGAATTTAACGATGTGGCATAAAGCGAAGCTGGGTGCCATTGAGCAAAGGTGGATCGCCCAAATGTCTATGTTCGATTATGTGATAAAACACAGGCCTGGGCGGGCTAACGGTAACGCTGATTACTTGTCTCGATTCCCGCTGGAAGAACCGGGGGAAAACGACGAAGAAGAGGGCGAAATCGCCATTTGCAGTGTTGCAGCAACATGCATTCCGCCAGCCCTAGGACTAGCTGGTACTGTCGGTAGCCGTCCAACGGCAGATTTTAATGTAGAAAATGCTGATGTGTTTTTAGAATGCCTTGATGTAAATAATGTTGATGAATGTTCAAAATTATGCCTTGATGTAAATATGATCGGTGGGGTTGGTGTGGTGGAAGCTGCTGCTAGGACAGCGGAAGTTTTTAATGTCCTTCCCACACATACCTTGCCGTCTTACTCAACGGAGGATATGGTGAGATTGCAGCAAAATGATGTAAATATTAATGCAGTATTTGATGTTGTATCGCGTAAACTTGTGTTGTCAAATGAATCTATGAAAAGGTTGCCCCATCAGACGAAGAAGTGGATGAGGCAGCGTAAGAAGTTATGTGTATTGGATGGGTTGCTGTATAGGAAAATCAAGGGGACAGGTAGGACAGAATTGCTGCAATTAGTGATACCGGAGATACTGCGGTTAAGGATACTGGAGTCAGTTCATAGCGTAGGGCATCAGGGGAGAGATAGGATGATAAATATTTTGAAGAGCAGTGTTTCTGGGTAGGGATTACTGCAGATGTAGATAAATTCTGTAGAAGTTGCCACAGGTGTAATGTAGCGAAGCCACCGCCGGTCAAGATTAAGGGACCGGCAGGTAGTTTGTTAGCTTCGAGACCGTTTGAAGTAGTAGCGATGGACTTTACGCTACTGGAGAGGGACTCAAGGGGATTTGAGAATGTGTTGGTCATCACAGATGTCTTCTCTAAATTTACTATTGCTGTCCCAACCAGAGACCAAAAAGCAGCAACTGTGGCGAAGGTTTTAGTAGAGAAGTGGTTTTTATATATGGGTGTGCCAAGGAGACTGCACTCTGACCAAGGTAGGAACTTCGAATCCTCGGTGATTGCTGAGTTATGCAAGACATATGGCATAGAAAAGAGTCGCACCACTCCGTACAACCCTCGCTGCAATGGCCAAGTGGAGCGATTTAACAAAACTATGCATGATTTACTCAGACCCCTCGAGGCCAAGGAGAAGAGGAGATGGTCTGATCACTTAGCCGAAGTGGTGCAGGTGTATAACTCGACGCCTCACGCCTCGACAGGATTTTCACCTCACTACCTAATTTTCGGACAAGAGCCTCGGCTGCCAGTGGACTTCATTTTAAATACAGGCACCAAAGACAGGGACACCAATGCAAGTGAGTATTTGGAAGGGCATCTTTCACGTTTGCGTGACGCGCACGTCCGGGCTAGTGAACAGCTGAAGAAGCATGCTGCCATTAGGAAAGATAGGAGTGACAAAATGGCAAACTCTATTCCATTGCAAGTTGGCGAACTTGTCAGAAAAAGAATCCACTATAAGGAGAGGGCGAAAATACAAGACATGTGGTCGGAAGACATGTACATAGTTGCTAGGGCACCCACCATGTCGGGAGGACCATATGCGATCAAAAAGGTTGGAGGAGATGGATCGCTAATTAGGATAGCCGGCCACGAAATGCGGCGTTGCGAGGACGGAGCAGAAGAGGAGGACATAGGGACGACGTTGGGACTACCAGCACAACCGGATGTCCCAGCGGCTGTCGAAGTTTACCAAGACGTTCCAGGCAAACCAGAATGGTACGCGTTCGAGTCTGGGGACCTGAGTAGACGGAGGTCTGAGAGGATCGGACGTCGTAAAAGGGAGTGATAGAACTTCGACGTGTGGGTAGGAGATATTTTAATAGTTAGCAAGGTATGACGTGGTTGCTTCATGTGGAATGTAGTTCGAATTGTCTCTGCGGCTGTCTAAAAAACGAAGTGTTCCCCATGAATAGGGGGCTTACTTGTTATAATGTTTTTCAGGCGCTAGCATGGTTGTGTACCTTGATTTTTTTTCTACAGTGGGAAGTAGCGCTGTAGGGAGTTGATGTTGCTGATATTGTTTTTCATTTTTGATGTTCCTATGTGCAACCATTGATTAATGATTTTGTTGTCTGGGGAAATCCCCTGCGTGAAAGGGATTGGACTGTTTTATTGATCATAATATTTGATTACTATGTTGTTACGAGGCACGCCAGAAGACGAACAAGATTTAACTGCCTTATGCACTGGGAGAGCAGGGGAGGCAACCAGTATTTTTTATTATTATTATTATTTGGGGTGGAAGTTCCAAAAAGAGTTTTCCCCTTAGGCATCCAATATTGTTTATGAGGAATGTCAGATGCGGAGCCAGGGCTTCGATCTCAAGGAGGAATGACGCTATATTGATGGTGGGACCCATCAACTTTTGGTAGGTGGGTATGAGACAGTATGCTTTCATTGTCTCTAGGCGCCTGAGTTTACTGGAAAGCATTAACTGGGATATTTTTGGTTCGACAAAGAGTTCACCGTCCAGTAAGTTCAAAATTAGTAGTGAGTGGCCGGGCAATGACTCTAGTGCAGCCCGCTGACCGACAGTTTACCTCTCGTTGTTAGTAGAATAAGAAATTCAGGAAACCTGAAGCCAAACTTAGCATAGGAGCTGTCAAATGAGCAAGAAATACAACGGATTAGGCTAGATATATGGGAACGGACACGCCCAATGAACCATACCAGGCGAAGGCAGAAAAGGTAAGGTCTTCGACCTCAAGCTATAACCTAGTAGTGTCAAGGGATCTAGAATAAAGCGGATTAAGTAGAATTAATTATGTGGTACAGCTAAAAATCTGATTGGGTAGCCCTTCGCGGCAAGGAGGAGCTATGTCACATGATGCCAGAAAGAACCGCCAAATTAAGCGGTATATATATACGCGGGACAGAGAAGCATTTGAGGAGATAAGCGAGTTCTAGACAGCCGAGTGCAGATACTCGAAAGGCTGTTGAGACCAATAAGACTGTGGCAACTCTGGTCGGGCAGATAAACCCGAGGACCAAAGAAAGCACGGACTTAAGTGTTGGAAAAAGAACCGCCCTAAAGAAACTATTGATTGCTACTGGCAATTGCAATCATTAATGAAGGTCGCACAAGACTAGAGTGGGCTAAGAGGACACACGTTTGATGGGATCATCCAGAGGACTGCGTCGAACAAAGTTGGAAGGAGCCTGACTTTATTGGAAAGTGGCGAAATCATTCTGACACGGGCGGTGATCAGACAAAAGCACCCGTAGGCAGGCGAGCAATTATCCACGGGACAGGACTCCTACGTAAGTTGGTTAATTTTAATTAGAAATCTATTAGTCTGTAGTCGGGCGTGGGTAATGGTACTTAGGTTTAGGAAGCGTTGGCAAACTACAACTGACAGATAACGGGATTGACTGCGACGTTCTATAAGGAGGTAAAGAATACGTAACTAACTATTCAACCAAAATTCGCAGTGACTAGTTACGGAATAGGAATATGAGCGCCGAGACCGTACAAATGGTAATTATGTGCGAACGTTATTAGCGGCATCAAAAGTCCCCGAATTATTTCTCAATCAAAATGTAAACACGGCGAGTACGAGACGCGACCACTGGGTCAAGCCATTCAATGAGGCCAGGTGAATACAGCGGATGAATGGACCGCGCTTGGAGCAAAGCCTGCAGATGAAGGAATGTGCTTGTATTGTTGCCGGCCCGGCAGAGTTGAATCGGGGTCAGACTGCGGCGGAGAAAATAGAGCATACAACTGGTTTGCAGTACAACCTAAAAGTAGCGGGTTCGGACCTTCATGGAGAATCGGGGGTAAAAGGCTTAAATGGCTTTAATACTATAAGGCGAGATAGGGAAATAGAGAGCGGTGAATAGATACAACTGGACGAGCACTAAGTGGGCTGAAGGGGACAGGAATGCTTTTGGATATAAACGTTACAGACAGATTGGGGGGATATATACTGGGTAGAGAAAAGGAAACGTGCGTCCATACTTCAAGAGCTGAATATTGGAGGAGATTGGCTTATAAAGACGACAAACTATACTGCGGGGATGGATGAAGAGGCACGTTTATCAATTATCATAACTAGGGTGTTGTTAGGCGTGATATTAATCTATGTTGTCAACTTGGGTTTGTGTTAATAGTTGTGTGGGTTTATGTAGTCAATGTTGACGGCCCATAATGACGGTTAATCATGAGTGGACTTATGTACTGCAAAAGATTATAATGATTGTAGGAGTTTTAGTGTGAAAGGGCATTTCATATATGTGATTGGTGGGCAGTACCGGTGTCCCGTCTTGTTGTCTTATAATTACTGTTGGGGTACCAAACTGCAATGATATTGTTAATGATGTAGAGTTATGTTGTTAATGATAATGGCTAGGATATACGCAAGGGTAGATGACTATTTAGATGCGTTAGGGGGCGCGAAATTTTTTTCTTCTCTTGATTTAGCTAGCGGTTATTACCAGGTGGCGATGAATCCAGCAGACCAGGAAAAGACAGCGTTCACTACACCCTTTGGGTTATATGAATATTCACGACTTCCAATGGGACTGGCAAATTCAGCTAGTACATTCCAACGCCTAATGCATTCGTCGCTTCATGATTATATGTTTAAGTTACTTTTAGTTTACCTAGATGACATTCTTGTGTACTCCAGAGATTTTAGTGAACATTTAGTAAAACTAGAGGCCATATTTGATAGGATACAGGTGTTGGGATTGAAACTAAACCCAGCTAAATGCAATTTCTGCAAGAAAAAGGTGCAATTCCTAGGCCATACTGTGTCTGCAGAAGGCATAGGAGCGTTAGAAGATAAAGTGCTGGCGATCCAAAAGCTCCCATACCTAGAACGCAGACTGAGTTACGTTCATTTCTAGGCTTGGCCAGTTACTATCGCCGGTTTGTACCCAAATTTGCCACACTAGCTAGGCCACTCCATGAATTAGTAGCTCAGCTAAACCAGCAGCACACAGATCCGAGAAAAAGGAAGAAGAGTCCCATCGGGCAGCTATGGTCTACAGAATGCGACGAGGCCTTTAACAAACTTAAAGAAGCCCTAACGTCGACACCATTACTAGGCTTTCCAGACTTCACCCTCCCTTATATTCTAGAGTGTGACGCCTCATACACTGGTCTGGGTGTTGTTTTGTCCCAAATCCAGAATGGTACAAAGAGAGTGTTAGCTTATGCTAGTCGTACTCTCCGCCCGTCGGAGAGGAATGCAAAAAGTAGTTCCAAGTTGGAACTTTTATGTTTAAAATGGGCATTAACGGAAAAGTTCCGTGGCCTTCTATTAGGTGGGAAGGTTGAAATTTATACGGACAATATGAATTTAACGATGTGGCATAAAGCGAAGCTGGGTGCCATTGAGCAAAGGTGGATCGCCCAAATGTCTATGTTCGATTATGTGATAAAACACAGGCCTGGGCGGGCTAACGGTAACGCTGATTACTTGTCTCGATTCCCGCTGGAAGAACCGGGGGAAAACGACGAAGAAGAGGGCGAAATCGCCATTTGCAGTGTTGCAGCAACATGCATTCCGCCAGCCCTAGGACTAGCTGGTACTGTCGGTAGCCGTCCAACGGCAGATTTTAATGTAGAAAATGCTGATGTGTTTTTAGAATGCCTTGATGTAAATAATGTTGATGAATGTTCAAAATTATGCCTTGATGTAAATATGATCGGTGGGGTTGGTGTGGTGGAAGCTGCTGCTAGGACAGCGGAAGTTTTTAATGTCCTTCCCACACATACCTTGCCGTCTTACTCAACGGAGGATATGGTGAGATTGCAGCAAAATGATGTAAATATTAATGCAGTATTTGATGTTGTATCGCGTAAACTTGTGTTGTCAAATGAATCTATGAAAAGGTTGCCCCATCAGACGAAGAAGTGGATGAGGCAGCGTAAGAAGTTATGTGTATTGGATGGGTTGCTGTATAGGAAAATCAAGGGGACAGGTAGGACAGAATTGCTGCAATTAGTGATACCGGAGATACTGCGGTTAAGGATACTGGAGTCAGTTCATAGCGTAGGGCATCAGGGGAGAGATAGGATGATAAATATTTTGAAGAGCAGGTGTTTCTGGGTAGGGATTACTGCAGATGTAGATAAATTCTGTAGAAGTTGCCACAGGTGTAATGTAGCGAAGCCACCGCCGGTCAAGATTAAGGGACCGGCAGGTAGTTTGTTAGCTTCGAGACCGTTTGAAGTAGTAGCGATGGACTTTACGCTACTGGAGAGGGACTCAAGGGGATTAGAGAATGTGTTGGTCATCACAGATGTCTTCTCTAAATTTACTATTGCTGTCCCAACCAGAGACCAAAAAGCAGCAACTGTGGCGAAGGTTTTAGTAGAGAAGTGGTTTTTATATATGGGTGTGCCAAGGAGACTGCACTCTGACCAAGGTAGGAACTTCGAATCCTCGGTGATTGCTGAGTTATGCAAGACATATGGCATAGAAAAGAGTCGCACCACTCCGTACAACCCTCGCTGCAATGGCCAAGTGGGGCGATTTAACAAAACTATGCATGATTTACTCAGACCCCTCGAGGCCAAGGAGAAGAGGAGATGGTCTGATCACTTAGCCGAAGTGGTGCAGGTGTATAACTCGACGCCTCACGCCTCGACAGGATTTTCACCTCACTACCTAATTTTCGGACAAGAGCCTCGGCTGCCAGTGGACTTCATTTTAAATACAGGCACCAAAGACAGGGACACCAATGCAAGTGAGTATTTGGAAGGGCATCTTTCACGTTTGCGTGACGCGCACGTCCGGGCTAGTGAACAGCTGAAGAAGCATGCTGCCATTAGGAAAGATAGGAGTGACAAAATGGCAAACTCTATTCCATTGCAAGTTGGCGAACTTGTCAGAAAAAGAATCCACTATAAGGAGAGGGCGAAAATACAAGACATGTGGTCGGAAGACATGTACATAGTTGCTAGGGCACCCACCATGTCGGGAGGACCATATGCGATCAAAAAGGTTGGAGGAGATGGATCGCTAATTAGGATAGCCGGCCACGAAATGCGGCGTTGCGAGGACGGAGCAGAAGAGGAGGACATAGGGACGACGTTGGGACTACCAGCACAACCGGATGTCCCCAGCGGCTGTCGAAGTTTACCAAGACGTTCCAGGCAAACCAGAATGGTACGCGTTCGAGTCTGGGGACCTGAGTAGACGGAGGTCTGAGAGGATCGGACGTCGTAAAAGGGAGTGATAGAACTTCAACGTGTGGGTAGGAGATATTTTAATAGTTAGCAAGGTATGACGTGGTTGCTTCATGTGGAATGTAGTTCGAATTGTCTCTGCGGCTGTCTAAAAAACGAAGTGTTCCCCATGAATAGGGGGCTTACTTGTTATAATGTTTTTCAGGCGCTAGCATGGTTGTGTACCTTGATTTTTTTTCTACAGTGGGAAGTAGCGCTGTAGGGAGTTGATGTTGCTGATATTGTTTTCATTTTTGATGTTCCTATGTGCAACCATTGATTAATGATTTTGTTGTCTGGGGAAATCCCCTGCGTGAAAGGGATTGGACTGTTTTATTGATCATAATATTTGATTACTATGTTGTTACGAGGCACGCCAGAAGACGAACAAGATTTAACTGCCTTATGCACTGGGAGAGCAGGGGAGGCAACCAGTATTTTTTATTATTATTATTATTTGGGGTGGAAGTTCCAAAAAGAGTTTTCCCCTTAGGCATCCAATATTGTTTATGAGGAATGTCAGATGCGGAGCCAGGGCTTCGATCTCAAGGAGGAATGACGCTATATTGATGGTGGGACCCATCAACTTTTGGTAGGTGGGTATGAGACAGTATGCTTTCATTGTCTCTAGGCGCCTGAGTTTACTGGAAAGCATTAACTGGGATATTTTTGGTTCGACAAAGAGTTCACCGTCCAGTAAGTTCAAAATTAGTAGTGAGTGGCCGGGCAATGACTCTAGTGCAGCCCGCTGACCGACAGTTTACCTCTCGTTGTTAGTAGAATAAGAAATTCAGGAAACCTGAAGCCAAACTTAGCATAGGAGCTGTCAAATGAGCAAGAAATACAACGGATTAGGCTAGATATATGGGAACGGACACGCCCAATGAACCAAACCAGGCGAAGGCAGAAAAGGTAAGGTCTTCGACCTCAAGCTATAACCTAGTAGTGTCAAGGGATCTAGAATAAAGCGGATTAAGTAGAATTAATTATGTGGTACAGCTAAAAATCTGATTGGGTAGCCCTTCGCGGCAAGGAGGAGCTATGTCACGTGATGCCAGAAAGAACCGCCAAATTAAGCGGTATATATATACGCGGGACAGAGAAGCATTTGAGGAGATAAGCGAGTTCTAGACAGCCGAGTGCAGATACTCGAAAGGCTGTTGAGACCAATAAGACTGTGGCAACTCTGGTCGGGCAGATAAACCCGAGGACCAAAGAAAGCACGGACTTAAGTGTTGGAAAAAGAACCGCCCTAAAGAAACTATTGATTGCTACTGGCAATTGCAATCATTAAGGAAGGTCGCACAAGACTAGAGTGGGCTAAGAGGACACACGTTTGATGGGATCATCCAGAGGACTGCGTCGAACAAAGTTGGAAGGAGCCTGACTTTATTGGAAAGTGGCGAAATCATTCTGACACGGGCGGTGATCAGACAAAAGCACCCGTAGGCAGGCGAGCAATTATCCACGGGACAGGACTCCTACGTAAGTTGGTTAATTTTAATTAGAAATCTATTAGTCTGTAGTCGGGCGTGGGTAATGGTACTTATGTTTAGGAAGCGTTGGCAAACTACAACTGACAGATAACGGGATTGACTGCGACGTTCTATAAGGAGGTAAAGAATACGTAACTAAACTATTCAACCAAAATTCGCAGTGACTAGTTACGGAATAGGAATATGAGCGCCGGGACCGTACAAATGGTAATTATGTGCGAACGTTATTAGCGGCATCAAAAGTCCCCGAATTATTTCTCAATCAAAATGTAAACACGGCGAGTACGAGACGCGACCACTGGGTCAAGCCATTCAATGAGGCCAGGTGAATACAGCGATGAATGGACCGCGCTTGGAGCAAAGCCTGCAGATGAAGGAATGTGCTTGTATTGTTGCCGGCCCGGCAGAGTTGAATCGGGGTCAGACTGCGGCGGAGAAAAATAGAGCATACAACTGGTTTGCAGTACAACCTAAAAGTAGCGGGTTCGGACCTTCATGGAGAATCGGGGTAAAAGGCTTAAATTGGCTTTAATACTATAAGGCGAGATAGGGAAATAGAGAGCGGTGAATAGATACAACTGGACGAGCACTAAGTGGGCTGAAGGGGACAGGAATGCTTTGGATATAAACGTTACAGACAGATTGGGGGGATATATCCTGGGTAGAGAAAAGGAAACGTGCGTCCATACTTCAAGAGCTGAATATTGGAGGAGATTGCTTATAAAGACGACAAACTATACTGCGGGGATGGATGAAGAGGCACGTTTATCAATTATCATAACTAGGGTGTTGTTAGGCGTGATATTAATCTATGTTGTCAACTTGGGTTTGTGTTAATAGTTGTGTGGGTTTATGTAGTCAATGTTGACGGCCCATAATGACGGTTAATCATGAGTGGACTTATGTACTGCAAAAGATTATAATGATTGTAGGAGTTTTAGTGTGAAAGGGCATTTCATATATGTGATTGGTGGGCAGTACCGGTGTCCCGTCTTGTTGTCTTATAATTACTGTTGGGGTACCAAACTGCAATGATATTGTTAATGATGTAGAGTTATGTTGTTAATGATAATGGCTAGGATATACGCAAGGGTAGATGACTATTTAGATGCGTTAGGGGGCGCGAAATTTTTTTCTTCTCTTGATTTAGCTAGCGGTTATTACCAGGTGGCGATGAATCCAGCAGACCAGGAAAAGACAGCGTTCACTACACCCTTTGGGTTATATGAATATTCACGACTTCCAATGGGACTGGCAAATTCAGCTAGTACATTCCAACGCCTAATGCATTCGTCGCTTCATGATTATATGTTTAAGTTACTTTTAGTTTACCTAGATGACATTCTTGTGTACTCCAGAGATTTTAGTGAACATTTAGTAAAACTAGAGGCCATATTTGATAGGATACAGGTGTTGGGATTGAAACTAAACCCAGCTAAATGCAATTTCTGCAAGAAAAAGGTGCAATTCCTAGGCCATACTGTGTCTGCAGAAGGCATAGGAGCGTTAGAAGATAAAGTGCTGGCGATCCAAAAAGCTCCCATACCTAGAACGCAGACTGAGTTACGTTCATTTCTAGGCTTGGCCAGTTACTATCGCCGGTTTGTACCCAAATTTGCCACACTAGCTAGGCCACTCCATGAATTAGTAGCTCAGCTAAACCAGCAGCACACAGATCCGAGAAAAAGGAAGAAGAGTCCCATCGGGCAGCTATGGTCTACAGAATGCGACGAGGCCTTTAACAAACTTAAAGAAGCCCTAACGTCGACACCATTACTAGGCTTTCCAGACTTCACCCTCCCTTATATTCTAGAGTGTGACGCCTCATACACTGGTCTGGGTGTTGTTTTGTCCCAAATCCAGAATGGTACAAAGAGAGTGTTAGCTTATGCTAGTCGTACTCTCCGCCCGTCGGAGAGGAATGCAAAAAGTAGTTCCAAGTTGGAACTTTTATGTTTAAAATGGGCATTAACGGAAAAGTTCCGTGGCCTTCTATTAGGTGGGAAGGTTGAAATTTATACGGACAACATGAATTTAACGATGTGGCATAAAGCGAAGCTGGGTGCCATTGAGCAAAGGTGGATCGCCCAAATGTCTATGTTCGATTATGTGATAAAACACAGGCCTGGGCGGGCTAACGGTAACGCTGATTACTTGTCTCGATTCCCGCTGGAAGAACCGGGGGAAAACGACGAAGAAGAGGGCGAAATCGCCATTTGCAGTGTTGCAGCAACATGCATTCCGCCAGCCCTAGGACTAGCTGGTACTGTCGGTAGCCGTCCAACGGCAGATTTTAATGTAGAAAATGCTGATGTGTTTTTAGAATGCCTTGATGTAAATAATGTTGATGAATGTTCAAAATTATGCCTTGATGTAAATATGATCGGTGGGGTTGGTGTGGTGGAAGCTGCTGCTAGGACAGCGGAAGTTTTTAATGTCCTTCCCACACATACCTTGCCGTCTTACTCAACGGAGGATATGGTGAGATTGCAGCAAAATGATGTAAATATTAATGCAGTATTTGATGTTGTATCGCGTAAACTTGTGTTGTCAAATGAATCTATGAAAAGGTTGCCCCATCAGACGAAGAAGTGGATGAGGCAGCGTAAGAAGTTATGTGTATTGGATGGGTTGCTGTATAGGAAAATCAAGGGGACAGTAGGACAGAATTGCTGCAATTAGTGATACCGGAGATACTGCGGTTAAGGATACTGGAGTCAGTTCATAGCGTAGGGCATCAGGGGAGAGATAGGATGATAAATATTTTGAAGAGCAGGTGTTTCTGGGTAGGGATTACTGCAGATGTAGATAAATTCTGTAGAAGTTGCCACAGGTGTAATGTAGCGAAGCCACCGCCGGTCAAGATTAAGGGACCGGCAGGTAGTTTGTTAGCTTCGAGACCGTTTGAAGTAGTAGCGATGGACTTTACGCTACTGGAGAGGGACTCAAGGGGATTTGAGAATGTGTTGGTCATCACAGATGTCTTCTCTAAATTTACTATTGCTGTCCCAACCAGAGACCAAAAAGCAGCAACTGTGGCGAAGGTTTTAGTAGAGAAGTGGTTTTTATATATGGGTGTGCAGAGGAGACTGCACTCTGACCAAGGTAGGAACTTCGAATCCTCGGTGATTGCTGAGTTATGCAAGACATATGGCATAGAAAAGAGTCGCACCACTCCGTACAACCCTCGCTGCAATGGCCAAGTGGAGCGATTTAACAAAACTATGCATGATTTACTCAGACCCCTCGAGGCCAAGGAGAAGAGGAGATGGTCTGATCACTTAGCCGAAGTGGTGCAGGTGTATAACTCGACGCCTCACGCCTCGACAGGATTTTCACCTCACTACCTAATTTTCGGACAAGAGCCTCGGCTGCCAGTGGACTTCATTTTAAATACAGGCACCAAGACAGGGACACCAATGCAAGTGAGTATTTGGAAGGGCATCTTTCACGTTTGCGTGACGCGCACGTCCGGGCTAGTGAACAGCTGAAGAAGCATGCTGCCATTAGGAAAGATAGGAAGTGACAAAATGGCAAACTCTATTCCATTGCAAGTTGGCGAACTTGTCAGAAAAAGAATCCACTATAAGGAGAGGGCGAAAATACAAGACATGTGGTCGGAAGACATGTACATAGTTGCTAGGGCACCCACCATGTCGGGAGGACCATATGCGATCAAAAGGTTGGAGGAGATGGATCGCTAATTAGGATAGCCGGCCACGAAATGCGGCGTTGCGAGGACGGAGCAGAAGAGGAGGACATAGGGACGGACGTTGGGACTACCAGCACAACCGGATGTCCCAGCGGCTGTCGAAGTTTACCAAGACGTTCCAGGCAAACCAGAATGGTACGCGTTCGAGTCTGGGGACCTGAGTAGACGGAGGTCTGAGAGGATCGGACGTCGTAAAAGGGAGTGATAGAACTTCAACGTGTGGGTAGGAGATATTTTAATAGTTAGCAAGGTATGACGTGGTTGCTTCATGTGGAATGTAGTTCGAATTGTCTCTGCGGCTGTCTAAAAAACGAAGTGTTCCCCATGAATAGGGGGCTTACTTGTTATAATGTTTTTCAGGCGCTAGCATGGTTGTGTACCTTGATTTTTTTTCTACAGTGGGAAGTAGCGCTGTAGGGAGTTGATGTGCTGATATTGTTTCATTTTTGATGTTCCTATGTGCAACCATTGATTAATGATTTTGTTGTCTGGGGAAATCCCCTGCGTGAAAGGGATGGACTGTTTTATTGATCATAATATTTGATTACTATGTTGTTACGAGGCACGCCAGAAGACGAACAAGATTTAACTGCCTTATGCACTGGGAGGAGCAGGGGAGGGCAACCAGTATTTTTTTATTATTATTATTATTTGGGGTGGAAGTTCCAAAAAGAGTTTTCCCCTTAGGCATCCAATATTGTTTATGAGGAATGTCAGATGCGGAGCCAGGGCTCGATCTCAAGGAGGAATGACGCTATATTGATGGTGGGACCATCAACTTTTGGTAGGTGGGTATGAGACAGTATGCTTTCATTGTCTCTAGGCGCCTGAGTTTACTGGAAAGCATTAACTGGGATATTTTTGGTTCGACAAAGAGTTCACCGTCCAGTAAGTTCAAAATAGTGAGTGGCCGGGCAATGACTCTAGTGCAGCCCGCTGACCGACAGTTTACCTCTCGTTGTTAGTAGAATAAGAAATTCAGGAAACCTGAAGCCAAACTTAGCATAGGAGCTGTCAAATGAGCAAGAAATACAACGGATTAGGCTAGATATATGGGAACGGACACGCCCAATGAACCAAACCAGGCGAAGGCAGAAAAGGTAAGGTCTTCGACCTCAAGCTATAACCTAGTAGTGTCAAGGGATCTAGAATAAAGCGGATTAAGTAGAATTAATTATGTGGTACAGCTAAAAATCTGATTGGGTAGCCCTTCGCGGCAAGGAGGAGCTATGTCACGTGATGCCAGAAAGAACCGCCAAATTAAGCGGTATATATATACGCGGGACAGAGAAGCATTTGAGGAGATAAGCGAGTTCTAGACAGCCGAGTGCAGATACTCGAAAGGCTGTTGAGACCAATAAGACTGTGGCAACTCTGGTCGGGCAGATAAACCCGAGGACCAAAGAAAGCACGGACTTAAGTGTTGGAAAAAGAACCGCCCTAAAGAAACTATTGATTGCTACTGGCAATTGCAATCATTAAGGAAGGTCGCACAAGACTAGAGTGGGCTAAGAGGACACACGTTTGATGGGATCATCCAGAGGACTGCGTCGAACAAAGTTGGAAGGAGCCTGACTTTATTGGAAAGTGGCGAAATCATTCTGACACGGGCGGTGATCAGACAAAAGCACCCGTAGGCAGGCGAGCAATTATCCACGGGACAGGACTCCTACGTAAGTTGGTTAATTTTAATTAGAAATCTATTAGTCTGTAGTCGGGCGTGGGTAATGGTACTTAGGTTTAGGAAGCGTTGGCAAACTACAACTGACAGATAACGGGATTGACTGCGACGTTCTATAAGGAGGTAAAGAATACGTAACTAACTATTCAACCAAAATTCGCAGTGACTAGTTACGGAATAGGAATATGAGCGCCGAGACCGTACAAATGGTAATTATGTGCGAACGTTTATTAGCGGCATCAAAAGTCCCCGAATTATTTCTCAATCAAAATGTAAACACGGCGAGTACGAGACGCGACCACTGGGTCAAGCCATTCAATGAGGCCAGGTGAATACAGCGGATGAATGGACCGCGCTTGGAGCAAAGCCTGCAGATGAAGGAATGTGCTTGTATTGTTGCCGGCCCGGCAGAGTTGAATCGGGGTCAGACTGCGGCGGAGAAAATAGAGCATACAACTGGTTAGCAGTACAACCTAAAAGTAGCGGGTTCGGACCTTCATGGAGAATCGGGGGTAAAAGGCTTAAATGGCTTTAATACTATAAGGCGAGATAGGGAAATAGAGAGCGGTGAATAGATACAACTGGACGAGCACTAAGTGAGCTGAAGGGGACAGGAATGCCTTTGGATATAAACGTTACAGACAGATTGGGGGGATATATCCTGGGTAGAGAAAAGGAAACGTGCGTCCATACTTCAAGAGCTGAATATTGGAGGAGATTGGCTTATAAAGACGACAAACTATACTGCGGGGATGGATGAAGAGGCACGTTTATCAATTATCATAACTAGGGTGTTGTTAGGCGTGATATTAATCTATGTTGTCAACTTGGGTTTGTGTTAATAGTTGTGTGGGTTTATGTAGTCAATGTTGACGGCCCATAATGACGGTTAATCATGAGTGGACTTATGTACTGCAAAAGATTATAATGATTGTAGGAGTTTTAGTGTGAAAGGGCATTTCATATATGTGATTGGTGGGCAGTACCGGTGTCCCGTCTTGTTGTCTTATAATTACTGTTGGGGTACCAAACTGCAATGATATTGTTAATGATGTAGAGTTATGTTGTTAATGATAATGGCTAGGGTGTACGCAAGGATGATGACGTCATGGGAGTTGGAGTCACTAGGGGATACAGGTTATTATTGATCGATTGCTATGTTTATGATATTGTTGATGATGTAGATTTATGTTGTTATTAATAATGGCTATGATATTAATACATGCTGTTGAGGACGATGATGGCGCCAATGATAAGGAGACATGGCCCTGGTACATGTCACTGGCGTATTGTGTTGTCGGCCTCGGGGACAAAAGTGTTGTTGTTGGGGTTTACCTGATGTAGTTGTTGAAATGTGACGACCAGTTATCAGCTATTGTGTTATGTGTCTGGCGCGGGGAAACCCGGCCAGTGTGGGCAAGTCGGATCAGGAGTTGTTGTTTAGGGTTGTCCCACTGCCGAATTATATGTGTCTGTCCACTGTGGAAAGACTATCAGTGTCGGCGTGGGTATTGTATTAATGTCACATGATTATTACACATGGTGAAGTGTTTGGGGATTTATGGGTTGATGTTGGCATCAGGGAACACTGGTTGGTGGTGTACGACCGCCCAGGCAGTGATGGAATATCTCTGACCCGATGTCAATACACGTAGCTGAAGACGAAGGTGAGCAGTAGGCTGATGACACCCGATGATGCTGTTCACATAGTCAAGGTGTCTTTTTGTTCAATTTTCAGGTTGTCGCTTGATCGATTGCCTGGGTAAACTAGTGGGCGGTCATTTGACGGTGGAAGTTGGTTGTGTGCATCCTTAGTAGATTTATATACTTTCTTGTCAGACTTGCATACTTTATTATTATATTCCCCTGATTGATATGTGACTAGTTATTGGTTTAATTGCGTGCAATTCCTTAGTTTGGTGGTATTATCTTGATGCTAGCTACCTGACTGCATTCTTCCATAATTGTTTGAATTGTTACCGCACGACACTTTGTATACTTTGTAATGTCTTTTGAGAAGCATATAAACTTGATTCAGTGTTAGCTTATTCTTATGATTGCCTGTACTATTGTCGGTTAGGATAGTGTTGTATTCGTGACCTGCGTACCTGTATACTTGTGAGGTTGGTAGATAAAACCAAGGGTAATCACAAATCAGTGGTTATCTCTACAACCGGAAGACGGACAATCTTTATCTTTCATTTCCTTATTCTCTCCTCCACTTCTCTCTCTCATCTCTCATCTTCGTGCTATCACAGTAGGATATTACCCCTACTTCACTCATGTAGTTTAGCCAGTCAGCCAAGACTGTTGTCCGTGGTGTGGCCACCGCCGTACACAAGCGGTATTCGTGGAGCCATACATGAGACAGGTAAAGAGATGGGAACCAAATAGGATCCTGGTCTATCCCTTGGGATATGGCTGCCACTCACCGTGAGGTACTATCCCTCTCTCTTTACCCTACACCACAACATATAACAATATAGCAGTGTAGGGGCGCTAAAGTAAACCGTGACGTACATATAGAGCATATTTCGATGTTGACATTATCTGGAAACGATGACAAAGGCCGGCGACATCCAAATTTCAAGTTTCATGCTTTAGTGGTTGTTCATTCTTCATACAAAAGAAGGCACGGCATCTTACAAGACATTGGACTGCCAAAGGTTTACAAAAGAACTGCTTCACTCAATTAAACACATTCTGGATGGAAAACCAACTTTCACGACCAAGCCGGCTGGTGGTCAAACTTCTCTCTCTGCCGTAACTAGCTTTGTTGTCATCCCACGACCCCCCATAGCTACCTCTAACTACGGTGCTCACCCGTGCATTGTTCCCTAATACATCTTTATATTGCGCACCAGCTACCCCTCCATTCCCTACAACCTCATAACAGGATACTCTGTTATATATTCCTTCCCTTCCCATGACCAAGACTTTTCCCTGAAAAGTCTTAGAACAAAACCTATTTTAACACACTCAACCCATAACCTCTAAATTCTAAAAACACACTCAAAAAAATCCAACTAACATATCTCATGGGACTTTTTATAAGTCACTATAATTTCTCATAATAGGAGTCTTCCTGACTCTCATTACTTTCTTCATTAATTAAGGGGAGACTACTACTCAGTATTTTTCAACTACCTATGGGAATGATAGCTATCCGCTATTACCCACCACATTTCCCCACTACCCATGGAAATTATAGCTATCCGCTATTCCCCAGCACCTTACTCAAATACTCATAGAAATTATAGCTATCCGCTATTCCCCAGCACCTTACTCAAATACGCAACTGTAACACTCAACTATATATGGACTATTAATGCTTCTTCTTCGTTATCATTTTCTCATGGTCACAGCAATATGCTTAAGACCTCACTAGATTCCATTCTTATACTCTATCAACAGGTATACATCACCATTATTAAAATTATTACATTTACTTCACTCTTAATCATTAAAATATTAAAAATTTCTTGAAACGATCAACAACACACAAGACAGAAAGACACAGAAATGGTGCGCACTATAGAAGATAAGAAGAACACTTCCAAAAATTCAAAAACACTCGCATTTACCCTCCATTGTCTCATTGAGACTTTATGCAATAAAGTCTAAAAACTCCAAGCACAAACCCTCATAATTGAGCTCCTATCAACTGATCTATTATTATGGGTATCAATACTTAAAACCCGTCATTTAAACAATGACCACTACAGGCCATGCTGACATCCACAGCAACCCAAATTCTATCTATCCATCATTTCTATGACTTGAACAACACGTAATCTATGTCTACTTCGGTTTATGCTGATATCCACAGCGACCGAAAAAATACTACCAATGTCCTCATGGCAGTGAACGTCCACCCTGTCCCCCCCCAGGTCATGCTGCTAACCGCAGCAACCCCAGATGCTATCATCATCATCATCATCATCATCATCATCATCATCATCATCATCATCTTCCACTTCTGCCGTCAAGCGTCGTGGGGTGCTATCTATGTCCATTTATTATGGGCAACACCTCTTAAAACCCTGCAACCTCATGGCACTGAACGTTATCCATCTCCTAGTTACTTTAGGTTATGCTGTAATCCACAGCACCCCGAAGATATCACAATATGTATCTCCTAAATCCCCACAGCAACCCAAAGACACCACAAAATGTCCATTTATTATGGACATCATCAATATCATGGCTCTGAACGTAACTTCACCTATTTTTTTTTTTTTTTTTGCATATCCTTTACAGGACATTGCTGTTAACACCAGCATCTTTCAGCTGTATGTTGATTTCTTGGCAAGATTACGCTCAGTAGTTTGCCATTGCTTTCTGAGTGGCCGGCTCACATACCCCGTAAGTTACCGATGCGATTCGAACCACTGCTGATTCTCACCATCATAACGTCACCCACGAGAGTATACGAGATTACGGAGAAAAGTCATAACCTCTAAGCCACGAAGCCGGTAACTTCACCTATAGTGACCACAAAACAAATCCCGAGGACGCAATTAATATGTGCATTTATTATGGGCATCACATCCTAACAACTCAACGTGCAACTACTCCAATTGAGGGACGCCCTTGGCCACTCTTACAACGTCAAATACACCCTTAGGTGTATTTCAATGTTGACATTCTCTGGAAACGATGACAAAGGCCGGCGACATCAAAATTTCAAGTTTCATGCTTTATTGGTTGTTCATTCTTCATACAAAAGAAGGCACGGCATCTTACAAGACATTGGACTGCCAAAAGGTTTACAAAAGAACTGCTTCACTCAATTAAACACATTCTGGATGGAAAACCAACTTTCACGACCTAGCCGGCTGGTGGTCAAACTTCTCTCTCTGCCGTAACTAGCTTTGTTGTCATCCCACGGTCCCCCATAGCTACCTCTAGCTACGGTGTATCACCCGTGCATTGTTCCCTAATACATCTTTATATTGCGCACCAGCTAGCCCTCCAACCTCATAACAGGATACTCTGTTACAACAACCTTCCGGAAAACCTCTCGATCATAAGCAAGATGCACCGCGTCCGATACACCTATCTGGAGATCATCCGCCACATCCTGCACCCATCTACTCTTTGGCTTTCCTCTTCCTCTCTTTCCAGACATATACCCCTCCATTATTGTTCTCTCCAAACTTTCGTGACGTTTCAAATGACCAAAATATTTCAATTTTATTTGTTTTATCGTCTTTAATTGCCAGCCTTCTTCAATATTCAGCTCTTGAAGTATGCATGCATTTGTTTTTTTCTTTAACCAAGATATTCTTAGAAATCGTCTATAACATTTATATTCAAAGGCATTTATGCGCTGTTCAGCTTGTTTAGTAAGTGTCCAGGTCTCACAGGCGTATGTTGCAATGGGAAGGATGCATGCTCTTAAAAATCTAATTTTTGTAGTTCTGTCTGTCCCACTCCTTAATTTATTCAGTTGTTTTAGTCTTTGAAGAGCAATTGATAGTCGTCGTTTAATTTCTTTCATTGTGTCACCGTTGTTGGTAATCAATGACCCAAGATATTCAAAATTTTCCACCACCTCCAATTTTTGCTCATTACATATATTTCTTTCTCCATAGTAGTTTTATCTGTATGCATTATCTTTGTTTTTGATATTTTAAGCTATAAGTTGTGATTTTCTTATATATATATATCTCTCAAATTAGAGGTTTCCGACTACTGAAGGAAAACCAGAGATAGCTCGGGAGATTCTTAAGTGAACTGGACCAGAAATGTATGGAAGAATTACATTAAAGAATCAAGGGTGGCTATCACGTAGAAGATAAAAAGAGACAATGAAAGGCACTACCGTCATAGAGGAGCATGATCACTCTTATACGAAACTGAAGACTTGTTAAATTCCTGCCACACAGCTCTCCTGATAACAAATTAAAAAACAAAAAAAAACAAATAGTGTTTCTGTGGGTATGTCAAAAGAATGGGAAAGCTGGAGTATGTCCTCTTAGCGGGACAGTTGATATTGTGGGGGTTAGAGAGAAAGGAGCAGATGATGGACGTTTGACAACATGGCATGGAGTAACATACGTATCAGAAATCATTGACAGCACGCGAGACAAAGGGCTGTGGATAGACATGTTCATCAATGCCACACGGCATGTTTTATAAGAAAAATATTGGACAATTTTCAAACAGACAAATCTACGTTTTGCAAACAATTAGCAAGAAAAGAATTATGTGTAACGATAAATCAAGCAATGAAAAAAATGCCGAGGCTTAAGGATCCTGAAAAACTAGTGTTGCATGTCGATGCGGAGACGTGCTGGGTGTATATACAAGCAAAGTGCGACGAGTAGTGTTAAAAACTCCGCCATGAAGCAAGCACGGCAGGAGGCTTCCGATCATCACAAGCAGTATTTCTTCCCTGAATGTTTCGGTCCTTTACATTCCATACACTCTCTAGGGGCGGGTAAACTCGAGTCATCTCTTCGGGTGTCTGTCTCATGCCATGCGTGAGTACCCTGTTTCAAGACGTTCGAGTCGTTTTTGCACTTAACCCACACATATGCTGTGTCTGTTCGTTAGCCACTCACCATCGGGAAGGAAGACATCGTGCTTCCGGTGCTTGTTGTCCTCATACATATCATAGCACCTTTCCTTGGGCCATGAGAAGCCAGCTTCTTCCCCGGTTGTTTTCCTTTGCCTTCACCTCCTCATCGGTTCGATGTGCACCAGTAGAAGTCATTTCCGCCGTGTTGCTTTTTCTTACCCCGGTCATGAACCAACCGCTCTTATGTTCGTCCTGTAGGAAGCAAGTATTCCTCTGGGCAACTTGATTATGGGCCACGACGTCATGACATGGTTAAGCTATAGCCTAGACCAGAGAGTAAAGGTTATGGCTGTGTTCAGCACGTGAACACTAGACCGTTGAAAGCAGGGACTTTCCACACAACGTGAAAACGTTGGAACTCACTTCCCAGGTGATAGGAAGTGAGCTCGGGACAAGTTAGTCTGCGTTGAGCCAGCGTCCAGGACGGACGTTGGGAGAAGTATACAGCGTTGCGGCCAAGATTGAGCCACGCTTTTAACTCGTGATGTTGGTATCGTGAATTTATTGTGGAATATGTGATGGTATATTTGATAATGTTGATATCCGTCTGTATAGAAGATTATACGTAGAAACATACAGACAGTGTCCGAGTTGACTGCTGTTTAAGTTTACTCCTGTTCGAGTTAACTAGAGTTCGAGTTGGTATAATGTATAACGAATGGCCGAGTAACCATCAGCAAGTCATATGCTGAAAGATGACGAGGGTGCTGACTGGAGAAGAAGAGAAGAATAAATCATGCCCCTGTTGGACACGAGAAGTATTGCTACAAAAGTTTATCGATAGTAGCCCCATACAGACAATCCCAGTGAGACCCTGGCACTTGGGTTCCCCAACCTTCACCTTCTCTGTAGCGAAGCGCAGTTTCCGCAATACATTTTACACCACCATTATGAACTATGTTGTTGATCGGAGTATAGTTTGCATCTATACACTTCAATATCTGTTGAGAGAAGGGGCGCTTATAACTTATGGGTGTGTCTCAAATGCGGCAACTTTCTCTCCTTAATTAGCAACATATTTGTTATTTTAGGCAGTGATTTTAGTAGTGCCATTCTAGCTAAAACACATCTTCATACATTTTAAATGTTATCTTTATTTTTATTTTTTTAAATTTCTTACATATACTGTTATGGTTTTACTTCAGACTATTATCATTTCGGCATGCCCACACGCATGTACATATAGCTATTTTTTTCTTGACCCGTGAACAAGTACCAGAGCACAACATACCTAGAGTGCTGCAGTGCTCTAGGTGCCAGAAGTTTTGGCACACCAGTGCCAATTGTAAAAGTGTGGTGGAGGTCTGTAGGTACTGCTTCTGACCCCACACATACAATCAGTGCCCTCAATCAAAGATCGACACGGACTACAGGAGGCCTAACCCAAACAGAAAGTGCGCCAACAGCCTCAGCAACCACGGCGCCAACTACCACGGCACCAGGTACCTCTGCTGCCCCTACCACCAAGACAGCAAAGAAGCGATGGAAATTGCAATCAAAGCTAATTTGCCCTATAAAGAGGTGAGGAGGCAGTACGAGGCGACCACTCGACCTTCACAAAGCGCAACTGAAAGGCCAACTGAAGGACCTGAGATCCAAGTTCACCAGCATCGAAGAACAGCGAAACAAGAGACGCCATTCAGCGCATCCTAGACGAACTAAAGCAAATGCAGCAGAAGATTGAGCAGGATGTCGCCCGAATGGCTGAAATAAAGGCTGAGACAGGAGAAACTCTGACAAAAATACAAGAAGAAAGAGAAAAGATAGAACAGCTCAAGTCAAAGACCGAAACATCGGAAGCTGAAGATACAAAGTCCCAAACAGAAGTAGATACAGCAGAAGAATAAGTAGAAGAGGGGGGATAAAACCAGAACGACATCGACCAAGACCAAAATTGGACGGAGGCCAGGAGAAGAAATTACTCTCCACCAATATCGAGCTATCAACCCGTCCACGACACAAGGTACCAGAGACGACCATGAAGATTCGAAGACAGACCAAGTTGGGTTATAGATGGAACCCCAGGAGCCCATCTGATGTGTCTCCACCTTGTTAAAGTAGAGGGGCTTGCGTGTTCCAGTGACCCTAAGAGCTTTGCCGACGGTAACCAGCTACATGCGCTACAAGCCACCGCCTAGATGAAAGTATTACTGACAGGCGAGCAACCCCAAATAGTCAAAAACTGACTAAGGACAGAATCTATATGACTGAACTACAGATTAAGCCCATGAATAACAAGAGTACAGCTTACAAGTGGCACGTAAAAAGATGAAATCAGCTGACCTTAATATTCGCCAAGGAGCAGGTTAGCTGAGGTACATTTTTAAGTCTAGATTGAAGAGCAATTGACAACTATCCCAGTGCAGGTTTTTCTCCCCTGACTGTTCCCCTCCTTGGTGTCTAATTAAGGCCCCCCCCCCACCAATGTACACACAAAACACGTATGCAACAGTGGAATTAAAAGTACAACAAATGAACTATGAGTTAAAACAAACTACAACATTTATTGTCTATCATTAGTCATGGATGATTATCTTGTGGTTGTCCATATGATGATGGTGAAATCATATACGTTTATGCACTACAGTAATCATGAAAGTGAAATGATTAATATAAAATACATAACTCTGGATCCTTTCTGGATCAGTGTCTGGGCTCCAAGAGAGGTCCGCTAACAGAAGTTATGTTCAGATCAGCGAAAATTTCTGGTCAGATCTCCACACGGTTCCAAATGTTGCTGTACGTAGCCGGGGTGCAGTGTTGGGGTGAGCGCCCAACATTGTTTAAATACCCCAATGGCTCGTGAATACATAACCTATGCAGCAAAAGTCCAACTCCTGGCCTTCACGTGGCGGAACTGTTTCTACTAACAGGAGAAGGGGCGACGGCGAGTATCTGGCGCCGGAAAATAACCAGTGTGCTCTAGATGTGAATACACATACATGCATGTGCAGACACGTGTGTGCATGTGTACACATCTAAACTCGAGTGAGACCACAGTCTGCTCTAGCAAAGGAAAGGTGCTGAAGACGGAGGCAACCAGCCAGGAGGCGCACCACAGAAATCAGGATGCCACGCAATTACGCAAAATGGAATATATCGACTACTGTTAAAAGTTATGGTGTCTCGAAAGGGTCCAACCCCAACTACTGGAGGTCCTTCTCAGATGTCCTGTGGAGCCAGGGGACTATAACAGTACATGTATACAGTGGACCAAATAGTTCAGTTAGATTATTGTAGAACAGGCTTTATTTGCGATGGTTGATACAAAGTCTTTACACAAACAAAATGCGATGTTGATGTTGACCTCTCTTCTCTCGTTCCAGGTGGTAACTAACTAACCCCACAACAAGCTACGTCACGACTTGAGCATCCTTCTAGCTGTTCTATCTTGATGCTCAAGCGTGCTGTATGCTTGCACACCCAGCTGATACTATTCATTCTGCTACACCTCCCTGTGTTTTTAAAAAGACTTTTTTTCCTTCAAAAGTCTTTTCTCTTAATCCCTCTATCCTACACCTTCTCTCCTTACCTCCCACAACTTCTCTAATCCACCCCAAACTATCTCTATTTCAAGTAAATATTACATTCTATTTGTAACTCTTCCCCCTGTCACATAGCAAACCACTATGAACTTCTTCTTCGTTCCTGGTTCTTCAAGTTTCTTTAAAAAAATATATCATAAGAACATATTGTATCAATCGTTATCGTACACTTGACATTATGAAATTTCTCACTCTTTCATAACACAGGATAGACAGAAAAAAATGTAATTAGAAAAAAGTAAAGAAGGGGTGCGCACCCAGTTTATGAAAAGTATAAAGGAATGAATAGTAAACACAATCACATTTACCTCTCTTACCCACGAAAAACCTTGTGTAGAAAGTTTTTTAAAATATATCTTATGAAATACATATCTGTTCACTATAAATTAAGTTGCTCTAAGTTTTCTCAACATTTATATACTCAACATTTATATTGCCATCCACAACCTTGTCTATATTTCACTTATCTCATCTTCAACCACGAGCCAATGTTCATATTCCATGAACATTTTAAATTAATTAACGCTGATTTTTCACAGCTCCTATATCTTGCCCCCTCACATCCCATGATACGCTTCTTTGTCCATCTATATACCCAAGCTTATATGCTGCCATTCACAGCCCCCCTTTTTATCTATTCTCTATTAACCAACCAACATATCGTTACTCATAATATGGTATCTAATCCATATATCTTCAAATAATGCTGACTTTAATGCAGCTCCTATTTCAACTTTCCCATAGCCATCCCCGACATATGTTTCTAATATTTCATAGCCATATCAACCTCTTCATGCTGATTATCACAGCAACAGAATATACCCATGAACATATTATTCACCAAGATAATATGTCTCTCTACTAGTCCTCAGTAGTTTATTACTATTTTCTGAACGAAGGGTACTATATAAAGTCCCGTGTACTGGACAAAACCATAACTGTTTATAATTAAAACTTAACTTAACCAATACATTTGTAACCAAAGTAATTCTTATTTAACACACAAAACATTTCACTTAAATTATGAGTTAAGCGAAATAAAATCACAACAGGACATCATAACCCCCCAATTTTTTTTACATCATTTATGTTTCCCCTCATATTAAATAAAGATATCAACTCATTCAAGGAAAAACATATTTTAAAATAATATAACATACATCCTATATATTGTTAGTCTCTTTTATGGACTAACAATAACTTATATATCTATCTAAGAAAACTCAAGAAGTCAAAACATAAAATCAATCGGCAATTAAATTACAGAAGAAAAAATATATGTTTCCTTCGAAGTTACAGCCATATTAGTTATCTTAATACCTAAATATGTCTACTGCTCAAGACAACTCATTATAAGTATCAACATAACCCTTTTCCATGTCTAATGTGTCATATACATCCTCAAGTATCTATTTCCTTTTTAAATCATGAAACTTATACCTTGCTATCTGCAGTATTTTCCATCAATTTACCTCCTACGTTTCCACTTCTTCAATAACTCCAAGTTTCTTTGAATAAGTACTATCTCCACATCAATATCTTCTTCTTCGTTTACCGTATCTTTCATACTACTATTTGATTCCGAATTTTCATCCATTTCTTCTTCATCTGTATATCTATTACTAGCATCTGCCAATCTTTTCTTTTCTATATCCCATCTAATTTGTCTATCATTATTTCTTAACGTCCTTTCTAGTAGAGGCATATCTTCGCCGCTTGATGAATGATCTCTGATTCTTCTTTGTCTTTTCACTTCTCTTTCTCTCTGTCTCTCTATTCTCCTTTTCGTTGCTTGTCTAGTATTCTTAAATGGAGCTCCTATCTCTTCCTCCATAGATTCTATACTATCATAATGGCCCTCATTCATATTTTTTCCGTCTATCGTTTTCGGTATTGTCTGTTCTTGAGTATCATTACAAACTGGAGTTGTCATTAACTGACTTTGTGCTGGATCTTTTCTAAAATCTGGGGGTATTGTAGCTCTTCTGACGACCTGTTCATCTAAGTATCCGGTGTCTGAATAATAATTATTATTGTAATTATTATTTCCCTTATCATCACTATCTTTCCTTAAGTGTTCTACGTGTGCCCTTGCTATCTGTCCCGTAATCTGGTTCTTTATACTGTACGATACATTTCCTAGTTTTTCTAAAATGTAATAACCTGGGACCCAACGAGCATCAAACTTAGAGTTCCTTCTATGCTTCTTATAATAAACTCTATCACCTACTTTGAATTCCTGTAATTTTGTATTCACATTTCTGTACTTTTTCTGTCTTTCTCTAGCTTTAATTATGTTATTCCTTAATCTTACATGTGCTTTATGCATTTCTTGTATGATGACCTCTTGAAAGTCTTCCCCCATATATTTACGTTTTGGTTTTAGCAGATTATCTATGAGTAGCATTGGCTCTCTTCCGTGTAATAAATAAAATGGTGAAAACCCTGTGCTCTCATTTTGGTTTGTGCGTATAGCGCTAAGCGCAGGTCCTAGGAATAGATCCCAATCTTTTTCATGTTCATCGACAATCTTTGCTATAATATCGTACAATGTCCTATGTTGTCTTTCGTTCTTAGCATTTGAAGAAGGTCTGTAGTATGAGGTCTTTATATGTTTTATATTCAAATCTTTTAATAACTTTTCAAATTTCTTATTCACAAATTCTTTACCATTATCCGTAAGTACAATCTGTGGGCAACTAAACCTTGGTACGAATTCCTGTAAAAAAATATTAATGATAGTATCTGCGCTCTTATCTGGGATTGCATAGATTTCTGGCCAGAGACTGTAGACGTCCACTATATGAATCAGATACACGTTCCCCGATAGTGTTCTAGGGTGAGGACCTGATATATCTAAACTAACTTTTTGCATTGGAAACTGAGGAATATCTGTATCTTGTAAGGGACACTTAATTGTTTTCATATTCCTTAATCTGCATCTTTCACACGTATCAACATATTTACAAGCAGTTTTAAATAAATTCGGCCAATAATATTTATTCGTAAGTGCCTTCACTAATTTATCTCGACCGAGATGACCATTCTCATCATGATATGCTTTTAAAACTTCATTTTCCAAATGTTTTGGAATATATTTCCTTAACTGTTCGTTTCTTTCACTCATGTAATATAACTGTTCATCCTCTTGCAAAACTAAATAATTCTTCTTATACTTATTCTCATCCGTTTCTTTCAATTTCTGTTTTATTTCTAAGACTTTTGGATCTAATTCTTGTTCCTCTTTCATATTGAATTGTGCTAAATGTGGGTCTTCCGCTCTAGGTTCAGACTCCTGATCCGACGGTAAACTCTCGAAATCTTCTCTATTTATTATGGCTGAATCTAATATATTTACTTGCCAGTTTCGGTCGTCTATCTCCGGTTCACCTTCGTCTTCCGTGTTTCCTGATGACTGTGGATACGGGATTCTAGACAATAAATCAGCGCATGTGTTAATCCTACCTGGTATGTATTCTATTCTTGTATTGTATCCCTGTAGATTCAATGCCCATGTCTGTATTTTCCTGTTCTGCACTGGAGCTTCTAACAAAGATTTTAAAGGCATGTGGTCAGTTCTAATAATAAAATTTGCGTTATGTAGATAGTAGTTAAGTTTCTGAAGAGCATAATGAATAGCATAAGCCTCTTTCTCGATAGTCGACCATTTTCGCTGAGACCTGCCAAGTTTATGAGACAAGAAATAAATTGGCCTTTCATTTTTAACCCCTGGTATTCCAGATTCTTTTCCTTCGTATGGTTGGACCAAACACGCTCCTATAGCATTATCTGAAGCATCTGTATATAGTATTAGCTGTTTATTCAAATCTGGATGTGCTAATAGTGGCACTACTGTTAAGCTATTTTTTAAAAACTCAAACGCTTTTTGACATTCATCATCCCACTTAAATCTAGCGTATTTGCCAGTTAAGTTAGTAATAGGCTCTGCTATTTTTGAGAACCCTGGAATGAAACGCCTATAATACCCACAGGTTCCAATAAAAGCACGAACTTCTTTTACATTAGTTGGAGGAGCTAGTTCTTTAATAATCTTTACCTTTTCTTGGTCTGGTTTTATTCCGTCTCTATTAATAATATACCCCAAATACTTTGTTTCTGTTTTTAAAAATTCGCATTTGCTGAGCTTCAATTTAACATCATGTATTCTTAATCTGTCGAATACTAATCTTACATGTTTTAAGTGATCATCCACATCCCCTGCTGTATAGATTAGAATATCATCTATGTATGCCAACGCAAACTTTTGCATACCCTCTAATACTTCATTTATTAACAGCATGTAGTGAGATGGAGCCGTTCGAACCCCAAAAGGCATTCGTAAGAATTCGTAAGAACCCATATGAGTACAGAAAGCACTTTTCTTCTGAGCATCCTCTGACATCGGGATACACCAGAATCCTGATCTTGCGTCTAGTGTTGTGAAAAATGTAGAGCCATTGAGTAAACCCAAAATGTCATCAATCACCGGCAATGGGTACGCTACATTCTTAGTGATCTTGTTCAACGCCCTGTAGTCGCAACAGAATCGATGTGAACCATCAGCTTTGGTCACGATGACAATTGGAGATGACCATTCCGACTTTGATCTTGTTATTATTCCTGCTTTCAACATATCTTCTATTGCCTTTTCAACAATTTCTCTATTCCTTAAGGGAGTTCTATACGGTTTTAAACTAATTGGTGGATGATCTCCCGTATCTATTTCCATTGTAACTGTTTTTGTCCTTCCCAATTCTAAATCATTAATTGCAAATACATCCTGATTTTCTTTTATAAGTTGTTCTAATATTTTCTTATTTTCCGGTGGAGTTTTTAACTGTGCCAACAATTCTTGCTCTCTTGTCATTTTGTCTAGTGAATGTATTTTGGCTGTATTTCTTCTGAATGGATGGATCAATTCATCCTTCTGCATGTTCCCTTTTCTTCCGCGTCCGCGTCTGTTATTAATTTTTTCACTAGGAGTTTCTGAATAATTTATTCCCTGCATTTCTACTCTATCTGTTGCTAATATGTCATTAATGTTATGATCCACTTTGGCTATTACACATCCTCTATATAATTTAATTTCTCTACCTGTGTTGTTAATAATCATTACTGGAAAAGTTAAATGTTTATCTAATGATATTATTCCATCCGGAACCTCTAGACCAGGCTAATCAATTACCTCCCTTTGCAACTCAGTGATTCTAACTGTGTGTCCTACTTCATAATACGGATTTCTTTTTACCTTTGCCTGTATCAAATTAACCGTCTGTGGTCTTAACGTCGTAGACATTTTAACTCTAACCAGTGATGAAATGTGCATGTCTTCTTCTAAATCTACATACACGTCCTTGAATTTTAATTTATGTAGATCAAACATAAGTCTTACACCATTTTTTTATTAGAAAATCTCTTCCTATAAGCATGTTTCTATTTAAATCTTTCACTATTTGAAAAAGATGTCTTACGTTGATCCCTCCTAACTTAAAATTCATTATTGTTTGTCCAACTACCTGTAAATTCTGTCCTGTAACAGAGTGGAGATTATTATGACTTCTGAATATTTTGCAATTTCTCATTATTTTGTATAGAAAACTTTCTTTGACCACACTAACCTGAGCTCCCGAATCAATTAATGTACGAACTCTATACTTCCCTATTTCTATTATACATGAGCTGGGATCTGTTGTATTCACTGTGAACTGTTTGATTTCATCTAATTGAGAGCATTCTCTACTCGTCCTGCTATACCTGTTATTAAAATATTCTTTAAATCTTGGGACCTTGTTATTTTCCCTCCTACCACAGGTCCTATTTAATAGGTAGGGCGCCGGTTTTCCTGCGTTCTTGTACTTGTAAAACTTCTGTGTCTCTCTTCAACATTCCTATTGAATCTGCTATTGCCATTTCTACTTTGTGTATTCGACTGGACACGCCTGTTACCACAAAAGCGAAAAATGTGTCCCCGCTGACCACAAAACCAACAAACTATATTTGTGTTATTTGTGTTACTTACCGTCTCATTTGTAGGATTTCTAACTTGTCTTCTTCCATTATAGGTATTTCTATCACTACCTTGTAATGTGTGTATACCTCCTCTCCTATTCCATCCGAACCTTGTTTGTCCTATCTCCATAGGCTCCTCAATCCTGTCTTCTCGACTAGTTCCTATTTCTCTTCCTACTCTCAATCTGAATCTACGTCTCAAATTCTCCTCCTGTACCGCAATATCTACAGCTTGTGATAACCTCTCAGGGTTTTCTCTCATCAGCTTAAACTTCAGTCCATCGGATTTTATACCATCTACGAAAATCCCGACCAACATCCTCTCCACCTCTTCTCCTCGTACGTTCTGTCCTAAGAATGCTTCTTCTGCCAGGTTAATCAACCTATCGCTGAATAATTGTACAGTCTCTCCAGTGTTTTGTTTGGACTGTCTCAACACCGAGAACGCATGTTGTGGGTCCGTTATTTCAGCGTATTTATGAGCTAAGTCATCCTTGAACTGCTCCCATGTCTCATCTACCCTAGCTTCTAATTTTCTTCTGATATGATCAGAAACCGGTTCTGTCGCTGCCTGATAAGCAAGTTTCATTTTTTCTTCATCTGATGCTGACACCAAGTATGCATACTTCTCTATTGCAGTTATCCACTTCTTAAAGTCCTTCGCCTGTCCACTAAATTTAACAATTTCAGCTGCCATTCCTTGTTGTTTTATGACTGTGTTAAGTTTACCTATTACCGACCCTACCCCGGTCAGAACTTGTGTCAGTGAAGCTTGTTCTTCTGCCATGCTGAAATATTTCGCTATACACTTATACAAGCAAAAAACAATCAATAATTATTAATATACACTCTTAAATTAACCAAAGGACGTTATCTTCCTCCTGAAACTCAATAATTTTCTACCTAATAGAAAAAGTTATTTATATTACCCCTTTTCTTGTTGAAACTAATTTTCCACTGGTCCCATCGAAAATCAAGTCTTATAATTTCTCCTTGACGTCTATGCTCTTGTATGCCGAGACTGAGAAGCACGGTATCTGGTACTCGAGTACTTGAACCAAGATCGATAAAGCGGTTTCATTCCTCCGTAAGGATCAAGAAGGCTCGATAAAACTCAATAAGGCTTCACAAGGCTCGATAGGGCTCGACAAGACTCGATGGGGCTCCACAAGGCTCGATAGGGCTCCCAAGGCTCGATAGGGCTCGACAAGACTCGATAGGGCTCCACAAGGCTCGATAGGGCTCGACAAGGCTCGATAGGGCTCGACAAGGCTCGATAGGGCTCCACAAGGCTCGATAGGGCTCCACAAGGCTCGATGGGGCTCAACAAGGCTCGATGGGGCTTACCAAGGAAAGAGTTTCTTCATTCTATCACGACACTTTTAAATTTATGGCTGCTCTTTCCGCTCAAGGAAGTGTAGATCTGGACAAAAAATTTTGACACTTCTGGACGCCTTGAAACGACTCGATCTGGCCATTAAAGCAACTGTAGTAGGATCATCTCTTCAACGTGATTGTCTAACATTTTTATAATCGCCAGAGTTCAAGACACTTATGATCCAGTGAAGTAGTTTTTCGTTAAAGGTTTTCTTGTTATTTGAGCCTCTGATCTAAACGATTTTTCTTCTTGATTCCATCAAGCGAAGTCAAATTCAACAATGATCTTCTTTCGAGCGACGACCAAGGTCATAAGCTGGTTCAAGGGTAACGGCTCTTGTAAAACATGTTGAGGTCCAAAGCAACGGTTATTCTGGAACATGATGGCAATCATTATTTTGTATACAAAGCTCATAATTCTCATATGTATGGCGGACTCAAAAAACACCAGCCAGGTCAACGCAATATTTGATCAGAGACGCACTGTGTAACGAAGATTTGATCAGAAACTGTGTAGCAAAGATTTGATCAGAAACTGTGTAGCAATGATTTGATCAGAGACTCCGCCTTGTTGAATTTATCTGTAAGCGAAAATCTTCAACTTCTATTATGCCGTGGTATCGACGAAAATAAAGCAACGGCCATGTTTCCATTGTGGAGGCCACTTACATTCCGCGACAAGCCATGAGCCGTATCCTGGTCACTGGCTCCATTTTGATCCTATATAACAGTACATGTATACAGTGGACCAAATAGTTCAGTTAGATTATTGTAGAACAGGCTTTATTTACGATGGTTGATACAAAGTCTTTACACAAACAAAATGCGATGTTGATGTTGACCTCTCTTCTCTCGTTCCCGGTGGTAACTAACTAACCCCACAACAAGCTACGTCACGACTTGAGCATCCTTCTAGCTGTTCTATCTTGATGCTCAAGCGTGCTGTATGCTTGCACACCCAGCTGATACTATTCATTCTGCTACAGGACATGAGAATAGAACGGCTCGCCATACTAAACAAAGACTTAAAATAATGCACTGGAATGCGGAGGGAGTCAGCAACAACAACAACAACAAACAAACACACAAAAATTAGAAAACATCCTGGACCAAGAAAAAGTAAGCATATGTTGCTTGCAAGAAACTCACTTCAACGAAAATATAGCCTCCAAAATCAGAGGCTACCAGTGTTTCCGATCTGACCGAAAGGAATGGCGAAAATGTGGGATACTTACCCTTGTAAAAAATAACATCACTGCTTCCCAAATCGAAGTCTATATGGAAGGGGCTGAGTATCAGACACTTAAACTTAAAACAGGCTATACAGACCTACATCTGATCAATTACTACTGTCCAAGTGACCGCCCACAGGCACTGGACACACTACCATTAACAGAAAAAATGATTGTGTGTGGCGATTTCAACAGCCACTCGCAGAGTTGGGGCTATGATCACATGGACCAGAGAGGAGAGAGACTGGAAGACTGGCAGAATGAGAATAGATTCATCTTAATTAACAAGGGAGAAACTCAAAAATTGCACTACATAAAGATGGAAACATCTTAACAAGAAAGCAAGCAGCTGACCATTTTGCGGACTCATTCGCACAAGATAACAATATCAAAATTAGTCCAGAGAAACAAGAGATTCGAGAGAAACAGCAACATACAGGACAGAAGGAAATAGTACATGAGGTTCTGGAGGCACCCATCACAATCAGCAAACTTGGAGCTAGCCATATCAAAACTGAAAATGAGAAAGTCACCAGGAGCTGATGGTATCTCCAATGAAATGATCAGGAACCTAGGAACAGAGGCCAAAGCAAAGCTGTTGCAGATCTTCAATAATAGTTGGACCTTAGGCAGTGTTCCACAAGCCTGGAGAGAAGCAATCATGATACCCCTCCTAAAATCAGGGAAAGATAGTTCCATTGTCTCTAGCTACAGACCAATTAGCCTCACCAGCTGTCTCTGCAAAACACTGGAGCACATCATCAATCACAGACTGCAGTGGTACATTGAAAGTAAAAACATCCTTGTGCCACAGCAGGCTGGCATTAGGCAGTGCTACTCTACGGAAGATCAAACAACCTAACTCTCTCAAGAAATTGAGGATGCATTCCAAGAGAAGAAGCTGGTGCTCGCGGCATGGATAGATTTGAAGAAAGCCTTTGACAAAATCTGGAAAGAAGGTCTGATGAATAAACTGAGAAACTGCAAAGTCAATGGAAGAATGTACAAATGGGTGAAAGCATACTTGCACAACAGAAGAGCCCGAGTACAGATGGACGGTCTAAAGAGCAAGAAAGTACTATTGCGTCACGGTGTTCCCCAGTGCAGAGTCTTGTCCCCCACACTTTTTCTAATCTTCATCAATGATCTCGTTGCTAATCTACCGCATGGAATTAAAGCGGCAATGTACGCAGATGACCTGGTCCTATGGAGCACAAATGAACATTGAACAATGAGCACAATGTGTCCTGGCGTGATGGTGTGA
Organism: Cepaea nemoralis; assembly: GCA_014155875.1. Lineage (NCBI taxonomy): Eukaryota > Metazoa > Mollusca > Gastropoda > Stylommatophora > Helicidae > Cepaea > Cepaea nemoralis. The sequence goes on from JACEFZ010005735.1 coordinate 294,565, forward strand.
CCTAGAAATTCCAGAGTCTGGTAACCGATCATGCACTTGGTTGGGCGAGCTGTAAGCCCTGCTTCCTTGAGCCTATTGAAAACTCGTTCCAAGGATTGTAAATGGTCATCCAAACTGTCACTGGAAATCAGAATATCATCCATGAATGAGATGATGGACGGATCCCTTAAAGGATCAAGTAAAGTCCTCATCATGCGTGTAAACACACTAGGTGCATTGCTGAGTCTAAAGGGCATGACCTTGAATTCGTAATGTCCACTGGGGGTACTGAAAACCAACAGTGGTCGAATCCCTGGTTTGACCGGAATCTGATAATACCCGCGACTCAGATCCACCTTCGTGAAATACCTTGCCTTATGGAGCCTCGCAAATAACTGAGTTGGATTCGGCAAAGGTTCCACCTGAAATTGTGTATGACTGTTCAGAAGTCGGTAGTCTATACACAACCGGTGTTCTCCGCTTAGTTTTCGTAACAAAACTACCCCCGGATTGTATGGGGATGTGGATGGTGCAATCACGTCATCCTCCAACAGTTTCTGTATTTCCCCCTCCAGGGCCTTTTCTTTAGAGAATGGCACTGGGTAAACCTTTTGGCGAACAGGCTCTTGAGTGGTCAAAGTCATCTCGAACTCCACCAACCTCGTTCGTCCTGGTTTATCAGTCAGTATCTCCTTATGAGACTCGAGAACCTGGGTTATCTTTTCCCTCTCCTGGGAGGTCAGATCAGGGTTCACTTGCACATCCCTATAGGTTTCCTTGTGTACCAAGGGATATTCCGTGCCCTCGTTGGTTCCCACTTCTGTCTCCACTGCAACTGCCATTGCCAGGAGGTGAGCTGCTTTTTCTCCGGGTCTCTCTTCGTATTTCCGCAAGAGATTGATATGGAAAATCTTCGACTTTCCCTGGATCAGGATCTGATAGTTGGTTCTGGATATCACCCTTTCCACGGGAAATGGTCCTTGCCAACCTATCTCCAGATTGTTGTTTGCCGTTGGGAGTAGCAACAATACTTTGTCTCCTACCTCTAGAGTCCATCCCTTGTGAAGTTTTTCTTTCAGTTCCTCCACATATTTGTAAGAAGAGATCACTTCTTCTGACGTCCCCTCTTCAGTCCAACTCCTCAACATGGCTTCCAACGGCCCCTTGATTGGACGACCAAACAGCAACGTAGCAGGTGGTAGTCCTGTTGAGCCATGAGGAACTTCCCGATAGGCAAAGAGTGCTGATGGGATATATTCATCCCACCTATCAGGTTTTTCCTGCGCTAGTTTACTGAGCATTTGTCATCAACAAGCCGTTGAAACGCTCTACTTCTCCATTGGCTTGAGGGTGGTAACGGCTGGTATGGATATGGTTAGAATGAAACACCCTAAATACCTCCTCCAAAAGTTTTCCACAAAACTGGGACCCATTGTCCGTCAGTATTTGATCAGGAAAGCCTAATCTTGTAAAGGCCTCCATCAGTGCGTCCGCCACTCGTTTCGAGTCAATCTTGGTCAACGGTATGGCTTCACCCCACATTGTACAGCAATCCACCATGGTGAGTATGTACATGTTCCTCTTCCTAGTCCTAGGAAGTGGACCCACAATATCGATGGCTACCCTCTCGAAAGGAGAGTTCATGATGGGCATTTCACCCAAGACCACCGGTGCTGTCCAGTGTTTCGGTGCCACCCTCTGGCACTCAGGGCATGACTTCACATACCGACGCACATCACCTGTCATTCCCGGCCAATAGTAATGGCAGGAAATTCGCTGCATTGTGGCGGCAATACCCATATGCCCACTGAATGAGATGGTATGCCCCATATGAAGAATCTGAACGATGGGCCTTTGGGACCACCAACTGACCATGTAGGTTGTCTCCCCTTCCGGCTCTCCTGTAGAGTATCCTATTCTTCATATAGTACTGCCCCCGTTTGGGTGGATCAGCACTTTTCTTGCAGCTTTTTGTAGCAAGGACGTAGAGTAGCATCCTCACTCTGGGCAGTTCGCAACTCCCCTGGCAGTGGGTTAGTCACATTTGTTTCTGCCTCATCCGTTCTCGTCTGAGAGCGAGTCTGCATTGCTCCCATATGGATTGGCTCCCTGGGCATTCCCAGAAAGACATACCGGCAACCGAGGATTACGGGGAAAATGGGATCAGTCAACACAGCGGCTTTGATGATGCCAGTGACATATCTTGACCGAATCTCCACTCTGGCAATGGGCAATTTCATGGCTACAGCACTCTTCTGTGCAGGCTGTATCTCCATGGTTTAACCTGTGAATTGTTCTGGATGTACCAGATCCGCAGAAATCACGGCCTCCCCGTCCAGTTCTGTGTCGTATAAACACTCCACTTGACAACCGTTAACTTCTACCAATTCCACTACAGGTGGTTTTTCCTGGTCTGGAGTCTCTCCTTCGGCCTCGACCTGTTCGGTGGGCTCCACCTTAGGTTTTCCGGGGCACACGACGAATTGAGTGTCTCCTGACTTTCCCTGCAGCCAATAGCATTGTGTGTATTCGACCTGCAGTGTTTGCACCATTTCCCTGTCCTAGATTTTCTAGTGCAGGACTTTATTGAGCTCTCCTGGTGGCGAGCTTCCTTGTCGACCTTGGCATTGTCAGTGTCCACCTGCTTTGAAGTCACTTGACATGCCGCGAAGTGAGGGTTCTTAGCCTTCGATTTGCATTCCTTCGTATTGTGAGAAGGTGACTTACATATCGAACACCACTTCTCCGACCATGGTCGTTTTGGTGTAGAGCTCGAAGTTTTTTTGCTTCCCCTTTCGTCTTCTCCGAACTCTCCTCTGAAGTTTTGACATATGGTTCCACCTTCTTAGTTCCTGTACTTTTTGCTTTCTTCAGGTTATGTTTTTCCTGACTTTTGGTGTTTGTAGAAAGGTTTTCTGCTGCCTCCCCATGGACCTCGACGAACCGTTCTGCCAATTTCGTCACCATGTCGATTCGTTCCGCCCCTTGTTCTCCCAAGAATGTCCTGAGAGGTTTTGACATTTGCTTCCGCATCTGGTCGACTACCGTGAGCGCTTCCAGACTCTCATAGTCATGCGCGAACCCAGCCAAATCCATCCACTTATGGAGATATGCTTTCAGACGCAGACTATAGGCAGCGAACAACTCCCCCGGTTCTCGTTTCGCTACTCGAAAATTTTTTTTTTTGAAATTTTTTTCAATCTGAAGACACCTTCCACTCACTCTTACTCACCCCTGGATTATTCCCCCTCTCATTCTTCCCCAACATAACATACTTGACAACTCTAGCTTCAACAAATAAAAAAAACAAGAAATTTATTAAAGCAAAGAGTATATGTAGGAGAAGTATGTGTGTGTGTGTGTGTGTGTGTGTGTGTGTGTGTGTGTGTGTGTGTGTGTGTGTGTGTGTGTGTGTGTGTGTGTGTGTGTGTGTGTGTGTGTGTGTGTATATAAGGTGTAGAATGTGTGTCGAATATTCTAAGGGTAGACCAGTGATTTAGAAGCAAAGTCTGTAACATCATAGTGCTTAGCACACAACAGCACCATTTATTCCGGACAGTGAACCTCACCCAGAAGATGACAACTTTCTCCAATCACTCGAACAAACAGGATGCTGGTAATCCGATAGACACTGTTGATCTTGGTCTTCACTCTACCACACGGTGAAGTTACTCTGTTTCATAATGTTTGTTGAACTGATAATCTTAAAATTAACTGAAATGTCACTTGGGGAAAATCTAATGTTCATAAGTCTCTGATATAACATTTTCCCCTCTTTTAGAACACAACCTATTAATGTTTGTTAGGTAGATGTGTGTGTGTGTGTGTGTGTGTGTGTGTGTGTATATATATATATATATATATATATATATATATATATATATATATATATATATATATATATATATATATATATATATATATATATATATATATATATATGTCCTTGGTATGCGAGTTATTAATCTTCGGTGATGAAGCTTATCACTCATTAAACACAACACTTATCTCTAGCTTCAACAAATTAAAAAAACAAGAAATTTATTAAAGCAAAGAGTATATGTAGGAGAAGTGTGTGTGTGTGTGTGTGTGTGTATATATATAAGGTGTAGAATGTGTGTCGAATATTCTAAGGGTAGACCAGTGATTTAGAAGCAAAGTCTGTAACATCATAGTGCTTAGCACACAACAGCACCATTTATTCCAGACAGTGAACCTCACCCAGACGATGACAACTTTCTCCAATCACTCGAACAAACAGGATGCTGGTAATCCGATAGACACTGTTGATCTTGGTCTTCACTCTACCACACGGTGAAGTTACTCTGTTTCATAATGTTTGTTGAACTGATAATCTTCCATTTAACTGAAATGTCACTTGGGAAAAATCTAATGTTCATAAGTCTCTGATTATAACATTTTCCCCTCTTTTAGAACACAACCTATTAATGTTTGTTAGGTAGATGTATGTATATATATATATATATATATATATATATATATATATATATATATATATATATATATATATATATAGTGTGTGTGTGTGTGTGTGTGTGTCCTTGGTATGCGAGTTATTAATCTTCGGTGATGAAGCTTATCACTCATTAAACACAACACTTATGTTCCTTAAATCCTGCTCAGCAGAAGCCAGGTTTCTGCGGAACAACTAGGTTCTGAGCCCCGTGTAAAAACCTCTCAGCAACCTCTGTCTTCTTTCCATGAGCCATCATTGTATAAAACTTTGAACTGCTTCTTCGTAATAAATCATCTCACACTCACGTGGAACACTCAAGAGGAACTGTAAATGGAACCTGTAGAGTAGATAACATCATGGTGAGGGCAACTCAATCCTGACCGTAATTAGGTGATTGTAGGCCAATAGCAGCACTCAGATCTATAACAGAGATCCGATCTCTGTCATACGGCCAAATCGCGCATCACAATGGTCTTATACATGGCAACACCAGGAAAGAATAAAGGAACGGGTAGAAACCCAGCAGATGCCCTACTGGAAGATCCTACCATTTCACATTCCCCTCCTCCCTCTCAACCATCCTTAATCTCTCTAATTATTATTCCACTACATTGTCCTCAACTCCCCGAGTAAAATGATATATCACACAAGCTAGTTGAAGCCACACAATAGGATACCAGTGCCGACGCTCCTATGATACTTTCTAGCACCGCACTAATAGAACATTCTATCACTAATCATAAGACATTATATCACTGCACCTATAATACATTAGATCACCGCACAGCACTGTACTCTATTCCTAATCATACTCTTAAATTAGATATTATTAATAGCCTACCATATGCCTATTTTGGTTGCCACTCGAGAAACTATGCAATCAGATTGGATCTATGTCCGCGGAAAACTATCACCACTTAGACATTATAGTTTCACTCATGTAACGCAACTCAGAATAATGCCCCGATCCTAACACTTCAGAATGTTTTTCTCGACTCCCTCCACCTGTTTACCGCACTGGGTTTTATATGGGTGCTTGAGTGACGTCACCAAAAAGTCCAGACGCCAATCAGTCCAGAATCTGGCTTTGTCCCCCTGTTTCTAGACTAACCAGAGTCAATTCGCTGTCAAGTTCACTTTCATCTGGGAAATTCTTTGTCTCATACAACAAAGATCCTGGCTGTTTGTGAGCCAGAGACCTTTCCCCCCATATGACAGAATCCTTCCGACCTCTGGCAGACATTCTGTCCATCACTTTCAACGGCCGATTCCCGCCCTGCAGACAGATGACGCCAGTGCACGTCTCTCAAACAACAACCTGTCAACAAACTGTCAACCATGTGTAGACATCGTGACGTGACTCACTTTGATCTCATACAAAAAAGCCGACCAGGTGCAGACAGTTCCAACGACGTATTTTCTCAGTCTGTTCGACAACACAGGGTCTATTGTGTTTGCAGACCAATGTCGGGCTTGGTTGTCATTGATCGCAACTAACAAGTTTATTTAACTCGCGACACCAGGCCACCCTATGAAGATCACATTTGAAAACCTAGCTATGGGGCGGTTGAAAAAAGTAGTTTTATCCACCAGGCCAAACGACTCTGCAGAGAAACCACCGATCTGCCCACAGTTGGTATCCCCCTAACAACTATTCCAGAGCGAACTCCATGGAAAGATGAGCATAGACTAGCATTACAAATCCAGACAAAAGTGAGAGGAATATTTGACAAGGAAGAACAGAACAGTGTGCAGCGCAGAACAGCCACAGTCAGCTTCCTTGATGAAGAATACCCACAGGACCTCTGGATCCGAGTCTACACAGATGGGTCAGCACAAAATGCTGTTCGAAATGGAGGAGCGGGAGTGTACATAGAATACCCAAATAATACTATGGACACAACTAGAGTACCGACAGGAAAGTACTGCCATAACTACGATGCTGAAATTGAGGCAATCAAGATAGCAACAGAGACATTACTAAATACCAGCAATGGTACACAACCTGTGGTGCTATTGACAGATGCAAAATCAGTACTCGTGGCGCTCCTGTCTGGGAAATTGCCAGTACTAAGTACACTACTTTCTGAACTTAGCAGTCAGCATAAGGTCACCATACAGTGGATACCATCCCACTGTGGAGTACCCGGAAACAACAGAGCTGATCGATTGGCTAAGGAAGGAGCAAAAGAAGAACAGCCTGATGTGCCCATTACATACCACCAAAAGAAAAGAATGATCAAATCAGTCAGAAAGCCACCAAAACCTGCTCAAGACGACTACCACATTATGGATAGACCAGAACAAGTCATTATTCTGCGCCTCAGAACAGGGCACAATAGATTACGCAACCACATGTATACAAAATTCAAGATTGGTGAAACAGCCATGTGCACATGTGAATTGGCGTCGCAGACAGCAGAGCACATACTCCAAGACTGCCCAAAATACAACATATCTAGGCAAACCTTCTGGCCTAGAGAGACGACAGTGGAAGATAAACTCTATGGACCGCTGTGTGAACTGAAAAAGACAGTTCAATTCATAAAAGAGACAACATTGCAGTTATAGACATATTTTAAGCGAACGAAAGCAGAAAAATAAGAAGAAGAAGATCTCCACACAGCCGGACAGTGTTCAGAACCGTAATTTTCTTTCCTGTCTCCCCTGGTTATCACCGCTCGGGAAAGTGGGCTCCTGATGAGGGCTTGGAAGAGATAGTTAAGAATGTGTATTATCTAGTTCTACATCAGTACAATCCTACTTAATACATACAATCTATCACCATAAACATACTCACAATGACAGTCTAGCTGTGTCTCTCTTCCAGCTCTACTGCGTTCACTATCCTCCGGCTCCCTACACATCTCTGTCCTAATGTCTGGGAAGGACTCTTCCAGTCTAACAAGCCTGTAGTTATTACAATTCCTGCCATCCCTTCTAACGTCCGCCATGATGAATGAAGTGTCCTAAGTTCATGTCTCTAATTCAGACACTCGGTTACTCACAGTGAGTACCATCTAACATTTAGGTGCGTAGATTATAGGGTCGGTAATTGTATCATAATAGTACCTGATCATCTGGGCTTACAAGCCGTGATCAGCTCTGTGAAAGACTTCCGTGAGTTATGATACACGCTCGTGTACGACACACTGGAAAGGCTAAGCACCATATATCATATACCAGTTGTGGGTAATGTCTGTACCATTACACCTCTGCTACAAACGCAATCAATGGCCAATGTGCACACATTAGCATAACACCATCTTCTCCTAGTAAGTTACAATATAACAAATCAACATCAACTAAACCTAAGGTTTGCGAATTCAAAATGGCATGTAAGGTTATTCCTACATACGTAGTATGAATGCAAAAAGGGAGTAATATCCTTATCTATAACAAACTGGGAAACAGTTTCCACATACGTAACAAACCAAATAGAAGTCTGCTGAGTGCATGTCCAGCGTATAACAAAAATTATGCATATGACAATTCAAATATATCAAACACCAAATACACATACAGTATATTACTTCAAAATAGACACATCATGATACTCAGAGGAATCCCTACTTAGTCACAGCTGTAGTAAGAATTAAAAGAAATGTAGTCAGTTACTATATTCTGTACAACAAATGCACGCAACAAAAAGTGACTAGGCTAGTTTACCTAGAAATGACAAGCATCTAATAAGACACATAAAAGTATACCTAAAACATAGCCAAGATCTGCCTTACATAAGGTTCCTACTTCTCAGAAGAGTAACACTTAAAGCAATATGATATTGTACACTGAACTGCGAATACGAGTTCACAGATCAGCAACAAGAGAAACTGATAGTCTCACTGAACTAGCCTACAACAGGCCGACAGAAAGTCAGTACTCTATAATACTTGCATAGTTACTACGGAATAACATTCCTAGTGAAGCCTAGCAGACATAAGAATCAGACATATGAATACAGAACATCGAAATGGTTGCCTACCTGTTCAAAAGTCAGACCTATTCTGACTTGCAACACTCCAAGCCTAGCCTATTTATTTCGTTCTATTAATTATGCTTATCTCCTGGGGCGTCACCCTGTCTGTTACAAGCCACAATTCATATTCCCACAGTCCTGCTTTTAATTGCCTTCAGACACCTCACACCCTATTTTCTGGATCCAGTCTGAATGGTTTATTATCCTTCATGGATCTGTTTCACACATCTCTTCAGTGCAGACTAGATTATCTCCCCGCATGTCCAGTCATAAATTCTGCCTTAACAACTGGCCTTCACCATAGAGCCACACCTGGACATTTTTTAATTACCAGCCACAGATCTGTTTCACAGTCCATTGAGTCTGCCTGCCAGTGGAGTGTAATTATCAGTTTGACACGTACCATCTTGAAGCTGGACTGGCTGGGTAGCTTGACGGCCCCATTTCACACCTGCTCTGCAGTGTGGTTTAATTAACAGTCCTGGGTCAGTTTCACCTTCCCTTAGATTGGCATTCCACACCTTGTGTTTGTTGAGAGTCAATGGTCAGTCTTGCATAGCCACCAGACCATGTCCGTGTACACAGGCCCGTATTTTTTATACCATGCGTGTACTACCTTGCCCCAGCATTCTTTATGATAGAGAATTTCATTCCTTCTTCTGTAATTTATCTGCATGGTCCATCAAAAGTTAATAAAAATTGTTCTTGGATGTAAATGCAGCATTCCACGACACTTCGGATGTGAGAGCCAGGTCGATACTCACCCATTGCAAAATGGATGTGAGATGCTGAGCCTGTTACATGCTTGGTCCAGACACTTGTTCGAAGGTTCTCAGCCAAGGGATATGAGGGATCCCTCGGATGAGAGGGACTGGCCGTTACTTGCTCTCTGCTGCATGAAGGTAAGGTGCTGAACCGGGAACACATGTAGCGTAATTAGAGAGCATTACTAAAGGTGAAAAAGCGTTCCAATCGCACGCAATGGTTACGACAAGTGCCAACAGACTTCTGCACATCCTTTTCAGTTTGCATCCAACTAGATAGAAAATGCAGACAAGAAAATCCGGTTGCTGTTGAGGCTGAAGTACAAGCGTTGATTTTCGAGAATTCGCTAGACGGTGACGCGGTATCTACACAGATGGGTCGGTCGTCCGACATGTGAGAAGCTCATGGGCCTTTACAGTTCGGGCCGGAGGGAGAATTGTGAAGGAGGACTCTGGTGCTTTCACTGAAACCACAAGTAGCCTGACCATGGAAGTCATGGCAGTAAGTAAAGCAATAACATGGCTCGAGACACAGACATTCACTAGGGCTTGTTTCCTTAGCGACTCAATGAACATGATCAAGAGGATAGAGGAGGGGTCGATCCGAAGAGAATGGCTGCTGCCTCTGAAGCGGTCTCGGCTGGCAAAGATTAGTTTCATCTTCGTGCCAGGTCATGCGGGAGTACAAGGAAATGAGCGGGCTGACAAGCTCGCAGGTGAGGCTACTGTGGAGGGCGGACGCGCCATGGACCAGGCTGACATTCTGAATGCTCTACGAGAAGTGAGACTTTTGCGAGAACCAAGTGATGACTGTGAATCTACAACAATGGCCAGACTGCAGGAGCAGCAAATTAAAAGAGGGGTGGCCAAACAAGAACACTACGCAGGAAGCCAAAGAAGATTGATAAACCAACACAGAACTGGCGTCGTTAGCCGCTACACGCTGCGGGATTTGCTGAGGAGGGGATCCGAGCACTTATGGACTGAATGGTTCGATGTGCAACGTGGATGATCTGTCGACTAACTAACTAACTAACTAACTAACTCTATAAAACCACATTGAGTTAGCGTAATCAAAGGTGGATAAACGTCTCATTAACACGAAATTAAATGCTTGGCTAGCAAATCCATTATGTGGAAGTCCGAAAGCTTGCTGAGTTGATGTCGTCTGTAAACTAAGGTGGAAAAATGTCTCGTTAACACGAAATGGAACGCTTGGCTAGCGAATCCATTACAGGGAAGTCCAAAGCGAAAGGTTGCTGAGTGGATGTCGTCTGCAGACTGACTGTTCCTGGTTTGCGTGTGGAGCGGCCAGTAGTGAACAAAATAACCAAGACATGGAAGTGAGGAATTAAAGCAGCCATGAGCAGGACGTGGAGATTCCTTGGGTGAGCCCAGCATCAGAGCGCTATGTGCCGGCTCTGCAATTATGGAAGCCTCCTTGGGTAGCGGGGAATGCCCAAGGTCTGCCCCTGCTTTCTCTTGAGGGTTGATCGTGATGTTTTTGACCGTTTTAACTTGACCAGCTGAGATGTGGACGGCACCACAAAAGTGAGAGTCCCCCAGGAATTCTAACCTGGTAAAAAATAAAAAAGCACGCTAAAAGTCGGATGTGTTGGCCTAAGGGTTTTGGCCCAAGGGTGCCTAACCAACACACCACAATCACGTCTGGGGAAAAAAAACACTCCGGATGAACGCAGCAGCAGCAGAAGAAGAAGAAGAAGAAGAAGAAGAAGAAGAAGAAGAAGAAGAAGAAGAAGAAGAAGAAGAAGAAGAAGAAGAAGAAGAAGAAGAAGAAGAAGAAGAAGAAGAAGAAAGGCTTTGACTGTCACGGGATATAACAGTATAAAATGAAACAAAAAGGTATTACTAGTTCATCTCATCTCATCTCATCATGTTCCTCTTGTACCTTGCGGTGTCGAGGTGAAGTATAAACTTCGTGAGAGTGCCCGGTTATGGGCTTCGTATATCGACATTCCCATGGATTCTGTTATTCCCCTCCGTCCCAACGTTTACGTGGTCGGGCCTCTTCCTCTGTTTCCATCTGGTCTGTACATCATTGCTTGTTGTGGCATGCTGTTGACTGCCACAACAAGCAATGATGTACAGTTCAAAGAAACAAAAAAGACATGTTTGAAGTCGCAGTCATCTCCCCAGATGTTTGTGTCTGTGCGCGACCTAACCGTACCTCTGTGTTCCATTCTTCTTTTACTCCCCATCAGAGAGCCGAGTGATTAGCGAGTGTCGTCGTCATCGCACTCCGGACAGATCTGCTATTAAACTCATCTGCTCATCAGTCTCTGATGGCGTTTATGATGTCTGGCCCTTCTGCTTAGTACTGCTCTTCCCACTTCGATATTCGCCAAACGGTCGGTTCGCTCGTTGCCTTTCACACCTGAGTGCCAGGTAGATAGATAAAAGATAGCTGGACTAACTGGGATGCAGAGGTGTTTCCAAGGCACCAGGGCTGGGATCTATACTGGTCAAGACCTACTAACACTCCTAGTCATGCGTCCTGGGCAACAGGTCCCTTCGGGGTCCTGGCTAACATAGTAGAATCGCTGATTTTTCCGAAGTCGGAGAGTATCTGCCTGCACTGGAACCACCAGTCTGCACACCAATAAACCAGACATGGGACAGCGGATACTCGCGCGAATCTCAGGCCCTGTATGACATCACACTGATGCTGTACAACAGGATGTCTTCATCCAACATACAGGACTTCACGCTGGAGTTCACAGCCAGCAAACGCAAGCAAGCAAGGCAAGGTTGAGGGCAAGCGAGTAGGAGGTAGACAACGATACAAGTGGGAAGATAACATCAAGAGATGGACGATCATCAGACATCAGCCTGACAGAATGTACAGTCAAGGCGAGAGACAGTGTTGGAGACCCATTGCAGCCAACCTTCATTGTGGAGACGGTTCCTGATTGATGATGATGATGATGGTTATTTGTATTATTTCGATTCTCTCATTCTATATTTTAGTTTGTAGCTATGTTTTAGTTGTGTTTTTTTTACTTATATCACCCAATGAGGCCCTGTAAGGGATACTGTTTACACTGAAGAGTTATGTCACCATTTAGACCCGTTATTCGGAAGAGTACTCAATTTTTTTTTTTCAGCAATGAAAATAAAACAACAACATTAAATAATTAAACGTCGATTATTTCTAGCTGTATTTTATATTTTGTATATGAGTAAAATTGCCGGCACTCTTCCGAATTGCGGTCCCAAATAGATCCGCAGTGAATAGGTCAGGGGTAAGGGTTAGGGTCAGTGTTTAGTTAACAACTAACCCTAACCCTTAACCCCTGACCTATTCACTGCGGATCTATTTGGGACCGCAATTCGGAAGAGTGCCAAATTGCCTCTTTATTAACTGTGTACACTAGTTTGTATTACATAAACTTAATATTGATCTTCAGTACAATATAATATAAAAGTGGACGAGAATGGTTTCAGTTTTAAATACAACCACCTATAAATCTGACTATACTATACCAAATAAAGCCACTTAGTTATTATTCTAAGAATTAACTTACTTATAGGACATTTCCACGAAATGGTTCGTACTTCGCGGCTTACTTTTATTTTCAGTTTCGGCCACAGCAGCAGCGTAAAACAGTAAAGTAAAAGCTTGTCATTGCAGTAGATGACTCGCAATTGTTTATCCTTTATCACCAGTTATTACTGCAGAATGTGAATAATTGAATTAAACTATTTTGTGGAGAGGCATCAAGAAAACCAATCCAATAGAGCGAGCTCAACGTCAACAGCCATGGCAGAGGAACAGTTTCCATTGGTAGGTAAACCGTAAAGTAGTACAGAAAGAGTAGAGTGATGTCTATTTTGCTATTGCATTAATGTCGCTAGTAGTAGTAGTAGTAGTAGTAGTAGTAGTAGTAGTAGTAGTGTAGTAATTATTAGAATCTAAATTAAAATTGTTGCTTCTCGGCCTTTTGGCTAAGATCAAGGTGTAGAGTGGATGTATCTGTACATCATTTGGCCAGGTGCAGAACTGTCAAACTGCAAACTCGACGAATCACCAAAGGCAAATTTTGAAATTACTGACCACTAACAAACATTGATAGACGACAGGCAAGCCATGGGGATCCACAGTGAGCCGAAAGGCACATAGTAAGTGGGACTAAGTCTTAGATTGAGATGTTGGATATCACTCAGTCATGTCAGCTCTGTCCAGTACAATTTTTTTTTTTTTAAATGGTGGTGGATGGGGGAAATCTACTGTTTTTGTTTACAACTTTTGTGCCACAATTTCCACATATAACTGAAATAGAAATATTATTGGTGCGTAATTCCATATTCTGAGTTCTATATAGTTAGTTCGTAGTGTTTAATATTATTTTTTTAAAATTATAATTTATATCACGGTAATCACCTAACGAGACCCTATCAATCAATCAGGTGCCGCCTCCGCAATGAAGGTTGGCTGCAGCAATGGATCTCCAACAGTCTGAACGTCTGTCTCTCGCCTTGACTGTCCGTCAGGTTGATGTTCGTCCATCTCTTGATGTTATCCTCCCACTTGTATTGTTGTCTACCTCTTGCTCACTTGCCCTCAACCTTGCTTTCCAATATGGTTTTTATAAGAGTATCATGTCTTTTAACGTGGCCAAAATATTTCACTTGTCTCCTCTTTATTTATTTCATCAACTGGCTCTTCACTCCCAGTTTTTCCTAGAACTTCTGCATTTGATTGTTTTTGTTTCCATGAAATATGACCTATTCGTCTGTGTATCCACATCTCCAGGGCTTCTATGCGACTTTCAAGTTGCTTGTTCAATGTCCAGGCTTCCGCGCCATACAGTAGCGTTTAACTCTTTCTGTGCTAAACAAAATTTCGGTCCTGACCAAACAAAAATTCATGGCAGAAAATTGGAAGTAGGGGTGTGTTACAATAATGCTTTTAAAATGGTTGAAATGGTAACAGATATATTGTATTATATATCAAATTAAAGATCAAATGCGCTATCTCATAACACCAAAATCACAATATACAAAACACTGATCAGACCAGTTGTGCTGTATGGCTCTGAAACCTGGAGTACAACGAAAGGAGACGAAGCCTTGTTACAAACCTTTGAGAACAAAATTTTAAGACGCATCTTTGGACCCATTAGGGATACACAAAGTGGAGAGTGGAAAAGAAGAAGTAACAAAGACATTTATGATCTGTTTAAGTCCCCGCTAATCACTGGTATCATGAAGGCTAATAGACTACAATGGCTGGGGCATATAGAAAGAATGGAAGATAATAGGGAAACAAAACTCGCTTACACTCAGGAAATAAATGACCGTAGACCCCGAGGTAGACCAAGAAGACGGTGGAGAGATAATACATATACAGACCTACAAGCACTTGGAATCAACGACTGGCAAGAGAAGGTCCACCAGAGAGACGAATGGAGACAGATTGTATCTGCAGCAAAGAACCTCAATGGCTCGGAACGCTGAAGAAGAAGAAGAAGAAGAAGAAGAAGATCAAATTAAAGAGGAATGCACAAGGAACATGACAGTGTTAATAATTAATTGATAGGTTACAAATATTATGACAATAATGAGAGGTTTAGTAATAACAATTGAAATTAAAGAGGTAAAAATTATTTTAAAAACTGCACGTATCAAGTGTTTTCTATACTCCTCTATTGCTAACCCTGTTGAATTTACTGAATAATGAAACAAACACCACTTGTCTTCAACAATATAAACAGAATTGCTCATTAAAACTACCCAAAAAGAAGTTTTGTTGCATATTCTGAACCATGTCTTTTTCACACAAAATTTAGAAAATTCATGGCAGAAAATTGGAAGTACGGGTGTGTCACAATAATGTTATGAAAATGGTTAAAAATGTAGCAGATATGTTGTATTATACATCAAAATAAAGGGGATTGCACAAGGAACATGTTAGCATTGGTACTATTGTTATAAGTTAGAAATAGAATAAAAATAATAATATAATTTGTAAAATAATTTGAAAAAAGAGGTACAAATTATGTAAACAATTGCATGTATCAAGTGTTTAGAGAGCAAACTAATAAAAAAGTGGCCGGTATGGAAAGCCTACATACAACTTCAAATGATAATGGATGGAGAGTCATCAACCTGGCAGAAGCCAAAGGACTGCAGATTAGCAGTACCAGACTACAAAGAAAGGATATACACAAACAAACTTGGAAATCATGTGACAAGAGAACCTATAATCAAATAGATCACATTTTAATTAACAACAGAAATGCATCAAACATACAGCAAGTCAGAAGTTATAGAGGAGCTGAGTGCCACAGTGACCACTTCCTTGTTGGAGTAAAATTTTAAATAAAACTTAAGAGAGGTTTCTATACTAAATTACAAAGATTACATCCAACATTTAACAGAGAAAAACTACAAGACATTACAGTCAAAGATAAATTTACAGATGAAATAAGATGTAAACTTGAAACTCTGCAAAACCCTTTGGAGGAAAGCGTTGACCAAACTTGGTTGAACATCAAGAATACAATTCAATCTACCGCAGAAGAATGTCTCGGTGTGTTAACCACGCATAGAAAGAACAGATGGTTCAATCAAAAATGTGAAGAAGCAGTCATTAGGAAGAAGAATGCCAGACATGTATGGTTAAATGACATCAATAACATCCAAAAGGAAGAGCATTATAGAATGTAAAGAGGCTACAAAAATAGTCAGACAGCAGAAGCGAGAATATATGAGTAATATAATCAAAGATATGGAAACTAATCACCAGAAAAATGAATCCAGAAATTTTTTTAAAGAACTGAAGTCAATGAAACGAGGGCACCAACAAAACACATATGGTTTAAAAGACAAAAATGGGAATATGATAAATACCAATGAGGAAATGTGCAACACATGGAAAGAATATTTTGTTGAATTACTAAATTGTGAAGCTCCAAGTAACATTTTCCCACAGGAAGAGGTTCTAACATGCGAACCACAAATTGAAGAACCTACATTTCAAGAAATCCTATATGTAATCACACGACTTAATAACAATAAGGCAACTGGGACTGATGGAATTGCTGCTGAATTTATAAAGGCAGGTGGCCATGCATTACATCTAAAGCTATACGAACTAATAATAAAATTCTGGAGGACAGAAGAATTACCCGATGACTGGAAAGAGTCATTATTGATACCTATCTTTAAGAAAGGAGACAAGTTCCAATGTGAAAATTATAGAGGAATATCACTACTGTCCACAAGCTATAAGATACTATCCGCAGTATTACTAAATAGACTAAAATCATATTCAGAAGACATATTAGGTGACTACCAGGCGGGTTTTAGACAAAACAGATCAACAATAGATCAGATATTTATCTTATGACAAATAGCCGAGAAACATTGGGAATATAAAAGAGATCTCCATAACATTTTTGTGGATTTTAAAAAGGCTTATGATAGTGTCCATAGGAATAGTCTAAGGAATGCTATGCAGGAATTTGGAATACCAAGGAAGTTAATCAACATGACCAGACTATGCATGGAAGATACTTATAATATAGTAACATATAAAGGCAGGAAATCAGACCCCTTCCAAATAACATCTGGCTTGAAACAGGGTGATGCACTATCACCGCTACTCTTCAATCTGGCTCTAGAGAAAGTTGTAAGGAAGGTAAAGGAGGAATGTGATATTGGTGGAACATCCAAGCTGCTTGGTTATGCAGATGATATAGATATTATAGGGCAAAGTGAACAAAAGACATTGGAAATATTGACTCACTTAAAGGAAAAAGCCCAACAGATGGGGCTGGTTATCAACCAAGATAAGACAGAATATATGGTAATTTCAAGAGACGGAATGGCTAAAAACTCTGGCCACATACAAATAGATAATATGACCATTAAAAGAACGGAAACATACAAATACCTGGGTACAATCTTCAACTGCTCCAACATCATAAGGGAAGAAATACAAACTAGAATCAACTCTGGAAATAAGATATACTATGCACTACAACATCTACTAAAATCAAAGGCGCTATCTCGTAACACCAAAATCACAATATACAAAACACTGATCAGACCAGTTGTGCTGTATGGCTCTGAAACCTGGAGTACAACGAAAGGAGACGAAGCCTTGTTACAAACCTTTGAGAACAAAATTTTAAGACGCATCTTTGGACCCATTAGGGATACACAAAGTGGAGAGTGGAAAAGAAGAAGTAACAAAGACATTTATGATCTGTTTAAGTCCCCGTTAATCACTGGTATCATGAAGACTAATAGACTACAATGGCTGGGGCATATAGAAAGAATGGAAGATAATAGGGAAACAAAACTCGCTTAGAAAAAAGATCCACCAGAGAGACGAATGGAGACGGATTGTATTTACAGCAAAGAACCTCAATGGCTCAGAACGCTGAAGAAGAAGAAGAAGAAGAAGTGTTTTCTATACTCCTCTACTGCTAATCCTGTTGAATTTACTGAATAATGAAACAAACACCACTTGTCTTCAACAATATAAACAGAATTGCTCATTAAAACTACCCAAAAAGAAGTTTTGCTGCATATTCTGAACCATGTCTTTTTTACACAAAATTTAGAAAATTCATGGCAGAAAATTGGAAGTATGGGTGTGTCACAATAATGTTATGAAAATGGTTAAAAATGTAGCAGATATGTTGTATTATACATAAAAATAAAGGGGATTGCACAAGGAACATGTTAGTATCGGTACTATTGTTATAAGTTAGAAATAGAATAAAAATAATAATACAATTTGTAAAATAATTTGAAGTAAAAAAAAAGTAATATAATAAATACATAATATAATTTAAAAAATTATTTAAAAATTGCACTTACCAAGGGGCTTTGTTATCCTCATCAGCTGCTAATCCTTTGAATTTACTGAACAAACACCACTTCTAAACTATAACCACAATTGCTCCTAGTCAATCATCCGAAAAGAAGTTTGGCCGCAGATTCTGAAGCGTCTTTTTCAGAACAAAATAAGGAAAACACTTGGCAGATTTACATTTAATTACAATTAATATTTACACGTCTGCTTTCAGACTTACATGTCTGTTTATTTATATTTACAATATATGGCAGTCTATTTGTGATAGGCTGCAAAGCAAACTTTGGGGCACAAGTGTGGTCTGTTAGTGCAGCCAGAGCAAACAAAAGATGATCTGTGTCGTTTAGTTTGAGTGCTACACAAAACACAGTCTCTATTGACACCGACAGATTCTATTAAATGCTTGGCTCCTTTCACTCTTTCGACATGATTTCTTGCAACAGACTTTCTGTAATTCTTTGGCAGGCAGAGTGTGGAACTTTCAGGACTAATCTGAGCTGCTCCTTGATGTGCACTTTCAAGTAAACTTTGCTTGAAATCCTTCAATGACAGTTTTTCCCCTCCCGTCTCTGTTTGGCATATGGAATGTAGGATGTGTGCATTGATCTGTGCAATTTCAAATATCCAGTAGTAGATCTTCCACCATTTAATGGTTTTCCTATCATGGATATTATAATATCCAACCATTTGGTCCATTCTGTCGCAGCCATTCATCGCCATGTTATATTCATGGATCATCTTCGGCTTGCTGAGCGGTTTCCTAATTCCGCTCTCAACAATTCCAACTACAGACTTGGTATAGACAACAATGTATGGTTTTTTTAGCTTTTTTATCTCTCCATGCCACACACAATATTCTATTTCCCTTAAGAAACCACTTCATCTCTTGATGCTGAAGTTGCAATCACTTCAACTCTGGTGGAAAGCCTACTCGGTTGATATTCAGTGTCCCTGTATAATTGAAATTGTTGGAATGCAGATAATCAATCAGAGCTTTCGAAGTGTAGAATCTGTCAGTAAAGATGTGATGGCCAGCTCAGAGAACATTCAGTAGTGTCAGGTCTTGGATCAAGCCCCATAATCGAGCAATAATGACAGACGTAAACTTTAGCCATTCGTGCTTCGTGAGTGGGGTCCAGGATAGCAGACGAGAATATTGTTTTTTTGGAGTGTTCTGCATCAATATCCTTTCTGCATATTCATTTATGTTTTGGATTAAGCAATCCACTATGTCATCTGTAACAAAACCGCCGGGGCTTGGACTGGTTTGCTACTATAGATAATATCCCCCGCCTTTGCTCCAACCACCTCACTAGCACTTCACATCTACCAGGCCCCACACAAGCCGGGACAGCTGAACCTCCCCTCCCCCTACCTAGGGTTTCCTACCCCAAGGGGGCTCGGACAAAACACAAGTCATACCACAGCACAAAGTCATAGCTAACATAACAAAATTTAATTCATTACTACGTCAAAAGCAACACAGAGAAGGATGGCTGAAAGCCGGACTATAAGACAATATGTACATGAGCAAATCTACAGATGATTCTTCTGCATCATAGAGACTGTGACTATAGTTCGTGCGGTCGTCCTGTCGTGGTCACGACTCACCCAGGAACCTCCAGTGGACAGGAACTCCAAGGTCGGATGCCTCTCCAAAGTTCCCTCTTCCTTCAGTGTTCCAACTCCCGGGATGATCAAGCGTAGTACCACTGCCTGACCGACACTGCACCTATGATCAAGGATCCTCCCTTGATGTAGTACTATATCACCGTCACACTCTACGGAGAAAGTCTGGGCAGACACTAGACTACTAGCTGTCTCCCAACTGCAGACAAGTACGTGTAGCACTGTACTCTAAAGTTCAAGAGCCGGGATGCTCTTCTGTCTCATAAGTGACTGACACACTGATACGTCACCTATAACATGAGCGTTCGCTCCACATAAACACAATGTCACTTGCAAAGTCTAATAGGTGAATACCACCCTTCACCTATTCCACATAAACACAATGTCACTTGCAAAGTCTATCAGGTGACTACAACACTTCACCTATTCCCATGTCTCTTGGAATAATAGATCTTCACAAATTCACAAGTAACTACCCTGATCGAAGGGTATCAATCACATCCTAACCATCACTGTCAATGTTCAACACCTCGGAATGGGGTAGATCCCTACCCTAGCAAGCATGTCACTCCGGTGTTCACACCAAGCAGTTAATCAATGTCTTAGGTCACTGGACCAAGTTTCGGCTTCACAAAGGTAAACCATTGTAGGTACACACCACACAAGCATGATAATATACAAGGTGTCCCATAACGACCCAGCCGGGCCGGAAGCATAACAAACAGGCCATGGTGACTGGTAACAGAGATTACTTCCGTCAACTTTGAAAGTTACTACCTTGCAATCCTCAAGGTTCTCACTGAGTTCGAATTCCACCAGTGCTTCACTGGCTAGAATCAACAGACGTTGTTTTGGATCCTCTCGGGATCTGTGGACACTCGTCGGACTCTCTCCGGTGGTCACAGCATAGACCTACCGACACATTCTGTACTCAGACATTTCAATCGTTGATCTCGGCAGATTCCGATGACCGCTCCCAGTAATGCCTTACTCGTTTGATAGGCACTGGAGTGAGCCGGTCCCTTAGAGCTCATGGTTCAACTCTGGAATCTCCGGTAGTATACCAATAACAAATCCTGAAACACGGAGGGGGTGGTGTGAGTACTCAACTACAACAAGAACTAACTGCAACTCCACCATTACACCTGCCTCTCAGTCATACATAATGCAATCAAGATATATGTATGAGATCATCACATCATAGATCTACTCTTAACTATAATGTATAGGCATGATGATGTAAGAGCAAGCAATAGTACACCTGTACATAGTCAAGTCACTCGTCTGGGCTACCACTAGCCCTCTAGCACCAGTGTCGACTGTATGACTCTGTCAAAGCATCCTGCGCCTGGTGCTAGTCCACTCCTGTTTCATCTTCCATCATCAATCAACAAATACACTTACTTCCCGTTCAGTGTAGGGATTACTTTATCTAGGAGGTGCCCAGCCGGACAAGTCCTCCTTCCACACATACTCACCAATTAACCAATCCTTTCACCCATGGATTGATCAACTACACACATTAATAACTATATGACCATAATAAATTATACTCCTTATAATTCATTACTATAGTATTAACTAAGGATAATGCATGAATTGTTAAACTTAAATAACCAACTCATATCACAGCCATCGCTCCGTCCTGGGATCCCTGTCCCAGAACCTGAGTTGCCTTTGATTAACTGGCCTTCCATTTCAGGTCGGTCATCTCTGTGCCGGTCGAGCACAGCTTTGGTGGCCATCCACCAATACACTTTCCCACAGCTACTGTGGGTCCCGTGCATCTTGTCCCGTGACGAATTAGGTCACGTCATCCAATGTAGCAAGGCCTCCAGCCTCTCCTCTACCACACCTCAGCTCCATATTTTGGGGGGGGGGATCATTCCCCTTACATACTACTGCTACTTCACGGCAGTACCTCAAGTACTCCATGAACAGAGTCAGGTTTCTGGAAGAGTAGAATAATAGAGACAGACTCGGTTCGGTTCCTATCTTGGACCTACCTAGACGCAACAGCCTCGAATTACAGAGCGCCGCATCGCTCTCGGTCGGGTATGTTCAACCATCGGATAAGCACGATCGCTTTGGGGTCGGACCTGCAACCTAACTAGTCGGGCGGACCGGCCTACTTCCCAGTCGGTTAACTAGACATACGCAAGATTGAACACGCACGGTCACTCTAGCGGACGGACATGTAACAAGCAGTGACAATAGGTCTTATAAATACTTCCTATCAACTGTTATCCACTAAATGTAACACCATTCTTCCTACGAGGAATAACACTGGTAATATTACATCGCAAATACTTACCTGTCGACCTGTCCCATGAATCACACCTTGGTTCCAAGAAAAATCACCACCACTGATCTAACACCTTGGAGTTACATCATAATCTAACGAAGCAAATTATACATCTCTAATAATAACAAGCCCTACCTTATCATTATTAACAGCATCTAACATTTCTGTGTAATGACTGACAAACAATCTGCCTTGCGTGAGTAATTATTAAACCAAACAAGTAACTGCTACACACTTGGTAAAGTACCGGAATCTTCTGGCACAAAGCAGTGATGATCTATAAATATCACTAACCATGCAAATCATTTGTAAACTAACCATTTATAATTCTATCAATCTACAAACAATGGTTATACGCGAGTACTAGAAAGAACACACGTTCCGGCACATTTTGGATACACACGCTCAGCTGTTGAGCCCGTCCGTCAACACATCACTTCGCCGATCGATAAGAGCTAATTAAATATGCAGGCCGCCGTCGGCAAATGTCTCCGCTTCGCTACGACAATCGCGGTCGGCAATTAATTTTCTTGGGACAGTAGGCGCTGTATATGGACAATAGTTACACAATAGACAAAGTATTCAACTAACCTGTGATATTCAATCACAATCTTGACTGCTGATGTCCCGCTCTGGCCGCGCACACTGACATCAACTTTCAGCAGCTCAATTCTGTGATCGTTCTACGATGAGGTCCGACTGGTGACTGATCACTCCCAGCTAAATGCGTCGTCACAATGCCTTCACTGCTCGAGTGAATTTCATGATCCACGGAGAAGTCTTGCATCACGGATTGTTCGACCTTCTCGTGTTCCATGAGGCAATTGTGAGACTAGCGTGATCTTGACCACGTACGCACTTACTGGGGAAGCTTCTAGATTTCTCTAGAAATAACCAGACTAGTGACGTCAGGCACTACTTTCGTGGGAAACCCCCTTATTTATTATTATTACGTCCAGGGAGACTAACCCTTCGCCATCCCATTCAAAGGGATATAACTCAGAGACCAGCAGATCTGCAGACGTTTCGTCACAGAGGCCTCCACGTAAGATGGTCGACCCGGTCGAACTCACTAGACCAAGATCTGACTGAACTCTGCCCTCTACTCTATAGAGACTGGATTTACCGGAAAGGACGTTCCATAACGTTCACTTTCCCCGGAGAGATCTACCATAATGGTATGAAGGCTGGCTCACCAACCACCACCTCAGACGTACGTTATCTCCAGCGATTAGGCCCGAAACGTAACGGCCTGGCGATCGACTTACCCGCTAAACTGGATTGTTCCGCATCCACCTGGTGTAGGCCATCGGTTACTTTACTGAAGGTTCGTTCGTCCCTTCCGACAATAGGATTTTTCCTATCCCGACTAGGCATCACCCTTGCGGACTGTTCGCGGATGTCGACCGAAATGAATGGTCGCCTACTCCAGGTTCGTCTGGAGTACCTTTGCTCCTGCCTTCTCTCCCGCGAGTAAGGACAGTGAGCCTGTCGGCGTATCGAGTCACCCGACGGTCCCGTCGTGCCAGATGTGACTTCGCCTGTCCGACCTCGATTCCCTGTGTGCTTAACACCATGGGCCTCTTCCCGACGGAGCCTGTTCGCCCTATCCACGGTTGAACGCTCAGGAGACCCCAGACCCTCCCCACAGGATGTACTGCGTAGGACTGAGTCTACCTCGCCCTCGTCTGGACCCAGAATCGAATCTAGCGCGATGGTAGTCGCACTAAGTTGTGGAGAAACTACCTCGGACCTCTCCAAATTCTGAAGGAGAGTACAATGGAACTTACGCAATTCCCCGCGGACCTTCACCTCATACGTGGATCGGGACATTATCCGTTCCACAGGAAAAGGGCCCTGCCATCCGAGTTCGAATTCCGCCCCCTCGATTGGGAGAAGCGCGAGAACCCTATCTCCGATCTGCAGAGATAAACCGTTTCTGGTCCTGTGCTTTGGTGCTGCCAGACAACACGTTGAGCACGACCGGATATATCTCCGCACGTCGCCTGTCATTCCAGGCCAGTAGTAGTGGCTGGAAAGACACTGGACTGTTGTCCCCACATCCTTATGTCCGGTTAAGGATAAGGTATGCACTCTATGTATCAAGCAGGGATCTATAGTCAGTAGGGACTACCATCTGACCGTACTGGCTATCCCCTTGCCCGGCTCTACGATAAAGCAACCGGTTTTCTACATAGACTTGACCCGGAGTTGGCGGGTCGGAACTTTGGACAACTCCAGTAAGTAAGGACGCAATGGTCGGGTCCCTACTTTGAGCACTGCTCACTAACCTCGCAAGAGAATGGTCAATCAACTTACCACACTGCCCTTTTCCATCCTTAGCCCTGGCCTGCCTAGCGCTCACTAGACAATGTTTCTTGGGAGCCCCCAAGAATACATGTGGATGACCGAGGATCAAAGGGTAAATAGGATCAGGCAGCACAGCCGCCTGGATGCTACCCGTAACATACTTGCACCGAATGTCAATCCGAGCAATCGGCAAGTTCATAGCTACGGAGCTTCTCATGGCCGGCTGGAATTCTCTTGTCTCGCCGGTGAGCTGCCCTGGGCTCACAAGGTGGGATGAGATTACAGCCTCAAACTGCAATCCTGTATCGTATAGACATTCCACCTGTTGCCCATTCACCTCTATCGTCTCGACCACAGGTGATCTCTCTGGCTCCGGTTTCTTTCTATCCCCAGGTGGGGTCTTGCTAGGTCTATCCCTAGTCGCCGCGAGACACGCAAAGTGCAAGTCTTTCGGCTTCCCTTGACAGTCTACTGTATTATGGGAAGGTGACCTACAGTACTTACACCACCTCTTACTCCACTTCCGTTTTGGGGAGGCGGGAGGGCTTTGCTTCTCGGGTTTCTTACCAGAGTCTTTTACCACAGGATCTGCTACATTGGATGATTCCTTGGGACCTTTGGTCTTAGGCTTCTGATCATGCCCCTTCTGCCTTTTCTGTGGATCAGTCTGACTGGAATCCCCAGTCTCTCCATAGACTTCCACATACCTTTCAGCTAACTTATTTACTATGTCTAGCCTTTCCGTCCCATTTTCCCCTAAGAAATTCCTTAAAGGCTTGGACATCTGCATTTTCATCTGATCCACCACCATCAACTCTCTCAAACTCTCATAATCCTCTTTGAAACTGGCCAACGCCATCCATTTCAAAAGATATGAGTTCAACCTCACACTATAGGCTGAGAACATCTCACCTGGTTCTCTTTTGGAGGTTCTGAACCTCCGCCGGTAAGCATGGGCTGTCATTTCGAATCTTTTCAAAAGAGCCGATTTCAGGGTTGGATAATCATTCTCCATCCCTGGGGGAAGACGCGCATACACTTCGTATGCGGTGCCACAGAGTCCTTGTGAAAGCTTTAAATTCCAACGCTCAGGCTCTAAGCCCATAGCTTTACACATCGCCTCAAACTTCTCCAAGAATTGATCAATCTTCTCTTGGTCAGGCTCAAATGGTGGAAACGGCCATTTCATAGCATGGTAAGCTGGTCTGCTGGCTGCTGATGAGCTAGGTAAAGCTACTCCACCTACTGCTCCCTCAGTTTCACCAACAGATTTAGCCTCAACCTCAAGTTGCTTCATACGGAACTCATGTTCCATTTCCAATTTCCTAGCGTCTAATTTCTTAGACTCTAGGTCAGCTGCAAGTTTTCGTGCTTGTTGGTCTGCCACCAACTTCTGCTCTTCAAGAGCTAGCTTTCGAGCTTCAAGCTCAGCCTCTGACTTTCTTCGCTCCCTTTCTTCTGCTCTGAAGTCTCGCTCTGCTTCCAGTACATAGGCTTTGAATGCCTCACCTTCCAATCCCATCTCAGTTGCAGATGCCCGCACCTTAGCTAAATCTAAAGTACGAGTAGCCATGCTTAGTGTAACTTCGTCCTAATATAGAAATGCAATACCCAATTACAAGGCTAACAATAACCAACAATGTAACTCACAATCTATACTAAGTTAACTAAATGTCTGTCCACGTCGAAGAGAAAGGTATCAGTAGCCCTACTCGTCAAGTAGACAATAGGTATAGGACAGATGACACTATGACCTATTCCTACGAGATGTCAGAACAAAGAGAAGATCCCGGACGAGCCCCCACTCTATCTGTAACAAAACCGCCGGGGCTTGGACTGGTTTGCTACTATAGATAATATCCCCCGCCTTTGCTCCAACCACCTCACTAGCACTTCACATCTACCAGGCCCCACACAAGCCGGGACAGCTGAACCTCCCCTCCCCTACCTAAGGTTTCCTACCCCAAGGGGGCTCGGACAAACACAAGTCATACCACAGCACAAAGTCATAGCTAACATAACAAAATTTAATTCATTACTACGTCAAAAGCAACACAGAGAAGGATGGCTGAAAGCCGGACTATAAGACAATATGTACATGAGCAAATCTACAGATGATTCTTCTGCATCATAGAGACTGTGACTATAGTTCGTGCGGTCATCCGGTCGTGGTCCCGACTCACCCAGGAACCTCCGGTGGACAGGAACTCCAAGGTCGGATGCCTCTCCAAAGTTCCCTCTTCCTTTAGTGCTCCAACTCCCGGGATGATCAAGCGTAATACCACTGCCTGACAGACACTGCACCTATGATCAAGGGTCCTCCCTTGATATAGTACTATATCACCGTCACACTCTACGGAGAAAGTCTGGGCAGCCACTAGGCTACTAGCTGTCTCCCAACTGCAGACAAGTACGTGTAGCCCTGTACTCTAAAGTTCAAGAGCCGGGATGCTCTTCTGTCTCATAAGTGACTGACACACTGATACGTCACCTATAACATGAGCGTTCGCTCCACCTAAACACAATGTCACTTGCAAAGTCTAATAGGTGAATACCACACTTCACCTATTCCACATAAACGCAATGTCACTTGCAAAGTCTATCAGGTGACTACAACACTTCACCTATTCCCATGTCTCTTGGAATAATAGATCTTCACAAATTCACAAGTAACTACCCTGATCGAAGGGTATCAATCACATCCTAACCATCACTGTCAATGTTCAACACCTCGGAATGGGGTAGATCCCTACCCTAGAAAGCATGTCACTCCGGTGTTCACACCAAATCAGTTAATCAATGTCTTAGGTCACTGGACCAAGTTTCGGCTTGACAAAGGTAAACCATTGTAGGTACACACCATACAAGCATGCTAATATACAAGGTGTCCCATAACGACCCAGCCGGGCCGGAAGCATAACAAACAGGCCATGGTGACTGTTAACAGAGATTACTTCCGTCAACTTTGAAAGTTACTACCTTGCAATCCTCAAGGTTCTCACTGAGTTCGAATTCCACCAGTGCTTCACTGGCTAGAATCAACAGACGTTGTTTTGGATCCTCTCGGGATCTGTGGACACTCGTCGGACTCTCTCCGGTGGTCACAGCATAGACCTACCGACACATTCTGTACTCAGACATTTCAAACGTTGATCTCGGCAGATTCCGATGACCGCTCCCAGTACTGCCTTACTCGTTTTGATAGGCACTGGAGTGAGCCGGTCCCTTAGAGCTCATGGTGAAACTCTGGAATCTTCGGTAGTATACCAATAACAAATCCTGAAACACGGAGGGGGTGGTGTGAGTACTCAACTACAACAAGAACTAACTGCAACTCCACCATTACACCTGCCTCTCAGTCATACATACTTTAATCAAGATATATGTATGAGATCATCACATCATAGATCTACTCTTAACTATAATGTATAGGCCTGCTGATGTAAGAGCAAGCAATAGTACACCTGTACATAGTCAAGTCACTCGTCTGGGCTACCACTAGCCCTCTAGCACCAGTGTCGACTGTATGACTCTGTCAAAGCATCCTGCGCCTGGTGCTAGTCCACTCCTGTTTCATCTTCCATCATCAATCAACAAATACACCTACTTCCCGTTCAGTGTAGGGATTACTTTATCTAGGAGGTGCCCAGCCGGACAAGTCCTCCTTCCACACATACTCACCAATTAACCAATCCTTTCACCCATGGATTGATCAACTACACACATTAATAACTATATGACCATAATAAATTATATCTTTATATTCATTACTATAGTATTAACTAAGGATAATGCATGAATTGTTAAACTTAAATAACCAACTCATATCACAGCCATCACTCCGTCCTGGGATCCCTGTCCCAGAACCTGAGTTGCCTTTAATTAACTGGCCTTCCATTTCAGGTCGGTCATCTCTGTGCCGGTCGAGCACAGCTTTGGTGGCCATCCACCAATACACTTTCCCACAGCTACTGTGGGTCCCCTGCATCTTGTCCCGTGACGAATTAGGTCACGCCATCCAATGTAGCAAGGCCTCCAGCCTCTCCCCAACCACACCTCAGCTCCATATTTTTTTTTTGGGGGGGGGGGGATCATTCCCCTTACATACTACTGCTACTTCACGGCAGTACCTCAAGTACTCCATGAACAGAGTCATGTTTCTGGAAGAGTAGAATAATAGAGACAGACTCGGATCGGTTCCTATCTCGGACCTACCTAGACGCAACAGCCTCGAATTACAGAGCGCCGCATCGCTCTCGGTCGGGTATGTTCCACCATCAGATAAGCACGATCGCTTTGGGGTCGGACCTACAACCTAACTAGTCGGGCGGACCGGCCTACTTTCCAGTCGGTTAACTAGACATTCGCAAGATTGAACACCCACGGTCACTCTAGCGGACGGACATTTAACAAGCAGTGACAATAGGTCTTATAAATACTTCCTATCAACTGTTATCCACTAAATGTAACACCATTCTTCCTACGAGGAATAACACTGGTAATATTACATCGCAAATACTTACCTGTCGACCTGTCCCATGAATCACACCTTGGTTCCAAGAAAAATCACCACCACTGATCTAACACCTTGGAGTTACATCATAATCTAACGAAGCAAATTATACATCTCTAATAATAACAAGCCCTACCTTATCATTATTAACAGCATCTAACATTTCTGTGTAATGACTGACAAACCATCTGCCTTGCGTGAGTAATCATTAAACCAAACAAGTAACTGCTACACACTTGGTAAAGTACCGGAATCTCTCTGGCACACAGCAGTGATGATCTATAAATATCACTAACCATGCAAATCATTTGTAAACTAACCATTTATAATTCTATCAATCTACAAACAATGGTTATTCGCGAGAACTAGAGAAAACACACGTTCCGGCACATTTTGGATACACACGCTCAGCTGTTGAGCCCGTCTGTCAACACATCACTTCGCCGATCGATAAGAGCTAATTAAATATGCCGGCCGCCGTTGGCAAATGTCTCCGCTTCGCTACGACACACGCGGTCGGCAATTAATTTTCTTGGGACAGTAGGCGCTGTATATGGACAATAGTTACACAATAGACAAAGTATTCAACTAACCTGTGATATTCAATCACAATCTTGACTGCTGATGTCCCGCTCTGGCCGCGCACACTGACATCAACTTTCAGCAGCTCAATTCTGTGATCGTTCTACGATGAGGTCCGACTGGTGACTGATCACTCCCAGCTAAATGCGTCTTCACAATGCCTTCACTGCTCGAGTGAATTTCATGATCCACGGAGAAGTCTTGCATCACGGTTTGTTCGACCTTCTCGTGTTCCATGAGGCACTTGTGAGACAAGCGTGATCTTGACCACGTACACACTCACTGGGGAAGCTTCTAGATTTCTCTAGAAATAACCAGACTAGTGACGTCAAGCACTACTTTCGTTGGGAAACCCCCTTATTTATTATTATTACGTCCAGGGAGACTAACCCTTCGCCATCCCTTCAAAGGGATATAACTCAGAGACCAGCAGATCTGCAGACGTTTCGTCACAACCACTTGATGGTATTGATATCACTGGCACCATGCTGCTAGATCCATGTTTTGTAGTCCAGTCACCACTTGATGGCATTGGTATCACTGGCACCATGCTGCTAGATCCATGTTTTGTAGTCCAGTCACCACTTGATGGGTTGGTATCACTGGCACCATGCTGCTAGATTCATGTTTTGTAGTCCAGTCACCACTTGATGGGGTTGGTATCACTGGCACCATGCTGCTAGATCCATGTTTTGTAGTCCAGTCACCACTTGATGGGGTTGGTATCACTGGCACCATGCTGCTAGATTCATGTTTTGTAGTCCAGTCACCACTTGATGGTATTGGTATCACTAGCACCACGCTGCTAGGTCCATGTTTTGTAGTCCAGTCACCACTTGATGGGGTTGGTATCAGATCGGTCACATTTACTTTTCAAGGCATTTCCTGATAACTTATATTAGGCTGGGATGACCTGCCAGCCCACGTCAATTATTTAAACTCTGTCTTGATGCAGATCTGAACCACTGACCACTGGACCGACAGGTGAGCGTCTAGCCAATATACTACCGTGGCCCCACAACTATGACTGATGGTAACTACCTACCAAGATTTACTTTCTGGGACGGTTGTTCCAATTCAAGCACCAAGCGACTTTACTCACTCCAGAAACGGGCCATGAGATTGATTTATAGCAAACATTTAACTGAAAATCCTAGCCTGCATAAACGCCTTCAGTTACTACCACTCCGCAAACGTCTGCTTTTCAATAAGGCCAAACTAATTCACAAAATCCTACATCGGAATGCCCCAAACTACCTTTGGCCATTGTTTGAATATAATGCTAGACACAGTAAACAATTAAATTTATTACACCTTCCGAAGCCTAGGATAGACTTATACAAAACAAGCTTAACGTACTCTGCAGCTCAGCTGTGGAACAATCTTCCACATGAAATAAAAGACATCATCAATCCCTATACATATAATCACAAATTATTTGAACACTATCTCAGTACGGATTACCTTCCCCCTTAATAATAGAAGTAATAATATAATAAAACCCTAGTATAACAGCCAGTCCCCTTTTGGTAGTCCAGTATATTCCACGTAGCTAATAAATGCAACACCAGTTCTTACTATTACTGAGTCGTGTAGTATTTATTTTTAATTTTTCCACATGCCTTTATAATGCATATCTTTTATATTGTTGCTGTTTTCAGTTAGCCTTGAATGATGTGTGAATGGTATAATGTATGAAAGAGAGTGATAAAAGGGCAGAATGTTAGACGGGCCTGCGTGCCCAATTCTTAACCCTTTCAAAATAAAGTTTTGTTGTTGTTGTTGTACTTTTCTCCACAACTACAGTTGGTAGATGATAACTATCTACCAAGATTGACCTGTCTGTTCATCTGGAAACCAGCAAAATCCCATAGGTGGCTGATGGTAATTACCTACCAAGATTTTGTTTTTTCATATCCTTTACAGGACGTTGCAGTCAACATCAGCATTTTTCAGCTGCTGTTGATGTACTAGGCAAGATTACGCTCAGTTGTTTGCCATTGCTTTCTGAGCGACCGGCTCACATACCCCGCAAGTTACAAATGTGGAGAGAACCGCTACCGATTTTCGTGCAGGTTACATTACTCACAAGAATATACCCGATTACGGAGAAAGAGGTTAACCCCAAGGCCAGGGAGCTGGCAAGATTTACCTTTCTGTTAATCTGGAAACCAGCAAAGTCCCGTAAACGTTTCTGCTGCTGTTCTTCGTGTCCCATGCTGACCCAGGTGTCAGTCATTATCACATCAGCTCTGTAAGCTGCCTGGACGGGGTCATTGCCAAAGAGAAAGGATGCGCCTGTCTGCAGGAAACACAATGACCGTGTGAATAGCCTGTGTGTGCATGCCTGCCATCTATGTATATGTTTTTATTTTAAAAAAAATTAAAAAGCGGGCCACAGAAAAAAAAAAGTTCCGCCACAGAAAGCATAAAGGGTCTGTAGAATATGGCTCTGCAAAAATAAGAAAGGAATTGAAAGGCACAAGTTCTTTAATTTGTCTGTTAGTATGGCAAATCTGTCCCAATCAGCTCATTTGTAATTCCAGCGAGGAAAAGGCTTTTGCTCCTGTGGAACATCATATTCATTACAAGCTTGAGGTTCCAAATGTTGCTGTATGTAGCCGGGTCGCAGTGTTTAGGTGAGCGTCCAATCTTGCTTAAATACCCCAATGGCTCGTGAATACATAACCTCTGCAGCAAAAGTCCAACTCCTGGCCGAACTGTTTTAACTAACAGGAGAAAGGGCGACGGCGAGTTTCTGGCGCCGAAAAATAACCAGTATGCTCTAGATGTGTATGCATGTACATGCATGCGCAGACACGTGTGTGCGCGCGTACACATCTAAACTCGAGTGAGACCACAGTCTGCTCTAGCAAAGGAAAGGTGCTGAAGACGGAGGCAACCAGCCAGGAGGCGCACCACAGAAATCAGGATGCCACGCAATTACGCAAAATGGAATATGTCGACTACTGCTAAATGTTATGGTGCTCGCCCTGCTTTGGACCCCCAGGCAGGTGCAGTGCCGGGCCCTATGTCTCGAAAGGGTCCAACCCCAACTACTGGAGGTCCTTCTCAGATGTCCTGTGGAGCCAGGGGACATGAGAATAGAACGGCTGGCCATACTAAACAAAGACTTAAAATAATGCACTGGAATGCGGAGGGAGTCAGCAACAAAAAAAATAGAATTAGAAAACATCCTGGACCAAGAAAAAGTAAGCGTATGTTGCTTGCAAGAAACTCACCTCAACGAAAATATAGCCTTCAAAATCAGAGGCTACCAGTGTTACCGATCTGACCGAAAGGACAGGCGAAAAGGTGGGATACTGACCCTTGTAAAAAATAACATCACTGCTTCCCAAATCGAAGTCTACATGGAAGGGGCTGAGTATCAGACACTTAAACTTAAGACAGGCAATACAGACCTACATCTGATCAATTACTACTGTCCAAGTGACCGCCCACAGGCACTGGACACACTACCATTAACAGAAAAAATGATTGTGTGTGGCGATTTCAACAGCCACTCGCAGAGCTGGGGCTATGATCACATGGACCAGAGAGGAGAGAGACTGGAAGACTGGCAGGATGAGAATAGATTCATCTTGATTAACAAGCCGTCCGACCCACATACTTTCTACTCGAGATCATGGCACACTACAACTACACCTGACCTGGCTTTTCATTCACCAGACCTGGAGTGGAACATTACACGAATTGTTGGGAAACAACTTGGTGGCAGTGACCTTCGGCCAGTCTTTCTAACTGTAGAAAATGAGCTTGTAAGTAAAAGCAGCACCCTCTCGAGGTGGAACTACAAGAAATCAGACTGGGCAATGTACAAGAATCGCACCAGCATACTGGTTAGAAACCTGAACACTGAGAAAGACATAAATAAAGTAGTTGAAGAGTTTGGGAAATGCATACTACAGGCAGCGCGAGAAACAGTACCAAGAGGAGCCCGTAAACAATATAAACCCTACTGGAGTAGTGAACTGGAACAGTTGCATAATGATGTGGAAGTGTGTAGAAAGCAAGCAGAGGCCACACCCAGCCAAGAGCACCACAATAAATTCCAGCACGCAAAAGCCAAATTTCAAAGGGCCAAGCTGCAGGCTAGACGGAAAAGCTGGCAGGAGAAAAAAGAGTCTCTGAACTTTGAAAGAGACACTAGGAAATTGTGGAAGCTAATAGAACAACTTAACGATGAGGGCACAGGGAGAAACTCAAAAATTGCACTACATAAAGATGGAAACATCTTAACAAGAAAGCAAGCAGCTGACCATTTTGCGGACTCATTCGCACAAGATAACAATATCAAAATTAGTCCAGAGAAACAATAAGAGATTCGAGAGAAACGGCAACATACAGGACAGAAGGAAATAGTACATGAGGTTCTAGAGGCACCCATCACAATCAGCGAACTGGAGCTAGCCATATCAAAACTGAAAATGAGAAAGTCACCAGGAGCTGATGGTATCTCCAATGAAATGATCAGGAACCTAGGAACAGAGGCCAAAGCGAAGCTGATGCAGATCTTCAATAATAGTTGGACTTAGGCAGTGTTCCACAAGCCTGGAGAGAAGCAATCATGATACCCCTCCTAAAATCAGGGAAAGATAGTTCCATTGCCTCTAGCTACAGACCAATTAGCCTCACCAGCTGTCTCTGCAAAACACTGGAGCGCATCATCAATCACAGACTGCAGTGGTACATTGAAAGTAAAAACATCCTTGTGCCACAGCAGGCTGGCTTTAGGCAGTGCTACTCTACGGAAGATCAGACAACCTACCTCTCTCAAGAAATTGAGGATGCATTCCAAGAGAAGAAGCTGGTGCTTGCGGCATGGATAGATCTGAAGAAAGCCTTTGACAAAGTCTGGAAAGAAGGTCTGATGAAGAAACTGAGAAACTGCAAAGTCAATGGAAGAATGTACAAATGGGTGAAAGCATACTTGCACAACAGAAGAGCCCGAGTACAGATAGACGGACTCAAGAGCAAGAAAGTACTACTGCGTCACGGTGTTCCCCAGGGCGGAGTCTTGTCCCCCACACTTTTTCTAATCTTCATCAATGATCTTCGTTGCTAATCTACCGCATGGAATTAAAGCGGCAATGTACGCCGATGACCTGGTTCTATGGAGCACAAATGAACATGCATCAGTGGCCACCAGATTGCTACAAAGAGCTGTAGATACATTTGTTGCATGGGCAAATAGATGGTGTGTCAGCATAAACACTGACAAGTGCAGCACCACTCTATTTACCCTCTCTCCAAAACAAAAGGCAGGGATCATCCAGATAAATGGAACACCCCTAAGAGAAGATAAAGAACCAACATACCTTGGAGTAACATTTGATGGCAGGCTGACATGGAGAAAGCACATCAACAAAGCAGTAGCAAAAGCCAGAAGGAAAATAGCCATCCTGAGAAAGCTAAGTGGAACCACATGGGGAGCCAGTGGGAAAATACTTAGCAAAGTTTATCAACAGAGCATACGACCACACCTGGAATACGGGTCAACTGCGTGGTGTTCGGCATCAAAAACCACACTACAAGAGCTGGACAAGGTGCAAAATCAAGCACTTAGAGTCACCACAGGAGGGATGAGATCAACCCCTATAGTGGAAATGGAGAAGATGGGGAGGACACAAGCACTGAGAGAGCGCAGAGATACGAAAACGCTAATACAAGCAGAAAAGTTCCTCAGCTTGCCAGGCCACCCTATGAAGAACAGATTTGAAAACCTAGCTATGGGGCGGTTGAAAAGAAGTAGTTTTATCCACCAGGCCAAACGACTCTGCAGAGAAACCACCGATCTGCCCACAGTTGGTATCCCCCTAACAACTATTCCAGAGCGAACTCCATGGAAAGATGAACATAGACTATCATTACAAATCCAGACAAAAGTGAGAGGAATATTTGACAAGGAAGAACAGAACAGTGTGCAGCGCAGAACAGCCACTCTCAGCTTCCTTGATGAAGAATACCCACAGGACCTCTGGATCCGAGTCTACACAGATGGGTCAGCACAAAATGCTGTTCGAAATGGAGGAGCGGGAGTGTACATAGAATACCCAAATAATATTAGGGACACAGCCAGAGTACCGCCAAGAAAGTACTGCCATAACTACGATGCTGAATCGAGACAATCAAGATAGCAACAGAGAAATTACTAAATACCAGCAATGGTACACAACCTGTGGTGCTATTGACAGATGCAAAATCAGTACTCGAGGTGCTCCTGTCTGGGAAATTGCCAGTACTAAGGAAGTACTAAGGACACTACTTTCTGAACTTAGCAGTCAGCATAAGGTCACCATACAGTGGATACCATCCCACTGTGGAGTACCCGGAAACGACAGAGCTGATCAATTGGCTAAGGAAGGAGCCAAAGAAGAACAGCCTGATGTGCCCGTTACATACCACCAAAAGAAAAGAATGATAAAATCAGTCAGAAAGCCACCAAAACCTGCTCAAGATGACTACCACGTTATGGACAGACCAGAACAAGTCATTATTCTGCGCCTCAGAACAGGACACAATAGATTACGCAACCACATGTATACAAAATTCAAGATTGGTGAAACAGCCATGTGCACATGTGGATTGGCGTCGCAGACAGCAGAGCACATACTCCAAGACTGCCCAAAATATAACATATCTAGGCAAACCTTCTGGCCTAGAGAGACGACAGTGGAAGATAAACTCTATGGACCGCTGTGTGAACTGAAAAAGACAGTTAAATTCATACAAGAGACAACATTGCAGTTATAGACATATTTCAAGCGAACGAAAGAAGAAGAAGAAGAAGAATGCATGCCACATCTATTCTATCTTTATGAATACGATTTGTTAGGGAGACTTTCTTGTTAGAAACTCCTTCGGCATTCCACTGTAGTATGTTGAGCGTCCGGGATGTTTGGCAATAGCTCTTACCTTACTCCTCTGTGTCTGACTCCACAGCACAGAGGAAGGTGATCACCAATAGTATTGGGTGGACCCCCTCGAGGCAGGGAGCCTGGCACTATCACCGCCTGATGGGACTTCATGGGATTAACACCATACTGAGTAATTTTAATAAGTGACATCATGGATTGAGTTACGTTGCACTGTCAAGCATGTGGCTCTGTGCATCTGATTTCGACAAGCATTTTTCATGTGTGCTTTCCCTATCCTTTGACTGTCCTGTCTACCTGTAAAGCAGCGGGTGTGCCTCTCTTGGTCTGGTTCGTATCCCTTGACCTATCCGACATGGCAGACCCTACCAGTAGCAGGGCTACCGTCGGTATAGCTCTTGGGGTCATTGGAACATGCAAGCCCCTCTACCACGACAAGGTGGACGCACGGCTGAGGGGCACACTACTTCTATTAGCACTGGACTGAATTTTGTGTGTGGATTAGCTTTCCCTATTACCGGTGTCCCTCGCCATCAGGCGAACCCACTCCAACGTCAAAGGTACTTGTAATTTACTTCTCCAAGTCAAGGACGAGAAGTCAACATTTTAGTCCAACTGTCCAGTGTACGGGTTGAACCCCTTACCTCAGCATTAGCACACCGGATGTTTCTTCTTCTTCTTCTTCTTCTTCTGCGTTCATCCGGAGTTTTTTTTTCTTTTTTTTTGGATGTGATTGCGTTGTGCCTGTTTACAGCAGAGCTGCGCTCTTGCGAAATTAGGCCGACACATCCGACTTCTGCGGGCATTTGTTGACCGGGTTAACCTTCCCGGGGGTTTCTTAGGACGTTTGACTCTCACTGTTGTGGTGTTATCTCCCATCCTAGCTGGCCCATATAGAACAGCCAAAGACATCCTGGTCAGCCCTTAAGGGAAGGCAGGGGCAGACCATGGGCATTCCCCGCCATCTCCAAGGAGGCTTCCATAATTGCAGAGCCAACACACAGCGCTCTGGTACTGGGCACACCCAAGGAATCGTCACGTCCTGCACATGGCTGCTTAGCCTCACTTCCGTATATTGGGCCTTCCGTTCACCATAGGCTGTTCTTCCGGAAACCAGAAGAATGCAGTGTGCAGATGACATCCACACAGTGAGCTTTCGATTCGGACTTTCTGCGTAATGGATTTGCTATCCGAGCAATATTCCATTTCGTGCCACTAGGACACTTTTTCCACCTTTTATGAAGCCCACACAGTGAGCTTTTGATTCGGACTTTCCACGTAATGGATTTGCTATCCAAGCAATATTCCATTTCGTGCCACTAGGACACTTTTTCCACCTTTTATGAAGCCCAGACAGTGAGCTTTTGATTCGGACTTTCCACGTAATGGATTTGTTATCCAAGCAATATTCCATTTCATGCCTCTGGGAGGCTTTTGTAACCGACATACCTGTGGTATGAAGTGTGGCAGTCTGAATACTTCTTCATACACCTTTAAATGTCAACCTGTATGTAGTTAAAGTAAGCTGCGGTCACTTGAGCTTGTTGATATCTCCATAGAGCTTGTCCTCAAATGAAGCAGTTGTGGGCCAAAATATCTTTCTCTGTTCTGCATATGTTGGGCAATCCTGCAGCAAATGTTTTGCTGTCATTTTTCCAGTTCTACAATTACATTCATCGGTATCTCCTATCTTTAGTTTATTGAACAAGTGGTATTTCAGCCTGTTATGTCCTGTGCGGAGTCTGAAGATTGCTACTTGTTCTCTTCGGTCGAGTTTGTAATATGCATCATCCTTCTGATGGCCTGGATGCTCTGATTCCCATTTGGTTCTATAAGTGCTTTTTATCAACCTCTTTGCCTCATTATAGGTTATGTCTATGTCAGGCTGTGGTAATCGTCCACCCTCTTTTGCTAGTCTGTCAGCCTCTTCGTTTCCAGATATACTGCAATGTGATGGGATCCACTGTATTACAACTTTTTTGGATTTCTGGCATAGACCATGGAGTGCTGCTCTTAGGTCAGCTATTTCTGTGCTGTTATTGCTCTTCAGTATACACTGGATGTTTAACCCTTTACCGGGCAGACCGTCCATTTCCATCTGATCGCTTAAACGGGCAGACCGCCCCAACGCGCCCGATACTATTATGCATTGTAAAAACACGATCTCTCAGCTTTCCAATACTTCCGTCGGCTACTTTCACTTTTGCCGATAGCTTGACAACGTGGCCGCCATTTGCAAGCGCCTACTATGAATTTGAATGGATTTTTAAAAAAGTTTTCGGGGTTTATACGCTTAGTTTTTCCAAATAGATTTCGGCGATTCTTCAAGTGATAGCTGAGATTTCACTAGGTTCAATTTAAGTGACAATGAAGGGCACGAAGTTGACTATTAACCGGAGCTAGATATCAGTGAAAAGCGTTACTTTACATTAGCAGTCGGGAGTCGGCCTTTAAAGAAAGTGATTATGATTATGAAAATGTGTTTGTAAATTGTCATACAGATGACTGAAAATCACAAACATGCTGAATTTGGAAAATATTTGTGTTTATATATGGATTACCAGCAACAATCACGTGAGTAACATATTCTGCATGCTTTTCCCTTCATTGTGTTGCTTATTTAACTAAAATCGGTTGACTAACACCTTATTTGTGATGTTTTTACTAACGTAACCCGAAATTATACAGAACCTGAAAAAATCTTTCCCGTTCAGGACTAAAAAATTGACAAGCGTCTGCCCGGTAAAGGGTTAAGAACGCACATTCTTTTCCATTCGGCCATGTTAACCTCCACCTTTCTCATATGAGTAAGTAAGAAATATACCACTGCTTTGTTGATGTGCAATAAAAGAACAAGTGCCCGTGACACCTTGTTCAATGGTTGTGTACACACAACAAACTTACCTTGCCAGCTTGTCTCATGGCATCTGTAGTAATGGTGACATTTGCCTCATAGCCCTGAACATATAAATACATATGTATTAATTTATTAATTCAACAGACTGCTGTCAATACTGTATGTTAAATCTCTTTCTTCTTCTGCATTCATCTGGAGTTTTTTCGGACGTAACTGTGATGTGCCTGTTTGCAGCACAGCTGCAACACTTGCACCTTTCAGTCAACACATCTGACTTCTGCGGGCATTTGTTGACGAGTTAACCTTCTCGGGTATGTTAGGTCTAATAACCATGCTCAGATATCACCCAGCCTTCTCATTGTTTATTCTGAGAATATGATAGGCAAGTTACCAGACTTCTAGCACAAACAAACATTTAAATCTAAATGAAAACTAAACTGTGTGTTATCGGGGTCCATAAGGGATACAAAGATCAGCACCACTGTAACCTACCATGTATGTCATAAGTAGCTACTACAATTCAGTATCATGGAATTAAACTGGAATATATTATCTGTGATTTTTGGCAACATATTTTTTGTGTCTCTGATCTGAGGAGATTCGGTGTACTCATGATGTTAAATTCCCTGATTTATATCAAGATCGCGTTAAAAAAAGGACCAAATGCTTTATATATGGTTTTCCCCTGCATGCTTTATGCTGTGTACATCATGCGTTTCTGGAATTTCCTACACAGAGATACAGAGTGTCTTTTTAAGACGTAAGTAGACCCGCAAATCTGTGTTATGTAGATGTCCTTGGTTGTTGTTGTTCTTCTTCTGCGTTCATCCGGAGTTTTCTTCCCGGATGTGATTGTGTTGTGCCTGTTTACAGCAGAGCTGTGTTCTTGCGCCGTTAGGCCGACACATCCGACTTCTGCGGGCATTTGTTGACCGGGTTAACCTTCCCGGCTTTGGTTGTTCTAGTATGTATTATTAGATTTAGCATCCATTTTTACATATATTGTGTAATTTTCGGCAAGTAACCCTTTACAGGGCACAGCGGCAGAAAGCGTCCGTACTACTGAACGGGCAAAATAGCCAAAAGTGTCCATGACAAATTGAAAATATATGATTCCCGAGACTTTGTGAGACTTCCCATTGTTTAAGTCTGGTGTTGTCGATAACTTTATAGCATGGGTACTATTTGCAAGCACTTTCTTTAAATTTGATTGGATTTGTATATAGTTTTCAGGGTTTTTATGCTTTGTTTTTCAAAATGGATTTTGATAATTCTCCAAGTGATAGCGGAGATTTCGCTGGGTTGAATTTAAGTGACATTGAAGTGCACGAAGTTGACTATGAATTGGAGCTAGATATAAGTGATATTAGTGTGCAGTGTACATGCTTCGGATCTCTTGGACTTTGAAGAAACTGATTCTGAAAAAGTGGAAGAAAGTAGGGCAGGACCATCTGGCGACACACATGGTTGGAGCATCAAAACAACAGCATTGAAAATCAAAAGATTTACTGAAGAAACTGGTGCCAACATAACAACTGATGATCATTCTCAGCTCGCTTCCTTTCATCACCTCTTCGAGGAACAAACTTTTCAAACGATTGCCAACAAAACAATTGAATATGCTAGACAAAAGATTGAACAGATAAATGATCGACCGTGGGTTCCAACAAATGCAACTGAAATGCAGGCCTATTTTGGTCTACTCATACTAATGGGGATCCACAGTCTTCCTCGTGTGGAAATGTACTGGTCGACAAATGAGAGGTTGGGAGTGCCGGGTGTGAAAAATGTGATGTCTCTTGTTAGGTTCTTACATTTAACAATAACTAAGGCTCGTGTTTCCTAACACATGTGAGACAAACACCGTCACAGAATAACTTGACGGGACACACTGCAACACTAAGTCAAACACTTTATTTACACTTCTCGCGCAATCAGATCAGGCATCTCACCATTACAATGTCGATGCCGCTATACAATTACTCAATAAATCAATACAATGGATACACTCACAAACCTATACCACAGCCGCACAGTCTCCTAGCCTTACACAAGGTTTACTATCAATTCGCATTCAGACGCATCAGTCATATGAGCTTCTCTCAGACCCGTCCGTACTGTCCGACAACCCCAAGCCATCTGGCGTTTCTCGCTGTGAGTTCTTGCCAGGCGGGATTGTGTCCCTGCGTGAACTTCATGCGTCACGCATGTACTGGCTTGACCGCTGTCCGGTTAGTCCCGCTCACAGGCGAACCTGTGGACAGGTAAATTGTATTGGCCTGGTGCCGTTGACGACGCCGTGGCACAACTACAGGGGAGATTATGACAAGAGATTCAAGAAGCTGGAGCAGTACCTACATGTGGTTGATAACAACAGAGCTGACGGCAATGACCACCTCCACAAAATTCAACTGATGATCATTCTCAGCTTGCTTCCTTTCATCACCTCTTCGAGGAACAAACTTTTCAAACGATTGCTGATCAAACAACGATTCATTACTTTAGACCGGAAACCGTTGTATCGAAAAATCTGGAAGATTTGAATTTCGTGTTCATTGTCATCAGCGGAAGCTGTCAATTGCTGGCCGAAGTTTTCCCAGATATAATTGTGCCACCGAAAAAATTTACAGCTAAGCCGAGCAGAAGGATGACCATGAACAAAGGCTCCATCAAATTTGAACCGTCTTTTATGAAAATGTTCGGGTCACGTAACAAAATAACCGCTTTGTCACAAACCAACTGGATTAAACAGATGTTTGAGTCTCAGAGGAGAACCCTGGAGCCAATGCTAGTAGCCACAGGGCTGTCCATGAAAGATTACTACGAGAAAACAGCAGATCTTGCGAACACTGCCAAAGCAACAAAGAAATGCTTTGTACTCATCGGGACTTCCGCGTCTCTCAACTAATAAACATCAAAGCGACAGAATTTCGGAGTCCATGTACACAAAGGAAGAATTCACGCAACCATACACTCGTGCACTGAACAGTTATTACCATCATGTGAAATCTGCCACTTCCATTTAGGCACTTGTAGATAACGTTAGGTCCCCTACCCCCATGTCTTCGATCTACACGGAAAGAAGGGAGTCACTACAGATGAAAATGATGGACAGTAAGATGGTGTCACTTTCCGAACTGACAGAGACCTCATTAGGCAGTGAGATTGTGATACCACAAGATTCCTTCCTCTCTGGTTCATATCACAGCGAAAAAGAGGACTCCGTACCCCAGGTGATCGAAGAACCGCCTAAAGTAGAAATGCCGAGGAAGAGCATTGTCTCAGAGAAACGTGGCCACTTACACTTGTACTCATGATGGAAGCACGTCAGGACATTGTCAAGGGAAGACTATGCGGGTCATGAATGGCTGGATTATAGAGACGGACCCTATGAGCCACCTGAAGAAATCATGTCTTTGGTCAGTCATGGGTGCGGGAGTGTCATGGTGAAAAATAAAAAAGCTTTCTCTTAAAGTATTTGCGCAGAGAGTGGTGAAAGAACGTCCATCCAGAAAACTTAAAGTACTTACACAGAGAATGGTGACAGAACGTCCATCCAGGGCTACAACGGCGTGTCTTCGAATATTCACCCTGTAGTTTTAATTGTAGCTGGGAGGGTTAGAGTGCCATACATCATATTTCAAATGAAGTTAAAGTGAGAGTGGAATGTGTTCCTTTGAAGAAATATATAGAAAAGTGACATTGGAAAATTTAGTGAGAAATTCTAGTTTAAACTGGGAAAATGAGACTGGAATAGATTGTGATTTCTCAAAATGTGTGCTGAAAAAGTGAGATTGGAATATATTTAGATTCCTCACAATGTTTGCTAGAAAAGTGAGATTGGAATATATTGTAATTCATCTAAATGTTTTTTTTAGAAAAATGAGATTG
The DNA here is from genome assembly GCA_014155875.1 of Cepaea nemoralis. NCBI lineage: Eukaryota > Metazoa > Mollusca > Gastropoda > Stylommatophora > Helicidae > Cepaea > Cepaea nemoralis. Next base: position 337,595 of record JACEFZ010005735.1, read on the forward strand.
GAATATATTGTGAACCCTCAATATTTTTGCTGGAAAAGTGAGATTGGAATTTGTCTTCAATCATCCATATGTTTGCTAGAAAAGTTAGATTGGAATCGTATCAACATGTTTGCTAGAAAAGTGAGATTGGAATATATTGTGATTTCTCAAAATAATTGCTAGAAAAGTGACATTGGAATCATCACAGTGTTTGCTAGAAAATTGAGAGTGGAATACATTGCAAGTCCTCAAAATGATTGCTAGAAAAGTGAGATTAGAACATGTCACGAACTAAAGAGTAGATGAAAAATTGTCTTTTAATTATTTACTCATTAGTCGTAAGGGGAGCTGCGTGGTCTCGAGGTATGGTGTCCGCCTCGAGTGCAGGAGGTCAAGCCCCAGTGAGGACCGGGATTTATTCACATGGGCTTCTAGTAATAAAATTTCTCCTGGTCTCTGGGTAGTGAGATCGGACGCCCGTGTGTATTGTTGCGCATGTAAAAAAAATCCCTTGGCAGTTGGAAATCGAAAAAGAGTAGCCTAATGGCGCTGCCCGGGCAAAATTTTGAGTTAAAAATCTACCCAAAATATTTCAGGATCCTCGCCGCTGCTACAGAGTTTGTGCACTGAGCTGAGTTTCTCCAGACTCAGGTTTGAGTTAGGAGGAGAACGGAGCACTTATGGGTTACACCCATGTGCCGTGATGTTGATCCATCGACTAAACTAAACTAAACAATTGAATATGCTAGACAAAAGATTTAATAGATAAATGATCGAGCATGGGTTCCAACAAATGCAACCGAAATGCTCATACTAATGGGGATCCACAGTCTTCTTCGTGTGGAAATGTACTGGTTGACAGATGACAGGTTGGGAGTGCCAGGTATACAAAAATGTGATGCCTCTCCAGAGATTAAAGAAGCTGGAGCAGTACCTACATGTAGTTGATGATAACACAGCTGACGGCAATGACCACCTCCATAAAATTCAGCCTCTCATCGACATGGCTAATAGGACATTCTTACAAAGTTACAAGCCTAAGAAAGAAATTGCCATCGACGAGACAATGGTGCCATTCAAAGGCAGGAGCACACTGAGACAATATCTACCAGCCAAGCCAACAAAATGAGGAATGAAAGTATGGTGTGCTTGCGAGTCAGCAACGTTTTCCAGTTTTATGTCTACCGTTGTCACAGAATGATGTTAGTTTAGTGATTCCCAGATAAAATTAAATGTAACACTAATGGCAATATAGGAGAAGGGTTAACAATCGTGTCGTTCAATCCGAGAGAAGGATAAATGGAAGGTTATTGACAGATTATCAGGGACAGGTGCTCGCAGAGGTCAGTGGCTGCCGCTCGTATCGGCTGACGGGAGGGAGACACGAATACATCGGAACGGGGAACAGAAAGACGGTGTAATCTCTTTGAAGTGCGACGAGCAATGAACGAAGAAAGCGATCAACGGGGTCGGAGGCTTTGAAGTATTAGCGTAAGGGGAACTCAGGGAAACATAGTAACAACGGAAAGAAACGAGCAAGTAACAATACGTGAATTCACAGACGTTTGATGTGGGGACTTACGGCAAATTTGATTGTAGATCAAACAATCAACGGAGGATGGGACACTCAATATGAATAGTAGAAAAGGGTTCCAAATGTTGCTGTATGTAGCCGAGGCGCGGTGTTGGGGTGAGCGCCCAACATTGCTCAAATACCTCAATGGCTCGTGAATACATAACCTATGCAGCAAAAGTCCAACTCCTGGCCTTCACGTGGCGGACCTGTTTAAACTAACAGGAGAAGGGGCGACGGCGAGTCTCTGGCGCCGGAAAATAACCAGTATGCTCTAGATGTGTATGCACGTACATGCATGCGCAGACAGGTGTGTGCGCGCGTACACATCTACACTCGAGTGAGACCACAGTCTGCTCTAGCAAAGAAAGGTGCTGAAGACGGAGGCAACCAGCCAAGAGGCGCACCACAGAAATCAGGATGCCACGCAATCACGCAAAATGGAATATGTCGACTACTGCTAATCGTTATGGTGCTCGCCCTGCTTTGGACCCCCAGGCAGGTGCAGTGCCGGGCCCTATGTCTCGAAAGGGTCCAACCCCAACTACTGGAGGTCCTTCTCAGATGTCCTGTGGAGCCAGGGGACATGAGAATAGGACGACTGGCCATACTAAACGAAGACTTAAAATAATGCACTGGAATGCGGAGGGAGTCAGCAACAAAAAAATAGAATTAGAAAAAATCTTGGACCAAGAAAAAGTAAGCATATGTTGCTTGCAAGAAACTCACCTCAATGAAAATATAGCCTTCAAAATCAGAGGCTACCAGTGTTACCGATCTGACCGAAAGAACAGGCGAAAAGGTGGGATACTGACCCTTGTAAGAAATAACATCATGGCTTCCCAAATCAAAGTCTACATGGAAGGGGCTGAGTATCAGACACTTAAACTTAAGACAGGTAATACAGATCTACATCTGATCAATTACTACTGTCCAAGTGACCGCCCACAGGCACTGGACACTCTACCACTAAAAGAAAAAATGATTGTGTGTGGCGATTTCAACAGCCACTCGCAGAGCTGGGGCTATGATCACATGGACCAGAGAGGAGAGAGACTGGAAGACTGGCAGGATGAGAATAGATTCATGTTGATTAACAAGCCGTCCGACCCACATACTTTCTACTCGAGATCATGGCACTCTACAACTACACCTGACCTGGCTTTTCATTCACCAGACCTGGAGTGGAACATTACACGAACTGTTGGGAAACAACTTGGTGGCAGTGACCATCGGCCAGTCTTTCTAACCGTAGAAAATGAGCTTGTAAGTGAAAGCAGCACCCTCTCGAGGTGGAACTACAAGAAAGCAGACTGGGCAATGTACAAGCATCGCACCAGCATACTGGTTAGAAACCTGAACACTGAGAAAGACATAAATAAAGCAGTTGAAGAGTTTGGGAAATGCATACTACAGGCAGCGCGAGAAACAGTACCAAGAGGAGCCCGTAAACAATATAAACCCTACTGGAGTAGTGAACTGGAACAGTTGCATAATGATGTTGAAGTGTGTAGAAAGCAAGCAGAGGCCACACCCAGCCAAGAGCACCACAATAAATTCCAGCATGCAAAAGCCAAATTTCAAAGGGCCAAGCTGCAGGCTAGACGGAAAAGCTGGCAGGAGAAAACAGAGTCTCTGAACTTTGAAAGAGACACAAGGAAATTGTGGAAGCTAATAAAACAGCTTAATGACGAGGGCACAGGGAGAAACTCAAAAATTGCACTACATAAAGATGGAAAAATCTTAACAAGAAAGCAAGCAGCTGACCATTTTGCGGACTCGTTCGCACAAGATAGCAATATCAAAATTAGTCCAGAGAAACAACAAGAGATTCGAGAGAAACGATAACATACAGGACAGAAGGAAATAGTACATGAGGTTCTGGAGGCACCCATCACAATCAGCGAACTGGAGCTAGCCATATCAAAACTGAAAATGAGAAAGTCACCAGGAGCTGATGGTATCTCCAATGAAATGATCAGGAACCTAGGAACAGAGGCCAAAACAAAGCTGTTGCAGATCTTCAATAACAGCTGGACCTTAGGCAGTGTTCCACAAGCCTGGAGAGAAGCAATCATGATACCCCTCCTAAAATCAGGGAAAGATAGTTCCATTGCCTCTAGCTACAGACCAATTAGCCTCACCAGCTGTCTCTGCAAAACACTGGAGCGCATCATCAATCACAGACTGCAGTGGTACATTGAAAGTAAAAACATCCTTGTGCCACAGCAGGCTGGCTTTAGGCAGTGCTACTCTACGGAAGATCAGACGACCTACCTCTCTCAAGAAATTGAGGATGCATTCCAAGAGAAGAAGCTGGTGCTTGCGGCATGGATAGATCTGAAGAAAGCCTTTGACAAAGTCTGGAAAGAAGGTCTGATGAAGAAACTGAGAAACTGCAAAGTCAATGGAAGAATGTACAAATGGGTGAAAGCATACTTGCACAACAGAAGAGCCCGAGTACAGATAGACGGACTCAAGAGCAAGAAAGTACTACTGCGTCACGGTGTCCCCCAGGGCGGAGTCTTGTCCCCCACACTTTTTCTAATCTTCATCAATGATCTTGTTGCTCACCTACCGCATGGAATTAAAGCGGCAATGTACGCCGATGACCTGGTTCTATGGAGCACAAATGAATATGCATCAGTGGCCACCAGATTGCTACAAAGAGCTGTAGATACATTTGCTGCATGGGCAAATAGATGGTGTGTCAGCATAAACACTGACAAGTGCAGCACAACCCTATTTACCCTCTCTCCAAAACAAAAGGCAGGGATCATCCAGATAAATGGAACACCCCTAAGAGAAGATAAAGAACCAACATACCTTGGAGTAACATTTGATGGCAAGCTGACATGGAGAAAGCACATCAACAAAGCAGTAGCAAAAGCCAGAAGGAAAATAGCCATCCTGAGAAAGCTAAGTGGAACCACATGGGGAGCCAGTACGAAAATACTTAGCAAAGTTTATCAACAGAGCATACGACCACACCTGGAATATGGGTCAACTGCGTGGTGTTCAGCATCAATTACCACACTACAAGAGCTGGACAAGGTGCAAAATCAAGCACTTAGAGTCACCACTAGGAGGGATGAGATCAACCCCTATAGTGGAAATGGAGAAGATGGGGAGGACACAGGCACTGAGTGAGCGCAGAGATACGAAAACGCTAATACTAAGCAGAAAAGTTCCTCAGCTTGCCAGGCCACCCTATGAAGAACAGATTTGAAAACCTAGCTATGGGGCGGTTGAAAAGAAGTAGTTTTATCCACCAGGCCAAACGACTCTGCAGAGAAACCACTGATCTGCCCACAGTTGGTATCCCCCTAACAACTATTCCAGAGCGAACTCCATGGAAAGATGAGCATAGACTATCGTTACAAATCCAGACTAAAGTGAGAGGAATATTTGACAAGGAAGAACAGAACAGTGTGCAGCGCAGAACAGCCACTCTCAGCTTCCTTGATGAAGAATACCCACAGGACCTCTGGATCCGAGTCTACACAGATGGGTCAGCACAAAATGCTGTTCGAAATGGAGGAGCGGGAGTGTACATAGAATACCCAAATAATACTAGGGACACAGCCAGAGTACCGACAGGAAAGTACTGCCATAACTATGATGCCGAAATTGAGGCAATCAAGATAGCAACAGAGAAATTACTAAATAACAGCAATGGTACTCAACCTGTGGTGCTACTAACAGATGCAAAATCAGTACTCGAGGCGCTCCTCTCTGGAAATTGCCAGTACTAAGGACACTACTTTCTGAACTTAGCAGTCAGCATAAAGTCACCATACAGTGGATACCATCCCACTGTGGAGTACCCGGAAACGACAGAGCTGATCAATTGGCTAAGGAAGGAGCCAAAGAGGAACAGCCTGATGTGCCCGTTACATACCACCAAAAGAAAAGAATGATCAAATCAGTCAGAAAGCCACCAAAAACCTGCTCAAGATGACTACCACATTATGGACAGACCAGAACAAGTCATTATTCTGCGCCTCAGAACAGGACACAATAGATTACGCAACCACATGTATACAAAATTCAAGATTGGTGAAACAGCCATGTGCACATGTGGATTGGCGTCGCAGACAGCAGAGCACATACTCCAAGACTGCCCAAAATATAATATATCTAGGCAAACCTTCTGGCCTAGAGAGACGACAGTGGAAGATAAACTCTATGGACCACTATGTGAACTGAAAAAAACAGTTCAATTCATGCAAGAGACGACATTGCAGATATAGACATATTTCAAGCGAACGAAAGAAGAAGAAGAAGAATAGTAGAAAAGTGGTTTTATATTTAGTGTGCTACCAAACTGGACGGAAAGCTGGATTTATGTGTCCTGTAAATGAAAAGAAATATCCTCCCTTATAATGGGATAGAGTGCTTATGTGCGGATAAATTTCGATTTGGGGACTTACATTAATTCTATATATATATAAGGTAACACTAATATTAGAGTAATATTAGCATAGGGAAATATGTGTTTGTGTTTAGGGTTTACTATTGCTTTCTTCTTCTTCTTCTTCGTTCATCCGGAGTTTTTTTTTCCGGATGTGATTGCGTTGTGCCTGTTTACAGCAGAGCTGCGTTCTTGCGCCGTTAGGCCGACACATCCGACTTCTGCGGGCATTTGTTGACCGGGTTAACCTTCCCGGGCTATTGCTTTCTATTTAGTGAATAGTTTAGACTTTAGTGAATTCTGCTGTTTATGTCAGAGTATTCTTTCGGAAGCTTTTCATTACGGCTGGAGAAAGACAATCACATAAACAGTAATAGGAAGCAGACTTAAATCATCTGATTTAATGTTTATTACCCAGGTTCCACTACACAGCCTGACATATCAAAGAAGATAAACCAGTACATCTCTTGTACAGAGAAAGCAGGGTTGATAATAAAGGAAAGAACTTTCCCTTTAATCAGTCACTTCACAGGTGCAGTGAAAATATGTCACTATAGCAAATTCAACCTAAACAGTCAATAAGAGGGGTGTCGTGTGTGTAAAGAATGAATGTCGTATTAGTTACTTGTTCTTCTTTACCACTTTAGTGTCGTCCCTGGAGTGAAGAGAATCAACACCTACATTTGTTTTAATTCAATATCTCTATTCTGGAGAAATCCAGCAGACTCCGTCCACACACTCCCTCAATCTGAAGACACCTTCCTCTCACTCTTACTCACCCCTGGATCATGCCCCCTCTCATTCTTCCCCAATATAACATACTTGACAACTCTCGCTTCAACAAATAAAAACAAGAAATGTATTAAAGCAACGAGTATATGTAGGAGAAGTGTGTTTGTGTATAAGGTGTAGAATGTGTGACGTGTATTCTAATAGTAGACCAGTGATTTAGAAGCAAAGTCGGTAACATCATAGTGCTTAGCACACAACAGCACCATTTTTTCCGGACAGTGAACCTCACCCAGAAGATGACGACTTTCTCCAATCACTCGAACAAACAGGATGCTGGTAATCCGATAGACACTGTTGATCTTGGTCTTCACTCCACCACACGGTGAAGTTACTCTGTTTCCTAATATTTGTTTCAACTGATAGTCTTCCAATTAACTGAAATGTCACTTGGGGAAACTCTACTGTTTATTAGTTTCTGGTTATAACATTTTCCCCTCTTTTAGAACACAACCTATTAATGTTTGTTAGGAAGATGTGTGTATAGATATACATATATGTCCTTAGTATGCGAGTTATTAATCTTCGGTGATGAAGCTTATCACTCATTAAACACAACACTTCTGTTCATACAATTCCACTCAGCAGAAGCCAGGTTCCCGCAAACCAACTTGGGTATAAGCCCTATGTAGCGGCCTCTCAGCAACCTCTGTCTTCAGATGCTGAGCCATCATTGTGTCAAACTTTGAAACTGCTTCTTCGTAGTAAATCCTCTCCCACTCACGTGGAACACTCAAGGGGAACTGTACATGGAACCTGTAGAGCAGATAACATCATGGTGAGGGCAACTCAGTCCTGGCCAGAATTAGGCAAGTGTAGGCCAATAACAGCACTCAGATCTATAACAGAGATCCGATCTCTGTCATACGGCCAAATAACTCAATCATATGATCTGAGACATGGCAACACCAGGAAAGACTAAAGGAACGGGTAGAAACCCAGCAGATGCCCTACTGAAGATCCTATCATTACACATTCCCCTCCTCCCTCTCAACCATCCTTAATCTCTCTAATTATTATTCCACTACATTGTCCTCAACTTCCCGAGTAAAATGATATATAACACAAGCTAATTGAAGCCACACCATAGAATACTAGTGCCGACGCTCCTATGATACTTTCTAGCACCGCACTTATAGAACATTCTATCACTAATCATAATACATTATATCACTGCACAGTACTGTGCTCTATTCCTAATCATACTCTTAAGTAGATATAATTAATTGCCTACCATATGTCTATTCCTGTTGTTACTCGAGAAACTAGGCAATCCGATTGGATCTATGTCCGTGGATAACTATCACTACTAAGATAGGCTAGTCCCTCTAATATAACACAACTCGGAATTATCCCCAATTCTAACACCTCAGAATGTTTTCCTCGACTCCATCCACCTGTTTACTGCACTGGGTTTTATATGGGTGCTTGAGTGAGTCACCAGAAAGTCCAGACGCCAATCAGTCCAGAATCTGGCTTTGTCCTCCTGTTTCCAGACTAACCAGAGTCAATTAGCTGTCAATTTTCCTTTTCATCTGGGGAGTTCTATGTCTCATCCAACAAATATCCGGGTTGTCTGTGAGCCAGAGACCTTTCTTTCATTATAGAATCCTTCTGACCTCTAGCAGGCATTCTGTCTATCACTTGCAACGACCAACTTCCGTTTTGTAGACAAATGTCGCCAGTACACACCTCTCGAACAACATCCTGTCATCAAACTGTCGACTGTGTGTAGACAACTCTACGTGACTCCCTTTGATCTCATACACACTGTTGACCAGGTGCCGAGAATCTGTACCCACGTATTTCCCTCAGTTTGTTCACCATAAAAATTGTGTTAGCAAAATAATGTCGGGCCTGGTTGTCATCGATCGACTGACAAGTTTATTTATCCTGTGACAAGGGGGTGACATAACGAATGGCAAGAAACATGTTTTGGTGAACTTCAGTGAAAGACCTTTATTCAAGCAGAGCAAATAGGCTAAAATATAGTGCAATTAGGTAATCACCTAAAAGAAACATTGAAGAACACGAAAACATTTAACATAGAAATAGACATTTATATACAGTGATGATGTGTATTCAGTGGTGGACTATACTACCTTCCAAAACAGGACATATCTGAACTTCAGTGACTTACCTTTATTGGATTATGTTTCTGATGATAAAACATTGACAATTGTTTTCCATAATTGGATTAAGTCCAGACTCAAGCCGGAAAGGAGCATCCAGGGTGAGACCGTTCCAATTCTATGTGTAATGTCCGATGTTTTGGCCGTTTGAATATGCTAGAGAAACTACGAAGACTAACGTCTAAAAGTCCTATCTTGCACTCACATTAGCAGACACTAACAACTACAGATACACATTCAATACATACAACTGACATAGTTTTCAACAATAAACAGGTTATTAATTGTTGGAGGAAACTGTTGTCAGGGTATGTTATGAAGGAGAGAGAGAGAGAGAACGAGAGAGATATAGTGTATGAAAGACGGAAGGGAGGAGTGTAGACAAAAGTCAATCAATACTCCCAATAGTAGAAGGATATTAAAGATGTGATTGTCGAGTCCACTTTCCTCCAGGGACGATTAGTCACAACCGTGGCAAAATAGATGGTGGCACTCAGCATGGACTGGGCCATGATGTAGTGATGCAGCTTACTGCCCCCTTTTTGGGAAAGTATCACCACCTCTATGTTGATAACTTTTTGTTTCATCAGTTGGGCTTTTTACTGACCTTCTCCAAGAGAAAACTTATGCGGCAGCAACGGTAAGAAAGAACAGGAAAGATCTGCTTATGGCATTCAAAGAAAAGAGAAAAATGAAGCAAGGGGACCAACTAGTCTTCCAGAAAGAGCATCTGCTTACTACTGTGTGGCATGATAAAAGGGATGTCTTCATGCTCTAAGCAATGCATGGGAGGCTTGAACAAGGCAGATCAAATGAAGGGGTACTACACTACACTGAAGAAGTGCAGAAAATACTGGCATTACCTCCTCAGGTTTGTCTTTGATTCATCCATAAACAATGTTTTCTTAAGTCCGATCTTAGATATGACTGAGCTACTATATGACAGTAGACAGTACTACCTGCTTCTGTTAGCGCCGAATGTTGGGTGGCGCTTACCAAACCCGACACTCCACATTGTGCCAATGGCTTCGGGTGGAAGAGCGCAATTGGGAGGGTACAAGCCTTATCCTGGTGCGAGGAAATGCAACCTAAAGACAAAATGTCATGGCAGGGCAGACCAGGCCCTAAGCCTTGGTTAGTAACTGATCTAGGATCGAAACTTCGACAGGCGGAAAGTTAAAGCATTGCTTTGCTGATCCAGCAGCTTCTACAGCTTGTCTTGTTCCAGATGTCTTGGTGACACCTTTCCTCTGGAGTAAAATAGACAGGTCGAGAGAGGGATCATGCTGCATGGGCAACACATGGTCTCTAAATTCAGCCCAGGCTTTGTGTTATGGAGAGATAACCCCATTTTACAAACTATCGTCTGTCAAGACGGCAAGGTGCCAGTCAAACAATGCTTTCATCCTGTTCGAGCAGACGGCAGCAAAGCCTAGCAGACGCTACTCCCTCCTGGACTTCCGTCTGGATTTATCTGAACAACTCATCACAGGATTCTCCAGCAGGAAGAAGGCTGCATTAAAGAGAAAAGGCCAAGCAGTAGCCCCAGAAAACATCCACAATGAAAATCTCGTGAGGGTAGGAAGAAAGCCTGTATGGCGTGCAAATATGCCAAACTTTGTACCTCTGCAGGACGAGCCATGGAAAGTTCATATAGCTGTGATGTGTGCCTTCTACTGTAAGGACACTTGTTTTCCCCAACATCTTGGAGGCCAGTCAGCAGTTGACAGAGTGTTTGTAAATAGTGTATAGATGACTGACAATCACAACAATATGTTGTATTTTGTAAATTTGTGTGTTCATGTGTGGATTACAGGCAAGATTAAATGATTCACTTGACATGTGAGTTCAATTATAAATCTGCATTCATTTTCCTTCATTTTGCTTTTTATTTCACTAAACTATGTTCACTAACACCTTAGAGTTGATGTTTTTACTAACGTAACCCTAAATCTGACTAAAACCCTCAACAATCTTGACCGTTCAGAGTTAGAAAAAGGAAAAACACATGCCCTGTAAAGGGTTAAAGTCGGAGAGAACATCCCAAACTAAAATGATGAAGATCGCACGTTATAATGTGATATTTCAATGGCAGGAAATAGCAGTTTCCTTGTCATACTTCAGAGATGACTATTTAATATTGTTATAGAATATTCACAGTGATATTAATGGCAATAAATACATGTTCTATTGTAGTATTTATTTGTAATTTGTTCATCACGCTACATGGTCAAGATCGTTTATTTTTGGGTAACTTTTCAATGCAATATCTCTGGTCCAAATGGATCTACACAGCAGCCTCGTGCTGACAGCGCGTGCAGCAGCGTGCATAGACTGACGTCATGACAGCTTGGCGTGGTCAGTGTATATATCTCTGTGTGTGAGTATGTGTGTATAAATTGGCAGCAGTTATCTTCTCCTTAGTTAGGAAACATCGGCAGTTTTTAATCTTCCTTTAGCATATGCAGTGACGTGAGTGTTTAGGTCACACTTTCTCAAAGGGCTCAAATAGTATTTTCCTCTTTGTTCAGATTAAATGATAAACTGACACACAAACATTAATATCTAGGCTTAAACTTGACCTACAGACTTGAATAAGGTACCGTTGGATTTGTTTTTTTCAAGAGGTATCTAACTATGCAGGTTGCATAATTAAAAAGAGGCCACCATGGAGGGTTGGTACGGGGCTGGCATCTCATTCCGCAGACGACTTTAGCTGCAAAATCCAGCCAACCATGAACAAGTGTACAGAAACACAGCTCAGTCAACCAAAATAACAGCTTCTGGAAGTACAATGTAACGGGGAGAACACCCTGAGGAGTCTGGATTGTCGACTTGCCTCCTTTAAGAAAAAACTCCCCAGAATCGGGACCTAGTATAACAGTAAGGGAGTTAGCTTAGTAGTGGAGAGTTAATGAATGCTGCGCATTCATTAACTAGTGGGAAATCATAGTTGGTGAACGTGTGTGCACGAATGGGTCGAGGTATCCAGGGGTTGCACACACGTCACTTGGGACTTGGGACTTGGGATTCAACTAGGTAAACAGAAAACATGTCTGTAAATAACATCGCCAGTTTGAAGATGTATTATTTCAACCAATAAACGCATGTTTACATAATAGACGAGACTTGTCCACTATATCGACACGAGCCATCCACTATACACAGCCTTATCATATCACCTGTACTGTTATACAGGCTGTTTTGGTGCCGTGACCAGGATCTCCAACATGGGTCGTCGCGGAGATTGTTGACTCAAGCGAAGAATTGTTTCGTCTGCGTCTGGAGACGGATGTAATGGGTTTTCTCAAGTAGATTATGAGAGACGCAGCAACTGAAAGCCCGCCCAGGGGTAGTTGTTGTGATTTCCCGGTGTTTGCTAAGTGGATCTTAGTCAAGGTCAGAAGGTTTGCTTAATCTTGTTTCATAGAGAGACCGATATTTTTTGATATACCTGACTCACCAATATACAGTGCCTTGATCGCTGACATACGCTGCTTTTTGTTGAAGTCAAGAATTGCTGTTTTACATCGAAATTTTTTAATGATGTCATCACCGCTAGATGCATCTTACAACTTGTAAATTAACCTTGTACCTCGGGAAATAAATTATCTGTCTACAGCCGAACGATCAGCTCCAATTGGAACAGCAAAATCTCGAGGATGATAAGATTTATGAGTGTGGTCTCAGCTCACTGGACTGTTTGAGGTTGAATCAAGGTCGATTTTCACTTTCTGGACCAGTAAATTTCTCAAATCAAGGTCAACAGTCACTTCAGCTAAGTAAAGGCATCGAATATGTTCAACTTGTCTCAAATCAAATTTGTTTCAATTGATTTGAACTGACCGTTCCACTGCCATTGTCGATTGGAATCTCTTTCATCAAGATTGTCGATTGGAACCTCTTTCATCAAGATTGTCGATTGGAATCTCTTTCATCAAGATTGTCGATTGGAACCTCTTTCATCAAGATTGTCGATTGGAACCTCTTTCATCAAGATTGTCGATTGAACCTCTTTCATCAAGATTGTCGATTGGAACCTCTTTCATCAAGATTGTCGATTGAACCTCTTTCATCAAGATTGTCGATTGGAACCTCTTTCATCAAGATTGTCGATTGGAACCTCTTTCATCAAGATTGTCGATTGGAACCTCTTTCATCAAGATTGTCGATTGGAACCTCTTTCATCAAGATTGTCAATTGGAACCTCTTTCATCAAGTTTGGGTAATGGATAATTTTAGGTTAATTAACAACATACTCAATTGAACAGAATATTTCTTGCTGCTTACTTTAAAATAATATTGTCTTAAAATATTAGTATATTATATTGCTTGGTACTTTCCATTATAGATTTTTTTAGGATGGAGGCCCAGGATTTTCTCAAGTACTGAGTGGAGTTGGTGGAGCAATATCAAAGTTGGACGCAGTATTAAGACAGCAAAGTGTAATCAGTGATGTCGAGAGATTTAATGGACAGGCGAACCAATTTATTGAAAAATGGGGTGAGACTTTTTTTTGATTTGCATAAATTAAAATTCCAAGATGTTTACGTGGATTTAGAAGAGGATATGCATGTGTCGACACTAGTTAGAGTAAAAACGACCATGAATTTGAAACCACAAACGGTTAATTTAATACAGGCAAAAATGGAAAAAAATCCGTACTTTTCGGTTGGACAAACAGTTAAAATAACGGAATTAGAGAGAGAAATAATACAGGAACCTGGCTTAGAAGTCACCGATGGGTTAATAGTATTAGATAAACACCTCAGCTTTCCAGTGATGCTCCTAAACAATACAGGAAAAAATATTAAATTATATAGAGGTTGTATAATCGCTAAAGTAGCGTATAATGATGATAACATGTTAACTATAGAAAAAGAAAACATATTGGGAAATGATTATTCAGAAACTCCCATGGTTAGAAATAATGTCAGAAATAAGTATAAAAGAAGCTGGAAAAGACGAAATGATGAATTGATCCATACATTAAAAAAATATCCATCTCAAATAGATACAGTTGACAAAAGGACAAGAGAACAAGAATTGTTATCACAATTAAAAGCCCCACCGGAGAATAAAGAAATATTAGAAAAATTGGTGAAAGAAAATCAAGACGTTTTTGCAATTAATGATTTAGAATTGGGAAGGACTAGTACAGTTACAGTTGGAAATAGATATTGGAGATCATCCACCAATTAGTTTAAAACCGTATAGAACACCCTTAAGGAATAGAGAAGTTGTTGAAAAAGCAAACAGAAGACATGCTGAAGGCAGGAATAATAACAAGATCGAAATCAGAATGGTCATCTCCGATCGTCATCGTGACCAATCTGATGGTTCAATCGATTCTGTTGCGACTACAGGGCGTTGAACAAAATCACTAAGAATCTAGCGTACCCATTGCCAGTGATTGATGATATTTTGGGTTTACTTAATGGGTCTACTTTCTTTACCACGTTAGATGCAAGATCAGGATTTTGGTGTATACCTATGTCCCCAGACGCCCAGAAAAAGAGTGCTTTTTGTACACACGCAGGTTCTTACGAATTCTTACGAATGCCTTTTGGAGTTCGTACAGCGCCCTCGTATTACATGCTATTAATCAATCAAGTTTTAGAGGGTATGCAAAAATTTGCATTGGCATATATAGATGACATTTTAATTTATACAGCAGGAGATATAGATGATCACTTAAAACATGTAAAATTAGTATTCGACAGATTAAGAATACATGATGTTAAACTGAAGCTTAGTAAATGCGAATTTTTAAAAACAGAAACAAAGTATTTGGGGTATATTATTAATAGAGACGGAATTAACCAGATCAAGATAAGGTTAAAATTATTAGAGAATTATCCCCTCCAACTAACGTAAAAGAAGTGCGTGCGTTTATTGGAACCTGTGGGTATTATAGGCGTTTCATTCCAGGGTTCTCAAAGATAGCAGAGCCTATTACTAAACTTAACTGGAAAATACGCTAGATTTAAGTGGGATGATGAATGTCAAAAAGCATTCGAGTTTTAAAAAATAGCCTAACAGTAGTGCCACTATTGACATATCCAGATTTAAATAAACAGCTAATAGTATATACAGATGCTTCAGATAATGCTGTAGGAGCGTGTTTGGTTCAACCATATGAAGGAAAAGAATCTGGAATACCAGGTGTTAAAAATGAAAGGCCAATCTATTTCTTGTCTCATAAACTTAGCAAGTCTCAAAAGAAATGGTCGACTATTGAGAAGGAGGCTTATGCTATACACTATGCTCTCCAAAACTAAATTACTACTTACATAACGCCAATTTCATTATTAGAACTGATCACATGCCATTAAAGTCTATATTAGAAGCACCAATACAAAATAGGAAAATACAAACGTGGGCATTAAATCTACAGGGATACAATGCTAAGGTAGAATATGTTTCAGGAAAACATAATACATGCGCCGATTTATTGTCTAGAATCCCGTATCCACAGTCATCAGGAAACACGGAGATGAAGGAGAACCGGAGATAGACGATCGAAACTGGCAAGTAAATATATTAGATTCTGCCATAATAAATAGAGAAGACTTTGAGAGTTTACCGTCGGATCAAGAGTCTGAACCTAGAGCAGAAGACCCACATTTAGCACAATTTAATATGAAAGATGAACAAGAATTAGATCCAAAAATAATACAGATAAAAGAAAACTGAAAGAAACAGGGGAAAACAGTTTTAAAAGAAAATTTTTAGAGCTACAAGAAGACAATCAATTATATTATATCGGTGAAAAAGGTGAGGGATTAAGAAAATATATTCCGAAACATTTAGAACGAGAAGTTTTAAAGGCATATCATGATAATAATGGTCATTTTGGACGAGATAAGTTAGTTAAGTCTATTAGCAGTAAATATTACTGGCCGAATTTATGTAAAAGCGTATATGAATATGTTGAAGCATGTGAAAAGTGTAGGTTAAGAAACATGAAGATAATTAAATGTCCCTTACAAGATACCGATATTCCTCAATTTCCAATGCAGAAAGTAAGTTTGGATATTTCAGGTCCTCATCCAAAAACATTATCGGGAAATGTATACCTACTACATATCGTAGATTCATATAGTCTCTGGCCAGAAGTTTATCCGATTCCAGACAAGAGTTCTGATTCAGTTATAAATATGCTTTTACAAGAATTTATACCAAGGTTTGGGTGTCCACAAATAATACTTACAGACAATGGGAAAGAATTTGTAAATAGAAAGTTTGAAAAATTGGTAAAAGATTTGAATATAAAACACATTAAAACTTCGTATTACAGACCATCTTCGAATGCCAAAAATGAGCGACAACATAGGACATTATACAATATACTAGCGAAAAATGTAGAAGAACACGATATGGATTGGGATCTTTATTTGGGAATAGCATTAGGGGCGATCCGTACACACCAAAATGAAGGAACAGGCTTCTCACCATTGTACCTAGTACATGGGAGAGAACCAATATTACCAATTGACAATTTATTAAAGCCTAGGAGAAAATATGTGGGGGAGGATTTTCAGGAAACAAGGTTGCAAGAAATGCACAAAGCACATATACGTTTAAGAAATAATATAATTAAGGCTCGAGAAAGACAGAAGAAATACACAAATAAAAATGCACACTTACAAGAGTTTAACATAGGTGATAGAGTTTATTACAAAAAACATAGGAAAAACTCTAAGTTTGATGCTCATTGGGTCCCGGGATATTATATTTTAGAAAAAAAGGGTCCAGTATCGTATACTATTAAGAATCAAGTTACAGGGCATGTTGCACGTTCACATGTAGAGCACTTAAAACGGGATAAATGAGGAAAAAGATGCAGAGAATAATAATAATTATTATTATTCAGAAGAAATATTGTCAGATGGACAGATTATCAGACAAACGAAATATCCAATACCTATAGAGAATGGGAAACAAGTAACAACAGCATCTACTACTGCTGAACAAGAAGAAACAATACCAAAAACAACACGTATGACGGTTATAATAGTGAAGGATCAATCAAAGAAAAAATAGATGCTCCATTTATGAATACAAGACAGGCAGTAAAAAGAAAGTTAGATAGACAGAAAGAAAAAGAAATTAAGAGGCAAAGGAAATTTAGAGTGAATTCCTCAAGTGATGAAGATATGCCACTGTTTGAAAATTTATTAAGACATCAGGATAGGAAGATTAGATTGGATTTGGAAAGGAAGAGATTAGCGGTTGCTAGTAATGGATATACAGATGCGGAACAAGAGATGGATGAAAAGTCAGAAACTGATGAGGATGCTGATATGAAAGAAGATAGTTCTCATTGGGAGGATGGCGACATTGATGTAGATATTGCACTTATAGAAAAAAATTTGGAGTTATTAAGAAAATGGAGAAGTGATAAATAGCGTGGTAGAATATTCTGCAGATTGCAGATAGAAGAAGAAGTTAGAGACGGTATTTGTGAATTTCTAAGGAAGAAAGTTAGCAAATAACTTAATCAAGAGTTAAAGAATTATTGAGAGTTGTCGGGATGAGTAGACATAATATTGTAGTAAGTTAAGACTTATTGATATATGCTTTATTATCATTTTGATTTTTAAGTTGAAGTGTTGAGTTTTTCTTAGACGGAAAATAATTGATTAGTAGTCATAATATGTATGTATATATATGGTCTTTCATTTCATCACATATGCTTATTTTGAATAATGTGTGGGGATAAAAATGATGTCAAAGAATGAGGGGGTTGATATTGTTTGACTTCAGTTGTTCTTTATAAAATGTGATAATATGTTACCTTAGCTGTTTATTTTTACAAAACTTTGCTTTTGTTTTTCTTGAGTTACCCTGGGTGTGTTTAAAATGATTTCTAGCTTGACGTTCAGTTATGGGGAAAATGAAGAGTTGTTTTGGGAGATTGCGGAAAATATGAAACATAGAGTAAGGGCCATGCTTCGTTTTATGAATTTTGCGACTTGAAGTTGAGCTGTTTAACGTGTATAACGTTTATAAATAGGAATTGAGGGTGAAACATGATTTAGTTAAGGGGGAAGTTGTGGTGATTAGCGAAGTAACTCAGTATGTTGTAGGGAAAGTAGTGGAGAAGTATATTTAAAAGTGGCTGGGGCTTGTCAGCAACAATTGATAATTACAGCTGGGTTAGAAAGAGTTAAACCGTTAAAAATGGTTTGGGGGATTGAATTGGGGACTACATTAGACGGTTCGTAATGTAAATACATGGATTGAAAGCCATGGATGAGGGGAATGACGGGCAATAATGGGTAAATGGGAGTTGAAATAGGAGCTGGGTTGAACAGCGTTTAATGGGAGAATATGGGGGGAATGCCAGGTTGAATTTTGGCATTTAAATAAGTGGACACTGGAAGAAGAAGACTGTACTTAACAGTATACTAATAATTTGGAGGTTTTGAAGGAATGGTTGAACTTGACGAGGTGAATAATACAAAAGGTTGTAGTTTTGGATTAACATAACTTTTTGATAACAACAATTATTATTGACGGAAATTAAGATAAATTTTGGAAACTTTATTTTATAAAGTTTTGAGAATGCATGGGAAGAGAAATGTGATTACTTCTTACTTTTTCCTTACTTTCTAAACTTCCTTAGGTGCGCACCAAACCAATCTTTTTTCTGTCTATCCTAGAATAGCGAGAATGTGATTAAGTGAGAAAAGATAAAGAAAATATCTTCAATTTTTGTCAATCATAATTTAGATGGACACTTTAAAAGCGGTTCGCTTATAGAGAGTTTTGTAGAGAGTTTTTGTGGAGAACTTTATAACGAATTTTGTAGAGAGTTTTGTATTATTGATATTGTATGAAGTATGTCTCTGGTTAGCATTTGGCTATGATGAGATAGGAGGGTGAGATTTGAATTAGGAAATATATGTGAAGGGATTGTTGGGCAGATGTGGTATAGAACCGTAGAGTTAAGTGGTTAAGAGTTGGGGTTGAGACTTTTTCAGAGAAAATGTCTCCTTGAAGAAGGGGAAGTATATAACAGTAAGGGAGTTAGCTGCGCATTCATTAACTAGTGGGAAATCATAGTTGGTGAACGTGTGTGCACGAATGGGTCGAGGTATCCAGGGGTTGCACACACGTCACTTGGGACTTGGGACTTGGGACTTGGGATTCAACTAGGTAAACAGAAAACATGTCTGTAAATAACATCGCCAGTTTGAAGATGTATTATTTCAACCAATAAACGCATGTTTATATAATAGACGAGACTTGTCCACTATATCGACACGAGCCATCCACTATACACAGCCTTATCGTATCACCTGTACTGTTATACTAGAATGTTAGAAATATACCTGAATTGGGAAAGCCTGCAAAAGTGGCAGGGAAAATGAAATAATATAAATTATCTTTCTGGGATTATGCAACACGCGATGGAAAGGAGAAGGCAAAAAGCTTCTAAAAATGTGAAACAAATGCTGTTCTCCGACCATAAAGAAGAAAATATCCCATCCCTCACAGTGAAAGGGTGACATAATACTATCCACAGAGGTAGAGAAAGCACTAATTATAAATGAATAAACTGTCACCGGTCTCATCATCTTTGATGTTTCTCATTGCATTTCTTGCATAGATGTTTGCACACCCTTACACGGGCAAGCGTGCTAGAAATGTGCTACCACACATATATCCACCGGACTGACAGGCCAGCATTCTAGAACTGTGCTACCACACACATGTCCACCAGACTGACAGGCCAGCATTCTAGAACTGTGCTACCACACACATGTCCACTGGACTGACTGGCCAGCATTCTAGAACTGTGCTACCACACACATGTCCACCAGACTGGCCAGCATTCTAGAACTGTGCTACCACACACATGTCCACCAGACTGACAGGCCAGCATTCTAGAACTGTGCTACCACACACATGTCCACCGGACTCACAGGCCAGCATTCTAGAACTGTGCTACCACACACATGTCCACCAGACTGACAGGCCAGTATTCTAGAACTGTGCTACCACACACGTCTACTAGACTGACAGGCCAGCATTCTAGAAGTGTGCTACCACACACATGTCCACCAGATTGACAGGCCAGCAATCTAGAACTGTGCTACCACACACATGTCTACTAGACTGACAGGCCAGCAATCTAGAACTGTGCTGCCACACACATGTCCACCAGACTGACAGGCCAGCGTTCTAGAACTGTGCTATCACAGTCATGTCCACCGGACTGACAAGCCAGCATTCTTCTTCTTCTTCTTTGCGTTCATCCGGAGTGTTTTTTCAGATGTGATTGCGGTGTGTCTGTTATGCGCCCTTGGGCCGAAAACCCGTAGGCCAACACATCCGGCTTTAGCGTGCTTTTTTGACCAGGTAGCATTCCTGGGAGACTCTCACTTTTGCGGTACCGTCCACAACCCAGCTGGCCAAGTTGGAACGGTCGAAGACAACGGTCGTCCCTCAAAGGAAGGCAGGGACAGTCCATGGCATTTTCCGCCATCCAGGGTGACTTCCATAATCGCAGGGCCTGCACATAGCGCCCTGGTGCTGGGCTCACCGAGGGAATCGTCACGTCCTGCTCATGGCTGCTTTAATTCCTCACTTCAATATATTGGGCATTTCGTTCGCCCCGGGCCGTTCCCGCACAAACCAGACTGGTCTGCAGTCAGTATCCACTCAGCGAGTTTTTTGGACATGTGCTTGTCGTTGTGTCAGTCAGAACTGTTCCAGACACGTCGAACATTCGGAAAACTACCTAGTCAGAGCTGTTCCGAACAAGAGCGGCATTCGGAAACTAGGTAGCTGTTCCTAGCACGAGGGAAGACTAGTTAGAGCTTTTCCGGTCACGAAAGACATTTCACTCGGACGTAATTGCGTAGTGCCAATTTTTATTTTGCCGCCCGTAGGCTGGCACTTCCGACTTCAGCGGGCATTTTTAATGAGGTTAGCCTTCCTCGGGTTTCGAGACAAGTTAGACTCTTATTTCGACTTCCACACAGCAAGCTTTTGCTTCGGGCTGCCACGTAATGGATTCGCAAGCCAGGCGTTCCATTTCGTGTCAACGAGACAATTTTCCACCTTTGACTACACTCACTCCATGAGTACAGTTACAGACTATCTATAGGACGTGCGACCGAGGTGTTTTTCCACCTTTAGTACTCGCTCACGAGGTAGGCTACATGTGCTGCCGGCTCAGCACCTTACCTCCGTGCGTCTGTGGGCGAGTAACGGCCAGGCCCTCTCATCCGGGGATCCCTCATATCCCCCAGCTAAGAGCCATCGAACGAGTATCTGCACCAAGCATGTAGCGTGCTCAGGATCTCACCTCAATTTTGATGTAAGTTTGTGTCTGCCAGACTCTCACTTCCGAGGGTTTATGGCTTAGAGACGTTCAGACATACACCTCGGCTGGGGGCCTTAGAGGTTATGTCCGGACTGAGATTATTGGCATCGTTTGCCTGATTTAGACTGCTATCCTCAGTCTACCTGCAGAGCAGCAGGTTGTGTCTCTCTTAGTCTGGTCCCTATCCCAAGAGCTGTCCAATATGTAGTTAATATCCATCGGCATAGCGCTTGGGGTCAGTGGGACACTCAAGCTCCCCCACCACGGCAAGGTGGAGACACATCGGGGGAGCAAGCCAGCATTCTAGAACTGTGCTACCACACACATGTCCACCAGACTGACAGACCAGCATTCTAGAACTGTGATACCACACACATGTCCACCGGACTGACTGGCCAGCATTCTAGAACTGTGCTACCACACACATGTCCACCAGACTGACAGGCCAGCATTCTAGAACTGTGCTACCACACACATGTCCAACAGACTGACAGGCCAGCATTCTAGAACTGTGCTACCACACACATGTCCACTGGACTGACTGGCCAGCATTCTAGAACTGTGCTACCACACACATATCCACCGGACTGACAGGCCAGCTTTCTAGAACTGTGCTACCACACACATATCCACCAGACTGACAGGCCAGCTTTCTAGAACTGTGCTACCACACACATGTCCACCAGACTGACAGGCCAGCATTCTAGAACTGTGCTACCACACATATGTCCACCGGACTGACAGGCCAGCGTTCTAGAATTGTGCTACCACACACATGTCCACCGGACTCGCAGGCCAGCATTCTAGAACTGTGCTACCACACACATGTCCACTGGACTGACTGGCCAGCATTCTAGAACTGTGCTACCACACACATATCCACCAGACTGACAGGCCAGCATTCTAGAACTGTGCTACCACACACATGTCCACCAGACTGACAGGCCAGCATTCTAGAACTGTGCTACCGCACACATGTCCACCAGACTGACAGGCCAGCATTCTAGAACTGTGCTACCACACACATGTCTACTAGACTGACAGGCCAGCATTCTAGAACTGTGCTACCACACACATGTCCACCAGACTGACAAGCCAGCTTTCTAGAAATGTGCTACCACACATATATCCACCGGACTGACAGGCCAGCTTTCTAGAACTGTGCTACCACACACATGTCCACCGGACTCACAGGCCAGCATTCTAGAACTGTGCTACCACACAATTGTCCACCGGACTCACAGGCCAGCATTCTAGAACTGTGCTACCACACACATGTCCACCAGACTGACAGGCCAGCTTTCTAGAACTGTGCTACCACACACATGTCCACCGGACTCACAGGCCAGCATTCTAGAACTGTGCTACCACACACATGTCCACCAGACTGACAGGCCAGCTTTCTAGAACTGTGCTACCACACACATGTCTACTAGACTGACAGGCCAGCATTCTAGAACTGTGCTGCCACACACATGTCTACTAGACTGACAGGCCAGCATTCTAGAACTGTGCTACCACACACATGTCCACCAGACTGACAGGCCAGCATTCTAGAACTGTGCTACCACACACATGTCCACCAGACTGACAGGCCAGCATTCTAGAACTCTGCTACCACACACATGTCCACCGGACTGACAGGCCAGCATTCTAGAACTGTGCTACCACACACATGTCCACCAGACTGACTGGCCAGCAATCTAGAAGTGTGCTACCACACACATGTCCACCAGACTGAGAAGCCAGTATTCTAGAACTGTGCTCACACTGCTACCATACAAACTACCAAGATACTATATTCAAATATGCCCGCTGTTGTTTGTACTCTGAAATGAAACAAATATTTTTGCTTCCCTGTTCAGCGAATGAAAGAAGAAGAAGCTTCCCTGTTCTAACAGTGAAGCATTATACTGCATACAGATTACATAAACTGTAACACTCACCGCTGGTGTAGCAACATTGAGATCGATTCCAAGCTTGGCACAACCGTACATTAGAGAATGAAGGACGTTGTTTCCATCGCCAATCCAGGCAATCTTCAGTCCACGGAGATAACCAAAGTGTTCCTGGAAAGACAATCATACATTGATATTTAGTTTCAGCAAATCTGCTCTGTCGATAATACTTCCCGTGTGTGTACATAACAGCAGATGGAAGATGTATTCAGGAAGTTACATGTAGAATAACCCAGTCAAAGGCAACATTTCACAAGATGAAAAATATTCTCTGCACTTTGTTTTTGTCCATCAAGGTCAGGACAAGAGTTCTTAAGAGCTATACCGACCACATTCTTTGGGAATTCAGGAGAAAGTGAAAACTGAAGGATGTCATCACTACGAGAAGGTTGGAGGGGACAAGAGGCAAGAGGAGACAAAAAGAGAAGATGCTGGACAATATGACATCATGGCATGGAGGAACATCGGCATAAGAGATAGAAGGCTGTGGGCAGACATGGTCACGAATTTCACACGGCATAGATTATAAGAAGAAGAGGAAGATGAAGTCAGCAGCATCCCAGGGCAGCAGAGAAAAACAGTCAATGACCAATGGACAAGAATGGTAAGTTGAAATAGAGATAAGGTAGCTTAAGTAGGAGCATTATTACTGGCCGCATCCCCCGGGTGGCAGAAGGTGGAGTGGCCTCTTGATATAGAGGTCAGTCATGAATATGCTTAAGGAGTAGCCATGGACCAACACAGGCGATGATCACTGATGGGAGATGAGTTAGTGGAACCACACATGGTAATCATTGAGAGGAGGCGAGTTAGTTGCTGGGACCATATGCAGTGATGACAGAGAGGAGATTAGAGGAGTTAGTTGCTGGGACCACATGCGGTGATGACAGAGAGGAGATTAGAGGAGTTAGTTGCTGGGACCACATGCGGTGATGACAGAGAGGAGATTAGAGGAGTTAGTTGCTGGGACCACATGCGGTGATGACAGAGAGGAGATTAGAGGAGTTAGTTGCTGGGACCACATGCGGTGATGACAGAGAGGAGATTAGAGGAGTTAGTTGCTGGGACCATATGCGGTGATGACAGAGAGGAGATTAGAGGAGTTAGTTGGTGGGGCAGTTGTCTCTATGAAATGGATGTCGCCATACATAACCTCTCAAACCCCTTATTGCCTTGCAGTGTTCACATTTTTAAACCAGAGACAAACCGGCAGAAGACAAGAGGAAACCACCATCGTACATAGCTAGTAAATTAAATTCTGCAACACTCAAATACCTAGATGGCTTGGCTATGTGGCAGATCAGGACAAGAACACAGGCCTGAACTGAGACCCTGGTCACTGAGTGACATGGTGAACTATGATTGACCAAGCTGATCAGCTCAGCACATGATGATAATGATGATGAGCTTCTGATATACAACACTGAAATGAAAGGTGAAGTTTGGACCACCAACAAGAAAACATTGATACATTCAGAAAGGTGACATTTAGACAGCCAACAAGAAACCATTGATACATTCAGAAAGGTGAAAATGATCACCTGCAGTGTCATGAAGTCTGCAAGGATCTGTAATGGATGATGCAAGTCTGACAAACCACTGATCACTGGAATATTAGCCTCATTTGCAAGGTCATCTAAAACTTCCTGGTCATGTACTCTGGCCAGGATGACATCAGCCATGGATGCCAAAATTCTGCAACATTATAAATACAATCATTAACCTGACACTTGACAGTAGCTACAAGAGGACACATCATTAACTCATTCAGTCTCAGCGGATTCGCAACAGATCCCTCTATGGGGAAGTAACTCTTATTAAAAATCATGTGGGCGGTAATTTAAAATGAGCTAAATATTACACAAGTGAGCATGTTGGGGTATCACTAGGTGGTTACGGTGATAATGTCATGAGCGCAGTCGGATGAGGATTATCGGGAAGGTTAACCTGGTCAACAAATGCCAGCAGAAGTCGGATGTGTTGGCCTAACGGCGCAAGAACGCAGTTCTGCTGTAAACAGGCACAACGCAATCACGTCCGAAAAAAAACAACTCCGGATGAACGCAGCAGAAGAAGAAGGATGAGGATTAGATGCCTGAACTCATCATCTGCTAAGAGAGGGAAAGACTTGGGGGTTGTTGTTAAAGGTTTACCTGCTCTCACTTGACAAATGACAAAAATACCTGTTCTCATCTGATGAAAATACCTGTTCTTACCTGGCTGAATCTTTGACAATTTCATTAACACCAAGATGAATGTCGTCTGGTCCTAGGAAACATGCGCTGCCACCAAGTTTTGTAATGCCTGGAAACAAGAGAATACAATCCCGTATATAGTGGAAGCAAGAGAATTCAATCCTGATAAAGCGGAAACAAGAGAAGATAATCATTCATACAGTGGAAGTACATGGCATGACAAACTGCTGACACTTGAGCCTGTCAGCTCTTGGTTTTGCAGACTTTGTGTTGCCAAGTGTGTCCAAATTGCTGTAAAATATGACAGATTCAATTTTACTTGATAACTTTCAGACTGTAGTGTGTCCTTATATTTTCCTTCTTGTTTAACAAACACCACTCTCGCATATTTATCTACAGCAGTAAACAAAAACAAGCGACAGTTTCAGCAGAAAGCAAAACAGCAATGATTGATGCTGCTATTTGCATAATACACAGAAATATCAATTGCTGCAGAATTTCTACAGCGTTTCAAATATTATGAGAAATATAATTCACAGGTTTTAATTAGCAATTAAAGAAAAAACCAGAAAGTTTAATTTCTATGAGTGCTGATTAACTCAGCGATTTATTTAATCATGATAATTTACAGTACAGCTCACCATATACTTCAGGACTGTCACTGTGATTTTGTATGAAATTAATAAGTCATGCTTGTGTACAAACAGTTTTAAAATCAGTAGAATGTCCTACGAAACATCCAGGAAGGTTAACCCAGTCAACAAATGCCTGAAGAAGTAGGATGTGTCGACCGAAAGGTGCAAATATTGCAGCTCTGCTGTTAACAGGCACAACACAATTACATCCACAAACAACATTCCAGACGAACTCAAAAGAAGAAAAAGTTTTCAAAAACATGTATGTAAACACAATTTTAAATAATTCCACACATACCTAGTTCTGCTGACAATCTTGTGCGAGTACTTCGCTTCTGAAAGACCAAAGCAGCTGATTTACCAATCAGAGGCTGAAAAATCTGCAACAGAAATGCCAGTTGTATTTAAGCACATTTTAATTCATCCTGGCTAACTGTGAGGATAAGAAGCAACACAAAAGATAGACAAAACAGATGATGGCTCATGGGAAATAACAGAAGACAGCGTTAATAACAATGGTTGAATATTAGATTGTTCCCCTTTCGCTCACTGTGAATTCAAGCATAGTCAATACTTCTAGGAACACTGGACTTGTTTTTGCGTGTGGATAAACTTTCCCTATTACCAGTGTCCCTTGCCATCAAGCAAACCCACTCGACTAATGAAGTACTTGTAATTTGAGCTCCAGTCAAAAATAAGAAGTCAACATTTTAGTCTAACTGACTGGTGCAGAAGTTTAAGAGCAAATGTTCTTATCTATTCGGCCATGCTGATGAAAAACATACTGACCAATAAAAAGATATCAACTGAAATGAGAAAAAGAGTGTTGAAGTGCTACATAGAACCTATACTTTTGTATGGATGTGAAGCGTGGATAATAAGCAGTCAAGCTGAAAAACAGCTGATGGCGGTGGAAATGTGTTTCTGAGGAAAATGCAAAGAATACCAGACAGAAAAACCAATGAACAAGTCCTTCAAGAAACAAATGAAGATCGTAAACTGATTAGAGTCATTAGACGCAGACAATCAAAATTTTTTGGGCATGTTATGAGAAGAAATAATTTGGAGAACTTGGTGACGACTAGCAAGATCATGGGAAGAGACCAAGGGGAAGACCGAGAAGTAAATACATGGATGGCTTGGCCACGTAGCATGGTCGAGACAGGAACACGGAGCTGATCCACGACTCTGGTGATCGAGTGAGATGGCAGAACATGACCGCACATGCTTATCGGCATGGCACATGATGGATGGATGGAGATCCCTGTTTAAATGTGAATATGAACATTTGTGTACTGGAAAGATTGTGAGACATGGCGATCATGAAACATGTATGGTAAATGTTTGTGATTTAATTGTCTTGACCTACTTCACCGTTGTCTTTGATTCTTGTCTTGAGATCTTTGGCCGTCCACAAAAGCTGCTTGATGTCCTCGTTACTTAAGTGATTCAAATTTACAAAGTCTCGCCCGACAAGTTTCTGTGCACGTCTGCATTGTAAGAAATGATCAAATGCATTCAATTTTAGTTTTCCTCTTCTACATTTGAATGTAAAGATACCTTACAGTCTTCTATTGTCTGTCCTCTTCTACATATGAATGTAAAGATACCTTACAGTCTTCTATTGTCTGCCCTCTTCTACATTTGAATGTAAATATACCTTACAGTCTTCTATTGTCTGCCCTCTTCTACATTTGAATGTAAATATACCTTACAGTCTTCTATTGTCTGCCCTCTTCTACATTTGAATGTAAAGGTACCTTACAGTCTTCTATTGTCTGCCCTCTTCTACATTTGAATGTAAAGGTACCTTACAGTCTTCTATTGTCTGTCCTCTTCTACATTTGAATGTAAAGGTACCTTACAGTCTTCTATTGTCTGTCCTCTTTTACATTTGAATGTAAAGGTACCTTACAGTCTTCTATTGTCTGTCCTCTTCTACATTTGAATGTAAAGGCACCTTACAGTCTTCTATTGTCTGTCCTCTTCTACATTTGAATGTAAAGGTACCTTACAGTCTTCTATTGTCTGTCCTCTTCTACATTTGAATGTAAAGGTACCTTACAGTCTTCTATTGTCTGTCCTCTTCTACATTTGAATGTAAAGGTACCTTACAGTCTTCTATTGTCTGTCCTCTTCTACATTTGAATGTAAAAGGTACCTTACAGTCTTCTATTGTCTGTCCTCTTTACACATTTGAATGTAAACAGTACCTTACAGTCTTCTATTGTCTGTCCTCTTCTACATTTGAATGTAAAGATACCTTACAGTCTTCTATTCTGTCTGTCCTCTTCTACATTGAATGTAAAGATACCTTACAGTCTTCTATTGTCTGTCCTCTTCATCCCTGGAGTTTAGAAGTATCTTACAGTCTTGTCTGTGCAGTAGCACCAGAGAAGCAATCATCTGTTTGAGGATGTTAATTGAAAAATATATAGAAGTTCAGAAAAATATATATGTTTGTTTTATAGACTACAAGAAAGCTTTTGATAGAACACAATATGAACGACTAATTACATGCCATCAAGATACAGGAGTAAACGGAAAGGGCATCAGACTTATTAATAACTTGTACTGGGAACAAGTGGCGCCTATTAGATGCGGAAATAATTATTCAACGCTCATAGAGATAAAAAGAGCAGTATGGCAGGGATGTGTGTTGTCTCCAAGCCTATTCAACCTAAACACAGAAAGAATTTTTAAACAAGTCGAACTGCCTGGACTTAACATCAATGGAAGAATCATAAACAATCTTAGGTATGCTGACGAAATCATGTTACTAGCAGAAAGCGAGCAAGAGTTACACAACCTAGTGGAACAAGTAAACAGACATAGTGCAGAATGTGTTTTAGATATTAACACCCAAAAAACAAACACTATGATAATTAGCAGGGAAAGGAAAGGCTATCAATGACCATAACAGTAAATGGGGAGATACTAGAAGAAGTAACAAGTTTCTCCTATCTTGGACATGTAATAACAGATGATGGCAAAAGTGAAGTAGAAATCAAAAAGAGAATAGGAATGGCCAAAAATGCTTTCAACAGCATGAAACTGGTATTAACATCTAGAGAGAATTGTCAAATGTTATGTATATTCAACACTACTGTATGGCACGGAAGACTAGACACTGAACAAGCAACTAGAAAGTCGAATAGAGGCTCTGGAGATGTGGATATACAGATGAATATGTTGTATTTCATGGAAACAAAAACAATCAAATGCAGAAGTTCTAGAAAAACTGAGAATGAAAAGAGAGTTGATGAAAGAAATAAAAAAGAGGCAAGTGAAATATCTCAGCCACGTTAAAAGATATAACACTCCTATAAAAACCATACTGGAGGGCAAGGTTGAGGGCAAGCAAGCAAGAGGCAGACAACAATACAAGTGGGAAGATAACATCAAGAGATGGACAACATCAGTCTGACAGAATGTACAGTCAGGGCGAGAGACAGACAGTGTTGGAGATCCATTGCAGCCAACCTCCATTGTGGAGATGGCACCTGATTGATTGGTAGTCTTGTCTGGTATGTCCTCTTGGATGCTGGAGTTTAGAGATATCTTACAGTATTGTTTTGTCAGTTCTCTCCTATCTTACAATGTAGAGATATCTTACAGTCTTGTTTAGTCAGTCTTCTCCTATCTTACAATGTAAAGATATCTTAGTCTTGTTTAGTCTGTCCTCTTCTATCTTACAATGTAGAGATACTTCAGTTTTGTTTAGTCTTTCCTCTTCTAACCTGCAATGTATAAATACCCCATATTTTTACATTACACGTACACAATGAATGTATCACTGGCTGCCCATCTCCTGCTACATGGACAGTTAGTACCAGTGTTTATGAAAGGGTTAAAGACCCTGTTTCCCATAATTCCCAACTGGCGATATTGCCCAATAAATATCAAGTCCCATAGCAGGAGCCTGCCGTAGGTATGTGAAGTGCTAGGATCGTCACATTTATAGGCCTGGGTGGGTATGTGAAGTGTTTGGACTATCACATTTTGTAGGCCTGGGTAGGTATGTGAAGTGTTTGGACTATCACATTTTGTAGGCCTAGGTGGGTATGTGAAGTGTTTGGACTATCAAATTGTGTAGGCCTGGGTGATTATGTGAAGTGTTTGGACTATCAAATTGTGTAGGCCAGGGTGGTTATGTGAAGTGTTAGGACTATCACATTTTGTAGGCCAGGGTGTTATGTGAAGTGCTAGGACTATCACATTTTGTAGGCCAGAGTGGTTGGTTATGTGAAGTGTTAGGACTATCACATTTTGTAGGCCAGAGTGGTTGGTTATGTGAAGTGCTAGGACTATCACATTTTGTAGACCTGGGTGGTTATGTGAAGTGCTAGGACTATCACATTTTGTAGACCTGTGTGGTTATGTGAAGTGCTAGGACCATCACATTTTGTAGACCTGTGTGGTTATGTGAAGTGCTAGGACCATCACATTTTCTGGCCCTTCACTGCAAACCTTACCCTGTGTCCGGATTCACTGTACCGGCGGCAACAACTGTAGCCGCTGTGTCTGTGGCGGCTGAGAACCAAGCAAACCTCGCAACACCGGCAGATTTCATCATCATCATCATCAACGAAGGCTGCAGACTTTCCGACAGTCGCTTCCACATACACGGATTAACAACACTTCTCATGTTTACAGCTATTATAACTGTGTAACACGATGACACAAATAATTAGAAATCTAATTGCTATCCGGGCACAGGTGAGTAATTCCCTGAAACCAATGCTGGACGTCTGGCCTGAGACGGCGCCTGCTTCCCTTCTTGTTGTCGTTATGTGTGGCCTTGAACTGTACCTTGACCCTGACCTCGGGCGCTACCGGTGTTTCCCGAAGTAATCGATTACTGTAATCTGATGGCATGTCGTCTTCTCAGGCAAGGTCGGCTGCTGGGATCTCCTGCGCCATCTGTCTCTCATGTATGGATGGCGCAGCTCTGGGTTGGAAGAATCTACATCATAGCAATCTGGGCAACCCCACATACGATCCGTCTCCATCAGCTACTGTCCAGACTTTCAGCAGTGCTATTTTGTGGCCTTTATGAGACGGGAGAGACTAGTAAAGGTTGTGGCGATCGCGTAGATTGCAGCTGTTGGAGACAGAGATTAACACGGGGAAAACATGCTGGGTGGGTTGACTGACACAAATACATACACACAATGTAATGCAATTTGTATTTTTTTTTTCTGATAAAGGCTAGTCGCCGCAACGGCATGTGTTTTCCGTAAATGTAATAGGAACAATTTGTTCGGGTTGTTGGGAATTGACATTTGAAAGGCAGTATGTGATAAACAGATCGGCCTTGGTTCGAGACAGCTTCCAGAAATGTAATGTAAAAGAGTAATACTCTCACCAACAATACACATGTGTGGGACTCTGATCATAAGCCAGTGGGTAGATACATCAATGTCGTATCAGACTTGTATAAGTCAGTGGTTGTACCCAAAGACATGACAAGTTAACCCTAACAAACACTTTGACAAATTAGATCCGACTAATTTTTTATATGCTACGACAACATTGCGTCACACCTATTAAGTTGAATTTGGTGACGCAATACGAGGGGCGACGAGAGCATGTCAAAGTGTGGAACAGGACATAATAGGTAAATAGGACAAGAGACAGTAGTAGGGGAAGGATAGAGACAAGACGTAGATAAGGACCTTTACAAGGGAATAGATAGAGAGGGACAGTACAAGAAGGTATAACTTAGAACAGGTATAGGACAGGACTTAGATTAGGACACGGACGTATCATATCTAGGACACAGCAGGGACCAACCCCTAGGATAGGACAGGGGACATTAGTTCATGGGAGAACTCCCGTAAACAGACTGAACAGTAGTACAACCCCAGGTTAGCGAGTACTGGACGACTGGACTACGTGACAGGTGACACAGCACGTAGTTCTGCTGACCGCATGGGACTTTAGGGCGAGCAAGCTAGCGTGTAAACTTGGGACAGACGGGACTCGACAGTCAGCCAGACAGGACTTGTGTGATCTTCCTAGCCATTGTGTAGTTTATGAGGACGCATGTTAGAAATAGCGAGAGTGAAGACTGTATTGGTTTATGTGTGGGTTTTGAGAGGCGAGCAGTGTATAAGTGAATAGGCCATTACCGCCTGAATTGTATATGTACTAGCGGATTCGCCTGTAATAAACGTAGAATGATTTCCATCCATACAACTGTTTTCAGTGAGGTATGAGTGAAGTAGCCAGCGTGCCTGTTTAGAATCTAGGTTGTTGACAGGCGGCTAAGAGTGGTGTCAGAAGATTTAAATGAACCTGTGACCTACTGTGTGGATGTTTAACATCGGGTCGACAGTAAAAGAGCAGAGCAGAGCGTGTGAAAGAATTTATGAATTATTGATTAAGAGTAACGTCAAGACGTAAAATAATCCATTACCTACGATTAAGACCCATTGATTAAGAGTGTGGTCAGAAAGTGAATGAATTCATAACCGACAAAATTGTGAGAAAAAGTTACGACAGAAAGCTCGAACGAATGTACGGTGTAGAAGAAAGTGTGTAAAGTAATTAAATGTATTAAATTGTGATAACAATGAAATTTAATATGTTTTCACAGGAACTTTTCAGGGATGCCCCAAACCAGTGAAGACTACGTGACACAGACTATACGACAACAGACACGACAACAGACAAAGTTAACAAATGTATTTCGCATTTCAGCGTCCTGTCTGGAAAAAAAACAAACGACGAGACAGAGTGTTTAGTATAATATTAATACGTGTTTTTCTGAATATTAATTGTTGCTACTCTATACAACAGAGTGCAGAGTAGAAGTGTTCATAACATCGTCAGAAAGTAAGCGGAGAGAAAGAGATGACAACTTCCGTAAACGCCCTGAAAAGCTGAAAGTATTAAATTAAGATAAGTATCCCAGTAGTTTTGAGTGTTGCCTGTTAAAATAGCATCTTTTGCTTTTAGAATGCTGTAAAACCCCTCTGCCGTGCGTCCACCTTGACGAGGTAGAGGGGCTTTCGCGTTCCAATGACCCCAAGAGCTATGCCGACGGTAGCACAGCTACTGGTAGGGTCACCCATGTCGGACAGGTCAAGGGAGAGGGACCAGACGAAGTGACGCACAAACCTGCTGCCTTGTAGGTAGACTGGGGACAGTCAAAGGCTAGGGAAAGCATCCCGAAAAGTGCTTGTCGAAATCGGATGTACTGAGCCACAAGCTTGACAAAGAAGTGCAACGTAACTTTATCATTTCATGATGCCACAGATGAAAATTAATCGTTATGGTGCTAATCTCGTGAAGTCCCATCAGGCGGTGATAGTGCCGGGCCCCCTGCCTCGAGGGGGTCCACCCATGACTACTGGTGGTCACCTTCCCCTGTGCTGTGGAGTCAAGGCACAGAGGAGTAGGTTAAGAGCTATTGACCAAATACCAAGGACACTCAACATACTACAGTGGAATGCCGAAGGAGTTTATAACAAGAAAGAATCCCTGACACAGCGTCTTCATAAGATAGAATAGATGTGGCATGCATTCAAGAGACACACCTCAATGCCAATCGCAAATTTTCAGTCAGAGGATATCAGGCCACACGTTTCGACCGCGAAGGACATAAAGGAGGAGTTCTAATACTTACACGAAATACAATACCTTGCAGCGAAGTATCTGTGATCTCTGACAACCAAACAGAAATTATAGGTGTTGATATAATGATAAAGGACGTGAAAATAAGAATCTACAATCTGTATAGCCCAGCAGATAAGGACCTTACACTCTCAAACATGAAAATAACTGACACAAACTGCATTATTGTCGGAGACTTTAATAGCCGTTCAGAAAGATGGGGATACCCAGATACTGACAAAAGAGGAGATGAATTGGAGGAATGGGAAATAGACTCAAATCTCCATCTACTCAACAAAGCGGAGGACACACCGAGCTTCTACTCCAGAAGATGGCTTACCACTTCTACTCCAGACTTAGCTTTCTGCACAGGAGACATCCTCCACAAAATCGATCGCCATGTGCTGGACCAATTAGCAGGTAGTGACCACAGACCAATCAAGCTTGTAATGAATATGGAGTATGTTCCACAGGAGCAAAAGCCCTTGCCCCGCTGGAATTACAAACGAGCAGATTGGGACAGATTTGCCATACTAACAGACAGATATTGTGAAAAACATAAATACACGATATGGCAACATAAAGCAAATGGTGGAAAGTCTAAACAGAGCGATAATACAGGCAGCCACTGAGTCCATTCCTAGAGGAGCGAGGAAAAATTACAAACCATACTGGACTGAAGAACTACAAAGTTTGGAGGACAAAGTTGAAGATGCCAGGAAGACAGCAGAGAGAGAACAAACAATTGAAGCGAATATCTCTCTCAAAGCCATCTCAGCAAAATATAAAAGAACAGTAAATCAAACAACAAGAGATTGTTGGAGGAAAAAAACAGAAAACCTGAATTTTGACAGGGGTGGAAACAAACTATGGAAACTAGTGAAAGCCACGAACAATGAAGGACCTAGAAACAAACAAATAACAATTAAACAAGGAAATGCCTTGCTTAGAGGAAAAAAGGCTGCAAATGCACTAATGGAACACTATGCAAATGCAAACCACATTGATATTACAACCGAACAGAAGAAAGCAATCAAAGACAAACAGATACATCATAGAAATACAGAGACAGCAGCAGAATATATGATGGCAAATCTAACAATGGAAGAAATGGAACAGGCAATGAATACCCTAAAAAAGAAGAAATCACCAGGAAAGGATGGAATCACAAATGAAATGCTAATAGGACTAGGCAACAAGGCAAAGAAGAAACTACTAGCAGTCCTAAATAACAGCTGGAAGAGAGGAATAGTCCCACAGGCATGGAAGGAAGCTATACTAATACCAGTCCCAAAGAAAGGAAAAGACCTGGAAGAACCAAATGGCTATCGACCTATCAGTCTACTTAGCTGTGTAGGAAAATTAATGGAACGCATTATCAATGGCAGGCTAACATGGCATCTGGAAGAAAACAAACTCTTAACACCACACCAAGCAGGATTCAGAAAGTACAGATCCACTGAAGATCAAATAACCTATATAGCTCAGGAAATAGAGGATGCCTTCCAAGAGAAAAAGCACACACTAGCAGTCTGGATAGATTTAGAAAAAGCATTTGATATAGTATGGAAGGAAGGACTGAAAGTAAAACTGCAAAACATGCATGTTTGTGGAAAAATGTATAAATGGATCAGCCACTACCTTGAGAACAGAACTGCCAGGACAAAAGTACAAGGACAAACAAGCAAAATGATGCTGCTGGAGCAAGGTGTCCCACAAGGAGGAGTTCTTTCACCAACATTATTCCTAGCATATATAAATGACATCACAGGAAATGTTCCAGCCAGAGTACACACATCCTCCTTTGCAGATGACCTAGCCATATGGACATCTGAAGAATATATTAGTACAGCTAACAGCAGAATACAGCAAGCCTTATTAGCGCTAGAGGACTGGTCAAAATCATGGCTAGTGAAGATAAGTGAGGAGAAAACAACATGCACAGTGTTCTCCCTCTCAAATAAAACTCAGCAACCTAAGCTGGTATTGAATGGAAAAATATTGCGCCATGAAGAAAATCCAAACTATCTAGGAGTTACCTTTGATCGTCGCCTGACATGGAAGACACAGGTTGAGAAAAATCGAACAAGAGCAAGGCAGAGAATGGCAATCATGAAAAAGCTTGCTGGTACAACGTGGGGAGCAGATGAGAAAGTTCTCAAGAAGTTATATACTGGACGGGTGAGGCCAGTACTGGAATATGGCATTGCAGCTTGGGCAACAGCAGCTAAGTCAAACTTTAACAAAATAAGTAGAGTCCAAAACCAAGGAATGCGAATCATAACTGGAAGCCTGAAGACAACGCCTATTAATGAACTAGAAAAGATCACTTGTTTACAACCAATGCAGGATAGAAGAAATAGCAGAGCCCAGCAACAAGCAGAAAAATTTAGAAGATTGACAGACCACCCTATGTACAACAGATTTAATGGTTTTGGAAAGGGAAGACTGAAGCGTAGCAACTTTGTAGAAACTGCAAAACGAAGGATTAGGGCAGATCCTATACTTAACATATCAACAGTCAAGCCCATACACAATGCACACAAGTTCCCAGCTTGGAGACAGCAGCAACTGCCTGAGATGATAGAAAACATTCCTGGTATTGAGAAAAAGAACACTCAGCATGAAACCGAAAGAAGAGAAATAACCCTAAACTACATAAAAGAACATTACCCAAGCAGCAATTGGACCCATGCATATACAGATGGATCAGCCAAAAATTCAATAGAGAATGGAGGAGGAGGAATTCTCCTAAATTTAAAAAATGGAGTGAAAAAAAAACACATTCAATGGCAACTGGAAAATTTTCAAGTAACTTCAAAGCGGAGGTAGAGGCTTTGAAAACTGCAGCAGAAATGCTCCTGATGGAGGAAAATAAAGAGAAGCAAATAGCTATCTTCACAGATGCAAAGTCAGCTGTCTCAATACTGAAGAGCAATAACAGCACAGAACTAACTGACCTAAGAGCAGCACTCCATGGTCTATGCCAGATATCCAAGAAAGTTGTAATACAGTGGATCCCATCACATTGCAGTATACCTGGAAACGAAGAGGCTGACAGACTGGCAAAAGAGGGCGGACGATTACCACAGCCTGACATAGACATAACCTATAATGAGGCAAAGAGGTTGATAAAAAGCACTTATAGAACCAAATGGGAATCAGAGCATCCAGGCCATCAGAAGGATGATGCATATTACAAACTCGACCGAAGAGAACAAGTAGCAATCTTCAGACTCCGCACAGGACATAACAGGCTGAAATACCACTTGTTCAATAAACTAAAAATAGGAGATACCGATGAATGTAATTGTCGAACTGGAAAAATGACAGCAAAACATTTGCTGCAGGATTGCCCAATATATGCAGAACAGAGAAAGATATTTTGGCCCACACCTGCTTCATTTGAGGATAAGCTCTATGGAGATATCAACAAGCTCAAGTTGACCGCAGCTTACTTTAACTGCATGCAGGTTGACATTTAAAGGTGCATGAAGACCCAGAGGCATGAAATGGAATATTGCTTGGATAGCAAATCCATTATGTGGAAAGTCCAAATCGAAAGCTTGCTGTGTGGGCTTCATAAAAGGTGGAAAAGTGTTCTAGTGGCACGAAATGGAATATTGCTTGGATGTCAAATCCATTACGTGGAAAGTCCGAATCAAAAGCCCATTGTGTGGACTTCATAAAAGGTGGAAGGGTGTCCTAGTGGCATGAAATGGAATATTGCTTGGATAGCAAATCCATTACGTGGAAAGTCCGAATGGAAAGCTTACTGTGTGGATGTCATCTGCAGACTGCATACTTCTGGTTTCCGGAAGAACAGCCTATGGTGAACGTAAGGCCCAATATACGGAAGTGAGGCTAAGCAGCCATGTGCAGGACGTGACAATTCCTTGGGTGAGCCCAGCACCAGAGCGCTATGTATCGGCTCTGCAAGTATGGAAGCCTCCTTGGATGGCGGGGAATGCCCATGGTCTGCCCCTGCCTTCCCTTGAGGGTTGACCGGGATCTTTGGCTGTTCTATATGGACCAGCTGGAATGGGGGATAACACCACAACAGTGAGAGTCAAACGTCCTAAGAAACCCCCGGGAAGGTTAACGCGGTCAACAAATGCCCGCAGAAGTCGGATGTGTCGGCCTAACGGCGCAAGAACGCACCTCTGCTGTAAACAGGCACAACGCAATCACATCCGAAAAAAAACTCCGGATGAACGAAGAAGAAGAAGAAGAAGAATGCTGTAAAATATTTAAGAATATTGTAAGTAAAGTTTTTGTTTTGTGTGTCGAGTGTAAATCAAGTAACAAAAATGTAGACACTAAAATAATACATAGAAGCTGGCAAAGACCTAGGCTTTAGTGGAGACAAACTAGAACAATGGGCCAAGAAAGAGTACCGAGAGCATACGGATAGGAAAGCAGCAATTGAAAGAGAAGAACGAACACAGGAGCGACAGCATCAAAAAGATCTAGCAGAATTGACTGAAGCCACCAAATTAAAAGAGCTAGCTGATGCCACCAGACTAAAAGAATTGGCTGAAGCTAATAAACTAAAGCAACTGGAAATGGAGGCACAAACCCAGTTGAAGATGAAAGAACTGGAAATAGAATCTCATGTGCACATTGCAGCCACAAAATTGAAAAGTAAAGAAGAGGAAAATAAGTATAACAAGTACAAAGGGATAGTCAAACCCTTCTGCCAAGGTGACTCAATCTCTGCCTGGAATGAGAATGTAGAATTTCAGCTGAAGTTCCAGGAAATACCGAAAGAACACTGGGCGATGATCTATATGAAGAACTTGTCAGGGGAGCCCTTAAAAGTAATAGAGTCTATTCCCCAAGACCTAAGGAATGACTACGATTACATTCACCAACGCATTATACAGCATTTTTTCTAGATGCCCCAGGGTACCAAGTGCAGTTCTGCAAATTAAAACCTAAAAGTAATGAAACATATAGTGATTATGTCTCTAACGTACAGAGTTTGTACAGTAAGTGGCTGAACGCTGCAAAGGTGAACAAAAGCTATGAGAAGCTCAGGGACCTGATGATTATGGATAAAATTATCTCGACTGTCCCAGCTCCCTTTGCCAAATTCCTACAGCAAGCTGATGTAGAGTCGTTAGAACAATTAGAAAAGAGGGGATCAGCTTATTTTTCGTCCAAAAGGGACATATTTAAAACTAACACCGAAGAAAGCGAGATAGTGGAAGCTACCAATAGTAGACCCCAGAAACCTTTCAAATTTAGAGAGAAACAAAAACCCAAGCCACCACAGTGCCCATATTGCAAATTTTATCACGACCAATTTGGGATGTGCGACAAAAATCCGAATTACCCATCTCATCTTGAGATGATGGTAAAGAAACAACAAAATAAAAGAGAGACCTATAGACGAGCGGTCAAATGTTAATTTTGCCATTTTTATGGCCACTATAGTTCAAGATGTGTTGGACGTCAGAGATTGAGAGCTACTAATGCTGTACTTGTTGATACATCATCTGGGAGTGAAAGTGAGCATGAAAGTGAGACTGAAGAAATATTACAATGTGGAGAGAACGTGGTAGCTGCAAGTGATGTACTTAACTTCGATAGATGTGTTACATGTCATCAGTTCCATGAAGACGGAATGCTGAAATGCGGGCATACAGTGCCGTTTTCAAGTGAAAACGCAAACGCAGCAGTTGCCTCCAGAGGCAAACTAAAATTCCACTACGGAATAGTGAATGATAAGCCTTGCCAACTCTTGATCGATAGCGGAAGTACCTTGATCGGTCTAAGGAAGGAACTGGCTAAGCCAGAAGACTATACAGGCGGGTTCGTAAAATGCCGA
The DNA here is from genome assembly GCA_014155875.1 of Cepaea nemoralis. Taxonomy (NCBI): domain Eukaryota; kingdom Metazoa; phylum Mollusca; class Gastropoda; order Stylommatophora; family Helicidae; genus Cepaea; species Cepaea nemoralis. The sequence continues at coordinate 377,063 of JACEFZ010005735.1, forward strand.
ACATTTTAGGGTAATATAGAAAAGTACCCGTTAGCAACAGCCCGTATAAACACTTCTTTCTTGTCTGGCACATTTACGTGCGCCATCTTGCATAACCCGTGTACTGATCTTCTTCTTCTTCTTCGTTCATCCGGAGTTTTTCTTTCGGATGTGATTGTGTTGTGCCTGTTTACAGCAGAGCTGCGTTCTTGCGCCGTTAGGCCGACACATCCGACTTCTGCGGGCATTTGTTGACCGGGTAACCTTCCCGGGGTACTGATCTGATAATCAGGTGTCTGCCAGAAGTGAAGAATTGTACCGCTAAAGAAATAAAAACCTGGAGAGAAACCTATTCAGATAAGGCTAATGCTGTAACTAGGTCTGAAATAAGTAAACAACAAGACGACCTACAAAAAGAAATGCTCCATCTAATCTCACCTAATAGTACAATAGACAACACCACCACAGAAGATTTCATTAAGGTGCAACGCGCCGACCCAACAGTGTCACCTTATTTTAGATTTGTAGGTGAGAAACCAAAATTGACGAAAAACGCGTCGTGGTATTTTAGATTAAAGAATGGTATTCTCACTAGAACATACAAGAGAGATAACCACGAAATCCAGCAAACGGTTCTACCATTGAAACATCGACAAACAGTCTTATGAATCGCACACGATTCGCCATTTGCTGGCCATATGGGTTACGATAAAACAAGAGCCAGAATGTTATCTCATTTTTATTGACCTATATTTTGTAAAGGTATAATCAAGTTTGATGGTGCAACTTCTGAAGAATTTGAAATCAAGAGTGGAGTTAAGCAAGGTTGTGTACTAGCTCCCACCCTCTTTGGAATATACTTTTCACTTCTACTGAAATATGCATTTCATGATCAGGATGGTGGTATATACATTCACTCACGCTCAGATGGCGGCCTCTACAATGCTCAGAGATTGAAGGCTAAGACCAAAATTAGGAGGGTACTGATCAGAGAGTTGCTTTTTGCAGATGATGCTGCAGTTACTACCCACTCTGAGGAAGAATTGCAATGTCTACTATCTGCATTCTCCAATGCTTGTTCTGAATTTGGTTTAACAATTAGCAAAAAGAAGACACAGATTATGTCACAAGGTGCACATGGGGTACCATCAATCTTTATTGACGACGCCGAACTAGAGATAGTAGACCATTTTACATATCTAGGATCAGTGGTAAATAGCAAATTATCCCTAGATCAGGAAATCAACATCCGGATTGGTAAGGCAGCAACAACAATGAACAGGTTAAGAAAAAGAGTCTGGGAGAACAGGAAGCTTACTGCCAAAACAAAAGTCCTTGTCTATCAAGCCTGTGTCCTTAGTACTCTTCTCTATGGTAGTGAAACCTGGACAACTTACTCACACCAAGAGAACAACTTAAACAGCTTTCATATGCGGTGTCTGCGAAGAATTCTTGGTATTAAGTGGCAAGACAAAATCACAAATACTGAAGTATTGGAAAGATCAGGTTGTGTGACAGTTTATTCCATGCTCAGTCTTCGTAGACTTAGATGGATAGGACATCTTAGGAGGATGGATGATGGTAGAATACCAAAGGATATCTTTTTTGGTGAATTACAGATGGGTAAGAGATCTCAGGGTCGGCCTCTACTACGATACAAAGATGTGTGTAAGCGGGACATGATTGATACAGGCATTGATAACGCACATTGGGAGCAAGTCGCCGCTGAACGTGTTGCATGGAGGGCAAATATCAGAAATGGAATAAAGTCAAAGGAGAAAATTATTGCAGAAAAGTCACACACCAAGCGTTTGAGACGTAAGATGGTGCATGATGGTGGAAATGACCACGTGTTCACATGCACCCACTGTGAACGGACATTTACAGCGCAAATTGGCCTTATCAGTCACACTCGCTACCGCCATAGTTAAAAGTTATTATGCCTTTTTAAAGCACAAACTATCGTCTGTCAAGACGGCAAGGTGCCAATGATATTTTGTAAGGACATAAAGCATTTTTGTCGTTCATGTACTATTTGTCAACGTTTAGTGACAAAGGGTAAACATGTCACAGCAGAAGTCCAACCAACAACATTGGCCTCTAGACCTTTTGAGTGTGTAGCTGTGGACATAGTTGGACCATTAAATCATGTGTCTAAGAAAGGAAATCGGTTCATTCTAACTCTGGTGGATCTCTGTTCAAGGTGGCCAGAAGCTGTGGAACTAAAATACATCAGTTCCAAAGATGTAGTTAATGTTTTTCTACATCTATTTTCCCGTTTCGGATTCCCCTAGACCATCTTATCCGACCGAGGTACACAATTTATATCAGCTGCAACGCAAGCTTTTACAAAATTGCTAGGGATTAAACAATGTTTTACTAGCCCATATCATCCAGCTGCCAACGGAATTGTGGAAAAGATTAACGGGGATCTTAAACACATGCTGGCGAAGGTAACAGCAGAAAACCCATCTGATTGGGATATACTGTTACCAACAGTGTTGTTTGCCTACCGAGAAGTCCCGCAAGCAAGTACGGGCTTCTCACCATTTGAGCTAGTTTATGGGGCCAACCCAAGAGGACCCCTCAACATCTACCACCAACTGTTAACCAACACCTCAGATACCCTACTACCGGTATCACCATATGAGGTAGTCACTGAGACACGCGATAAGATCATGAAAGCGTGTACCGTAGCGAAAACATCTTTGGAACAAAAAGGACAGATGTACCGACGATTATGCCAATAAAGGTGCTAAGACCTTACACCTTGAACCGGAACAAGATGTGTTACTCTTATTACCTGATAAAAGTGACTTACTTTTAACGTCATGGCAAGGGCCATTCAAAATAGTGAGAAAAGTATCAAATGTTTACTATGAAATATCAATAAACAACAAACTCAAGATATTCCATATCAACATGCTCAAACCATATTACTCAAGACAAGAACAGAAGACAGAAGACGAACACAGTGCAACCACAGCAATCAATCAGACAGAAGCCGTACTCAGTGCAACCACAATAATCAATCAGACAGAGGACGATGACATCGAACTACCAGTACCGACAGTAGACACTACTACGACAATCGACAGTATACATCTGGGACCGAAAATGACAGACAAACAAAAACAAAAGACAATAGCGTTATTGTCAGAATACAAACAAATCTTCTCAGACATTCCAGGTAGGACAGATAGGATACAACACTCCATTGTTCTCTCCGACTATACTCCTATCAAATGTCGACCGTACTCTATCCCTCTGAATTATAGGGACAATCTCGACAAGGAAATTCTTAGTCTTGAGTCTTGTGGGATAATCCAGAAATCCCAATCAGAGTATTCCTTTCCTATAGTTTTAGTAAAGAAGAAGGATCCGACTATTAGACTCTGCGTCGACTACAGAAAGCTAAATTCTATCACAAGGACAGACGCAGACCTATTCGTTCCTGTGACGATCTAATCTTAAACATGTCAGCATCTACCATCTTTTCCAAACTTGACCTAAGTAAAGGCTACTGGCAAATCCCTATGCATAAAGATTCAATCCATCTCACTGACTTTGCAACACCGTTAGGTCTATATGAGTGGCGCTTTCTTCTTTTCGTCCTACGCAATGCGCCTGCAACTTTTGTCCGTCTTACTAGGGATCTCTTGCATGGAGTAACAAATACCCAAACTTACATAGATGACATTTGTGTACATACAACAGACTGGACAACACACGTACAAATGTTAAGACAGGTCTTCGAAAGAATTAAGTTGTTTGGACTTACAGTCAAGCCAACCAAAGTTGAGTTCGCATTGGAAGAAATAGATTTCTTAGGCCATACTATATCTAAAGGCCACTTTAAAACTGATGACAAAATTATAACCAAAATTTTGAACCTCACTATGCCAACCACCAAGAAGCAAGTGAGAAGTTTACTTGGGTTAGTAAATTATTACAACAAATTTATCCCCAATTTGGCGGAAATTACCAGTGTTTTTTTTCTCTAATCTATTGAAATCTAATGTGAAAATTGATATACAAGATGCTATTTTAATTCGTGCAATGTCAAAACTTAAGCATCTTTTTAGTAAAATCCCTATCCTTCGGTTACCTAACCCAAATTTACAATATATTCTTAGAACTGACGCCAGTGCAGTAACTGTGGCGCGCGTACTACTACAGGAAGGTGACACTGTTGGGTCGGCGCGTTGCACCTTAATGAAATATGGTGCATTCTTCATCCAATAATATATATAAAACGCAAGCTCACTCCAACTGAAGCAAGGTATGATGTCTCTCAACTGGAGGCATTAACTATTGTATACTGTGTCCCAGTCAGTGGCAACTGGAAAATTTTCAAATAACTTCAAAGCGGAGGTAGAGGCTTTGAAAACTGCAGCAGAAATGCTCTTGATGGAGGAAAATAAAGAGAAGCAAATAGCTATCTTCACAGATGCATAGTCAGCTGTGTCAATACTGAAGAGCAAAAACAGCACAGAACTAGCTGACCTAAGAGCAGCACTCCATGGTCTATGCCAGAAATCCAAAAAAGTTGTAATACAGTGGATCCCACCACATTGCAGTATACCTGGAAATGAAGAGGCTGACAGACTAGCAAAAGAGGGTGGACGATTACTACAGCCTGACATAGACATAACCTATAATGAGGCAAAAAGGTTTATAAAAAGCACTTATAGAACCAAATGGGAATCAGAGCATCCAGGCCACCAGAAGGATGATGCACATTACAAACTCGACCGAAGAGAACAAGTAGCAATCTTCAGACTCCGCACAGGACATAACAGACTGAAACACCACTTGTTCAATAAACTAAAGATAGGAGATACCGATGAATGTAATTGTGGAACTGGTAAAATGACAGCTAAACATTTGCTGCAGGAGTGCCCAATATATGCAGAACAGAGAAAGATAATTTGGCCCACGCCTGCTTCATTTGAGGACAAGCTCTATGGAGATATCAACAAGCTCAAGTTGACTACAGCTTACTTTAACTACATTCAGGTTGACATCTAAAGGTGCATGAAGATGTATTTAGACTGCCACACTTCATACCACAGGTATGTTGGTTACAAAAGCGCCCCAGAGGCATGAAATGGAATATTGCTTGGATAACAAATCCATTACGTGGAAAGTCCGATTCAAAAGCTCACAGTGTGGGCTTCGTAAATGGTGGAAAAAGTGTCCTAGTGACACGAAATGGAATATTGCTTGGATAGCAAATCCATTACGTGAAAAGTCCGAATCGAAAGCTCACTGTGTGGGCTTCATAAAAGGTGGAAAAAGTGTCATAGTGGCACGAAATTGAATATTGCTTGGATAGCAAATCCATTATGTGGAAAGTCCTAATCGAAAGCTCACTGTGTGGATGTCATCTGCAGACTGCATTCTTCTGGTTTCCGGAGGAACAGCCTATGGTGAATGGAAGGCCCAATATACGGAAGTGAGGCTAAGCAGCCATGTGCAGGACGTGATGATTCCTTGGGTGAGTCCAGTACCAGAGCGCTGTGTGGTGGCTCTGCAAGTAGGGAAGCCTCCTTGGATGGCGGGGAATGCCCATGGTCTGCCCCTGCCTTCCCTTGAGGGTTGACCAGGATGTCTTTGGGTGTTCTATATGGGCCAGCTAGGATGGGGGATAACAACACAACAGTGAGATTCAAACGTCCTAAGAAACCCCCGGGAAGGTTAACCCGGTCAACAGATGCCCGCAGATGTCGGATGTGTCGGCCTGATGGCGCAAGAACGCAGCTCTGCTGTAAACAGGCACAACGCATCCACATCCGGGGAAAAAATCCGGATGAACGAAGAAGAAGAAGTATACTATGTCCGTAAATTACATAGATTCCTGACAAGAACGCATTTTGTCGTCGAAACTGACAACTCCCCGCTGACAGTCATGGAAACAGGAGTTCCCAAGAACAACAGAATATATCGTTGGGCTCTTATACTTCAGAATTATTTATTTTCTGTAAGGCACGTTAAGGGAAGCAGAAACACGTTGGCAGATTTGCTGACTAGACCTTCAAACTTCGAAGTGCAACAGAAAGAGGACATAACACAGTCATCGACATCAACAGCAACATTAGAGTTGTTGTCAGACAGAGTAGTCAGTGTTAATAGAACGGTGTAGATATTCGTTATCGCCAGCATCGATTTTTGACATTGATGTCGAACATTGTAAATAAGAACTGTATATATATTCGTTATCACCAGCAACGATAAGTACTATATATATCGAACAATATAAAAAGAACTGTGTAGATATATTTCGTCAACAGCATCACAAAATGCTGTGAATATTGAACTATGTATATAAACTATAGTAAAAAGTAAATATTCAAGGAAGGAAGACGCGACATCATCATCTTCACCCGGAGCGACGACCAACTTAGCTTAGGTATTATATTAATAGAAATTGTATGTATTGATGATGTATAACATGATTTTATTGAAGTTTCACTATCAAATATATTTTCTTTATGTTTAGTTTACACATATAAAAACGTGACTATTTTTCATTTCAGTTAAGTTAGCAATAACCTAATCCAGTCACTTGCATTTAGATATAGATTAGAGTTATGCATGAACATCGTTACACTAGGATAACTAGAATTTACAAGTCTCGTAAGAGACTACCATCCCATAATTAAGTATAGTATAGTTAAGAGAACGTAACGTAATTAGAAGATAGATTAGCTTACAATTAAATTTAATTAGAAATTATTAGCATCATTACCTATACTTTACATTAAGGGAACCAACACATTTCTCCTACATGTTGTTTAATTACTTAAATTATCTTTCCTTAGTTAGCACCTCTCAGCACACCAAATTAGAGTACAGCATTTAGTTAGAATAGTTAGGATCCTTAGGATTGCCGTAAGCAATCCATTAACCTTGTAAATACTGTAGATAATATAGAAAGTACTACTGAAGAGTACTACTATTTGGCTCTAGAAATATTGAAAATGAGTCCATTTTTATTTCAAGGACAAAAATATTTTTAAACTTGTGTTATCTGAATGTAGTGAGCAAAAGACAAGTGCAATGGAGGATGAATGTATTAAATATAGTATGAATGAAATTGGTGCATTTTTTTCCCGCACCCATGAGTTTTTTTTATAAATTGTCTTCGTCTTCCGTGTAACACATGTGACCGTGTAGTTCTATGTGTGTTGCAGCCACTATTACATGACAGCAATGGCAATATTTTCCAGCATCCCAGTTCGGCGTGGCAGTTCACAAATAAAGCATACACATTCATTTGGGAATTGCATAAACCTACCTGCGACGCTTGAAAACTTCATTCACATGAATTATAAACAAACACCTATGTTTCTAATTTAAGCATACATAAAATATAAATAAACACGCAAACAACCAGGAATACAAACAGATAAAAATGCAAACAGCAGTAATATAAAAAAGGACATAACACATGCTCAGGGGACACAACAGACTTAGATAATTGATGAAAACACATTAAAGGGTTTATCCACAAACGGAAGTTAGATAGGTGAACATCAGCAAACACACAACATGTAATAGATGTTGGAGAAACATTGCACGGGAGCCATGAATTTTATTCATGTATTGTTCCCATTATAGGAACAATTTGTTCGGGTTGTCGGGAATCGACATTTCTTCTTCTTCGTTCATCCGGAGTTTTTTTTTCGGATGTGATTGCGTTGTGCCTGTTTACAGCAGAGCTGCGTTCTTGCGCCGTTAGGCCGACACATCCGACTTCTGCGGGCATTTGTTGATCGGGTTAACCTTCCCGGGGGTTTCTTAGGACGTTTGACTCTCACTGTTGTGGTGTTATCCCCCATCCCAGCTGGTCCATATAGAACAGCCAAAGATCCTGGTCAGCCCTCAAGGGAAGGCAGGGGCAGACCATGGGCATTCCCCGCCATCCAAGGAGGCTTCCATACTTGCAGAGCCGATACATAGCGCTCTGGTACTGGGCTCACCCAAGGAATCGTCACGTCCTGCACATGGCTGCTTAGCCTCACTTCCGTATATTGGGCCTTCCGTTCACCATAGGCTGTTCTTCCGGAAACCAGAAGTATGCAGTCTGCAGATGACATCCACACAGTGAGCTTTCGATTCGGACTTTCCATGTAATGGATTTGCTATCCAAGCAATATTCCATTTCGTGCCACTAGGACACTTTTCCACCTTTTATGAAGCCCACACAATGGGCTTTTGATTCGGACTTTCCACGTAATGGATTTGCTATCCAAGCAATATTCCATTTCGTGCCACTAGAACACTTTTCCACCTTTTATGAAGCCCACACAGCAAGCTTTCGATTTGGACTTTCCACATAATGGATTTGCTATCCAAGCAATATTCCATTTCATGCCTCTGGGTCTTCATGCACCTTTAAATGTCAACCTGTATGCAGTTAAAGTAAGCTGCGGTCAACTTGAGCTTGTTGATATCTCCATAGAGCTTGTCCTCAAATGAAGCAGGTGTGGGCCAAAATATCTTTCTCTGTTCTGCATACGTTGGGCAATCCTGCAGCAAATGTTTTGCTGTCATTTTTCCAGTTCTACAATTACATTCATCGGTATCTCCTATCTTTAGTTTATTGAACAAGTGGTATTTCAGCCTGTTATGTCCTGTGCGGAGTCTGAAGATTGCTACTTGTTCTCTTCGGTCGAGTTTATAATATGCATCATCCTTCTGATGGCCTGGATGCTCTGATTCCCATTTGGTTCTATAAGTGCTTTTTATCAACCTCTTTGCCTCATTATAGGTTATGTCTATGTCAGGCTGTGGTAGTCGTCCGCCCTCTTTTGCCAGTCTGTCAGCCTCTTCGTTTCCAGGTATACTGCAATGTGATGGGATCCACTGTATTACAACTTTTTTGGATTTCTGGCATAGACCATGGAGTGCTGCTCTTAGGTCAGTTAGTTCTGTGCTGTTATTGCTCTTCAGTATTGAGACAACTGACTTTGCATCTGTGAAGATAGCTATTTGCTTCTCTTTATTTTCCTCCATCAGGAGCATTTCTGCTGCAGTTTTCAAAGCCTCTACCTCCGCTTTGAAGTTACTTGAAAATTTTCCAGTTGCCATTGAATGTGTTTTTTTCACTCCATTTTTTAAATTTAGGAGAATTCCTCCTCCTCCATTCTCTATTGAATTTTTGGCTGATCCATCTGTATATGCATGGGTCCAATTCCTGCTTGGGTAATGTTCTTTTATGTAGTTTAGGGTTATTTCTCTTCTTTCGGTTTCATGCTGAGTGTTCTTTTTCTCAATACCAGGAATGTTTTCTATCATCTCAGGCAGTTGCTGCTGTCTCCAAGCTGGGAACTTGTGTGCATTGTGTATGGGCTTGACTGTTGATATGTTAAGTATAGGATCTGCCCTAATCCTTCGTTTTGCAGTTTCTACAAAGTTGCTACGCTTCAGTCTTCCCTTTCCAAAACCATTAAATCTGTTGTACATAGGGTGGTCTGTCAATCTTCTAAATTTTTCTGCTTGTTGCTGGGCTCTGCTATCTCTTCTATCCTGCATTGGTTGTAAACAAGTGATCTTTTCTAGTTCATTAATAGGCGTTGTCTTCAGGCTTCCAGTTATGATTCGCATTCCTTGGTTTTGGACTCTACTTATTTTGTTAAAGTTTGACTTAGCTGCTGTTGCCCAAGCTGCAATGCCATATTCCAGTACTGGCCTCACCCGTCCAGTATATAACTTCTTGAGAACTTTCTCATCTGCTCCCCACGTTGTACCAGCAAGCTTTTTCATGATTGCCATTCTCTGCCTTGCTCTTGTTCGATTTTTCTCAACCTGTGTCTTCCATGTCAGGCGACGATCAAAGGTGACTCCTAGATAGTTTGGATTTTCTTCATGGCGCAATATTTTTCCATTCAATACCAGCTTAGGTTGCTGAGTTTTATTTGAGAGGGAGAACACTGTGCATGTTGTTTTCTCCTCACTTATCTTCACTAGCCATGATTTTGACCAGTCCTCTAGCGCTAATAAGGCTTGCTGTATTCTGCTGTTAGCTGTACTAATATATTCTTCAGATGTCCATATGGCTAGGTCATCTGCAAAGGAGGATGTGTGTACTCTGGCTGGAAAATTTTCTGTGATGTCATTTATATATGCTAGGAATAATGTTGGTGAAAGAACTCCTCCTTGGGGGACACCTTGCTCCAGCAGCATCATTTTGCTTGTTTGTCCTTGTACTTTTGTCCTGGCAGTTCTGTTCTCAAGGTAGTGGCTGATCCATTTATACATTTTTCCACAAACATGCATGTTTTGCAATTTTACTTTCAGTCCTTCCTTCCATACTTTATCAAATGCTTTTTCTAAATCTATCCAGACTGCTAGTGTGTGCTTTTTCTCTTGGAAGGCATCCTCTATTTCCTGAGCTATATAGGTTATTTGATCTTCAGTGGATCTGTACTTTCTGAATCCTGCTTGGTGTGGTGTTAAGAGTTTGTTTTCTTCCAGATGCCATGTTAGCCTGCCATTGATAATGCGTTCCATTAATTTTCCTACACAGCTAAGTAGACTGATAGGTCGATAGCCATTTGGTTCTTCCAGGTCTTTTCCTTTCTTTGGGACTGGTATTAGTATAGCTTCCTTCCATGCCTGTGGGACTATTCCTCTCTTCCAGCTGTTATTTAGGACTGCTAGTAGTTTCTTTTTTGCCTTGTTGCCTAGTCCTATTAGCATTTCATTTGTGATTCCATCCTTTCCTGGTGATTTCTTCTTTTTTAGGGTATTCATTGCCTGTTCCATTTCTTCCATTGTTAGATTTGCCATCATATATTCTGCTGCTGTCTCTGTATTTCTATGATGTATCTGTTTGTCTTTGATTGCTTTCTTCTGTTCGGTTGTAATATCAATGTGGTTTGCATTTGCATAGTGTTCCATTAGTGCATTTGCAGCTTTTTTTCCTGTAAGCAAGGCATTTCCTTGTTTAATTGTTATTTGTTTGTTTCTAGGTCCTTCATTGTTCATGGCTTTCACTAGTTTCCATAGTTTGTTTCCATCCCTGTCAAAATTCAGGTTTTCTGTTTTTTTCCCTCCAACAATCTCTTGTTGTTTGATTTACTGTTCTTTTATATTTTGCTGAGATGGCTTTGAGAGAGATATTCGCTTCAATTGTTTGTTCTCTCTCTGCTGTCTTCCTGGCATCTTCTACTTTGTCCTCCAAACTTTGTAGTTCTTCAGTCCAGTATGGTTTGTAATTTTTCCTCGCTCCTCTAGGAATGGACTCAGTGGCTGCCTGTATTATCGCTCTGTTTAGACTTTCCACCATTTGCTTTATGTTGCCATATCGTGTATTTATGTTTTCACAATATTTGTCTGTTAGTATGGCAAATCTGTCCCAATCTGCTCGTTTGTAATTCCAGCGGGGCAAGGGCTTTTGCTCCTGTGGAACATACTCCATATTCATTACAAGCTTGATTGGTCTGTGGTCACTACCTGCTAATTGGTCCAGCACATGGCGATCGATTTTGTGGAGGATGTCTCCTGTGCAGAAAGCTAAGTCTGGAGTAGAAGTGGTAAGCCATCTTCTGGAGTAGAAGCTCGGTGTGTCATCCGCTTTGTTGAGTAGATGGAGATTTGAGTCTATTTCCCAGTCCTCCAATTCATCTCCTCTTTTGTCAGTATCTGGGTATCCCCATCTTTCTGAACGGCTATTAAAGTCTCCGACAATAATGCAGTTTGTGTCAGTTATTTTCATGTTTGAGAGTGTAAGGTCCTTATCTGCTGGGCTATACAGATTGTAGATTCTTATTTTCACGTCCTTTATCATTATATCAACACCTATAATTTCTGTTTGGTTGTCAGAGATCACAGATACTTCGCTGCAAGGTATTGTATTTCGTGTAAGTATTAGAACTCCTCCTTTATGTCCTTCGCGGTCGAAACGTGTGGCCTGATATCCTCTGACTGAAAATTTGCGATTGGCATTGAGGTGTGTCTCTTGAATGCATGCCACATCTATTCTATCTTTATGAAGACGCTGTGTCAGGGATTCTTTCTTGTTATAAACTCCTTCGGCATTCCACTGTAGTATGTTGAGTGTCCTTGGTATTTGGTCAATAGCTCTTAACCTACTCCTCTGTGCCTTGACTCCACAGCACAGGGGAAGGTGACCACCAGTAGTCATGGGTGGACCCCCTCGAGGCAGGGGGCCCGGCACTATCACCGCCTGATGGGACTTCACGGGATTAGCACCATAACGATTAATTTTCATCTGTGGCATCATGAAATGATAAAGTTACGTTGCACTTCTTTGTCAAGCTTGTGGCTCAGTACATCCGATTTCGACAAGCACTTTTCGGGATGCTTTCCCTAGCCTTTGACTGTCCCCAGTCTACCTACAAGGCAGCAGGTTTGTGCGTCACTTCGTCTGGTCCCTCTCCCTTGACCTGTCCGACATGGGTGACCCTACCAGTAGCAGTGCTACCGTCGGCATAGCTCTTGGGGTCATTGGGACGCACAAGCCCCTCTACCTCGTCAAGGTGGACGCACGGCAGAGGGGGAATCGACATTTGAAAGGCAGTATGTGATAAACAGATCGGCCTTGGTTCGAGACAGCTTCCAGAAATGTAATGTAAAAGAGTAATACTCTCACCAACAATACACATGTGTGGGACTCTGATCATAAGCCAGTGGGTAGATACATCAATGTCGTATCAGACTTGTATAAGTCAGTGGTTGTACCCAAAGATACAGCCTAGCACAATGTACAACAAAGGTTCAGGACAGACAACAACAAGTACAGCCGAGCACCATGTACAACAAAGGTTCAGGACAGACAACAACAAGTACAGCCGAGCACAATGTACAACAAAGGTACAGGACATAAAACAACAAGATACAGCCTAGCACAATGTACAACAAAGTTTCAGAACAGACAACAACAAGATACAGCCTAGCACAATATACAACAAAGGTTACAGGACAGACAACAACAAGATACAGCCTAGCACAATTTACAACAAAGGTTCAGAACAGACAACAACAAGACACAGCTTAGCACAATGTACAACAAAGGTTCAGGACGGACAACAACAAGATACAGCCTAGCACAATGTAAAACAAAGGTTCAGGACAGACAACAACAAGATGCAATTACATAGGGTTTAGGTCTAGCACAATGTACAACGAAGGCTAGGGAAAAACATTGTTAGACATTCATTACTACCAATCTTCACTGCGGAGAGGGTACAGGAAGGTGATAACCACAGTAACAATCTAAACGAATGATAGAGTTGTGTATTGAGGGTAGGAAAACCTACTAGAAAGTTTCAATTTGAAATGACAATTTTAATTCTTGTATATCATCGAGCGCCACGCTCGCTGCATCTGCACCATCTGAGTAGGTCACAGAACTGTGGCATGTAGACGAAAAACAAGTGGAGTTTGAGGCGGGAGCACTTGAAAACTGGGCGAGGCCTGTCTGTCATTGAGAGAACTTTCCTGGCATGAGCGGCTCTCATAGAACAATTGTGCACACACAGTGCCACTATACATGGTTACCCAGTCGTTGTGTGTTTGTATTTTAAACTGTGTGGTGTGCTGAAGACGATGTGGCGGTTCGACGATCGTACGCACAAATCCTAAAGACAGAATGCAGTCGTATGTGTGAGGAAGTTCCAGACGCTATAATACCACAAATTACAGGTTTGTTCATTATTAATTTTATCTGTTTTAATGGCGTTCTTCTTCTTGTTAAGTAAAATTTTCACAACTTATTAAATCGTTTTTAAGATAACAACCTGTTTAATGTATCTAGGGTTGCCAGATGTTTTAACATTGTAACCAAGAAACCAGGGCATTTGTCGTAAAAGGTTAGTTGCATATTCTTTACAGGACGTCGCAGTCAACCCCAACATTTTTTTTGGCTGTTTGTGATTTCTTGGCTGTTTGTGATTTCTTGCAACTGAACGATTGAATAAAAACCAACACTGCAGGGTCTGGTGCCAGATCGCCAGCAGCTGTGTTAACGGTTTGCGGGATTGCTGTGTTAACGGTTTGCGGGATTGCTGTGTTAACGGTTTGCGGGATTACGAATTGCGTCCGTAACCACTTCGCCACAAAGCTGGATTTGGTTTAAGCATAAGCAGAATCAAATAATACAGGAATTAACGTGTTCTCTTCGGCATGCTGAAACCCCTTAATACAGTAAAAAAAAATGTAGCAGTTGTTATCACAAATGATACACAAGACTGTTAATTCACGTTATTAGCCACGGAGACCACCTGGTTACAATGCCAACAGTAACAGCTTACAGCTAGTTCTTCACAAGTCACAACAGACAGACAACCAAATCTGCACTGAAAATACAATTGCCGTATCTGCCAGGGTTGCCTCTTTTGTTTTTGACCCAAAAAATCTAGAAATGGCCCAAACAACATCCATAAATATCTAGATTTCGTTGGAAAGTATCTGGGAAAAATATCCAGATTGAGAAAGTAAGAAATTAGGTCTCCCTGGAGAAGGGCGTTTACGGCTTTCGACGTAACCCCGTATATTCTCGTGAGTAACGCAGCTGCGCCCGATCTTGAATCTTCTTAAGTTGTTCTCTTCATTTTCTGTTAACAGTCCTTTTGTTTTTAAACCATCAATTTTTGATTCGATTTGCTATCCCAGGTATGGCTTAGGAGCCAAATAGCTCTCTATAGTGCAAGTGAACAAGTCAGCTTTAGAAGTTGGCAATATAAGTCTTGTACCAATTTAGTGAAATAGCAAAATGAGGTCGTCAAGTAATTTAACTTTATCAACATTTTGAGATTCAAACGGTTTATTAACTTTTTACACCTCACTTAAAATGGGTTGTCAAAAGAGAAGGAATGCCAAATTTTTTTTTCATCACTGTACATGTGAGACAGGGATATGTAATGTATCCAGGTCTTTTTTCCCTGTACAGTGAAAATATTTTCAGAAATATAGAAGATATGGAAGGAATCAACATTGGGGGAAGATACATCAATAACATTAGATATGCAGATGATACAGTCTTGATTGCAGACAATGAACACAACATGCAACATTTAGTAAATGCAGTTGTTGCACACAGTGAGCAACTAGGGTTGGAATTGAATAGTAAGAACTCCCCCGATGTGTCTCCACCTTGCCGTGGTGGGGGAGCTTGAGTGTCCCTCTGACCCCAAGCGCTATTCCGATGGATATTAACTACATATTGGACAGCTCTTGGGATAGGGACCAGACTAAGAGAGACACAACCTGTTGCTCTGCAGGTAGACTGAGGATAGCAGTCAAAATCAGGCAAACGATGCCAATAATCTCAGTCCGGACATAACCTCTAAGGCTCCCAGCCGAGGTGTATGGCTGAACGTCTCTAAGCCATAAACCCTCGGAAGTGAGAGCCTGGCCGACACAAACATACATCAAAATTGAGGTGAGGTGCTGAGCACGCTACATGCTTGGCACAGATACTCGTTCGATGGCTCTTAGCTGGCGGATATGAGGTATCCCCGGATGAGAGGGCCTGACCGTTACTCGCCCACAGACGCACGGAGGTAAGGTGCTGAGCCGGCAGCACATGTAGCCTACCTCGTGAGCGAGTACAAAAGGTGGAAAAACACCTCGGTCGCACGTTCCGTAGAAAGTCTGTAACCGTACTCATGGAGTGAGTGTAGTCAAAGGTGGAAAATTGTCTCGTTGACACGAAATGGAACGCCTGTCTTGCGAATCCATTACGTGGCAGCCCGAAGCAAAAGCTTGCTGTGTGGAAATAAGAGTCTCGAAACCCGAGGAAGGCTAACCTCATCAAAAATGCCCGCTGAAGCCGGAAGTGCCAGCCTACGGGCGGCAAAATAATAATGGCACTACGCAATTACGTCCGAGTGAAATGTCTTTCGTGACCGGCAAAGCTCTAACTAGTCTTCCCTCGTGCTAGGAACAGCTACCTAGTCTCCGAATGCCACTCTTGTTCGGAACAGCTCTGACTAGGTAGTTTCCGAATGTCCGACGTGTCTGGAACAGCTCTGACGGACACAACGACAAGCACATGTCCGAAAAACTCGCTGAGTGGATATTGACTGCAGACCAGTTTGGTCTGTGCGGGAACGGCCCGGGGCGAACGAAATGCCCAATATATTGAAGTGAGGAATTAAAGCAGCCATGAGCAGGACGTGACAATTCCCTCGGTGAGCCCAGGACCAGGGCGCTATGTGCCGGCCCTGCAATTATGAAAGCCACCCTGGATGGCGGAGAATGCCATGGACTGTCCCTGCTGTCAGAGCCTAAGTGTGCAGCAACATCGTTACGGCACCCGGCGGACAAGAGTTGTCGGCTGGCGAGATTCTTACCTGACACGCGACCAGCGCTGACGACAGACGCACGCAAAGCCACGTGACCCCACGAGAGGCAGTGGACAGTGTGTGTGTTAATCTGAGACCAAGCTGGGACTGGACATCTGAACGGACGTGTGTGTCGAGAGCAAGGCGTTTGTGTGAATCTCCGTGGTTGTGAGCTGAACGACTGATATCGTGAGCGTCAGACCTATGAGCTGTATTGTGGTTGTGAGTTATATGTTGTACATTGCTGTAATTATCGTTATGTATTTAATGTGGCAATAAATCCATAGAACTTGTGTTGCTGTGTCTTACGTCGAATCACGTTATACTGTACTGTCTCACATGTGTTAGCCAACGAGCCGAATATAAGATCCTGACATGTGTGGACGTGGGTTGCTCGTCTTTATTTTAAGAACCTAATATATTTAGACGTGTGTTGTTCGTCTTTGTTATTTAAAACTATAATTCTTGTACTTGTAAAATTTGTCAAGGTTATAGTGATGTACATGTGATCGGAAAAGTCTCAGTGTGATCCATTACTACATTGTCTAAATATGTTTAAGATCATTAGTAAATGTACAGTACATATTGTTTGATCCTGTAAACGTGTTAAACATTTGTGATTTGTGAAAATTGTCACCGTTTGACCTTGTCAACATTGTGATTTAGCCGCCATTTTGACCTTGTCGCCATCTTGTAAACTTGATGTCTTTGTCCTTACTGAATGTCATCTTGATGTAAGTGATGTGTCATCAATGTTATTGAGTGTTCAAATACATATAGATTGTTTTTGTGTATTGAGTTTGTGGAACGCAAAGAGTTTTGGAAAGAGTGTAACTTCTGTTGAAAGAAACACTGTTGACGACAAATTTACGACATACAATTATACTCAACGCCATCCAAACCTAATCAACACTTAGTGACTTGCAGGCACACACCAACAAACACACGCTAACTTATTTCTCTCCAAAAACAAAGCAGGTTTTTGCGTACCATCCATAACCCTGCCGTAGAGGTCATTAGTGGTTCCGAAGTACGACCCTACAGTTTTCTAGCCCGATTGCCCAACATTCGTTTACCTTTCAGATTGAGAACAGATGCTAGCTCCATTGCGATCGGTGCGGTCCTATCGCAGGAATACAACGACATCCTGCATCCCGTTTGTTTTCTATCAAGAAAACTAAGGCCCCGAGAGCGGGCATGGTCCATTCCGCAATTATAAGCATTGGCCTTAGTAGAAAGTGTGACGAAGCTGTCCAGATATCTTCTAGGACGTCACTTTATCATCAAACTGACAACAGTCCATTAAGGTATATCAATTCCACA
Source organism: Cepaea nemoralis (assembly GCA_014155875.1). Classification (NCBI taxonomy): domain Eukaryota; kingdom Metazoa; phylum Mollusca; class Gastropoda; order Stylommatophora; family Helicidae; genus Cepaea; species Cepaea nemoralis. The sequence continues at coordinate 394,681 of JACEFZ010005735.1, forward strand.
GTACCATCAAATAACATGATTGCTCGCTGGTCCTTGAAGCTTCAGAATTTCAGTTTTGAAGTTCGCCATATTCCCGGCAGAATGAATACAATCGCCGACCTTTTGTCCCGTTGTCCGACAGACCCAGTAAGCAATGTCTGAGTGCACTGTGTAATATTACACTCAGCCCAACACAGCCACCAATGAGTGAATTTTTTCCATTCACCTACTGTGTAAGGTCTATAAGTAAAATTGTGATACGGTTTAGAAACCGACATGTATAATATACTTATTTTAATCAAGTCATGTAATGAGTGTAGTATAATTGTGTAGTGTGTGTTAGAATGAGAACAATATTAATTGTATATATACACCAAGAACAATGTCACAGACGCTTAACCACTTACCAGAAGCGAACTTTACCATTGTGACATTTGTGAGTGATTTTCTTCACCGTGATATTTTAACATGTGCAAATGTGGACCGAACATTGACTCCTAAACCACCTCTGCAGCGAATTTAATCCAAATTGTTCGACGTTTGAACATCAGAAATAAGAACAGTCGATCTTTATCCAGAAGTTGTGAACACATCGGAAATAAGAACATTCCATCATAATCCGTTGTGATACTATAACATCAGACACGAACTGTGAGAACATTTTACTATCCGTTCCGAAATAAAACCGGATCATTTGTGTTCAGACAGTGTAACATCAACCAAATTTTGCGTTTCGTATATATTTCCGGTGTAATTTAAAAAGTCTAGCAAAATTAGCAGACGACATACAAAATTTCAAAAATTTATGACACTTGTAAAATCCTGTTGAATCTATAAAATATAATATACCAATTTGGTACTTATTTATTTTGATTAGTGTAATCTTAGAATTATATCTTGATTAATGTATTCATATTACCGACTTTTTCTCGTTAATATGAAGAAACGTCAAGCAATGACGCTAAGAAATTAAATAATTATTGTAATGTATGGAATTTCTTAAATGTCAAAATTACTTCCCTTGCATTTGTGAATTACATCAAGGGCCATAATTTGAAACATATTCATTAATGTGTAGTTGTATAGATAGACATTTTGTTGCTCAAATGTTTGGCACAGCAGGTAGGCGTCCACCAAGCATGTCATAGAGCTGCCAACATTGCAAACCAACATAAGAGCTCCTGACCAAATGAGGGCAGAGTTTAAGTGTTTAATACGACTAATACAAAGCCGTATTTCAGTCTGGCTAGATGGTTGTTGCAAAACAATCATATTATTACTTTTTTTTCAAATAGCTGGGAGGTAGATGCGTGAAGCTGGTGCTACTGATCTGACTGGGTATTATTGCAATGAAGGTAACCAGGCATCAGGGGGATGAAACCTGAATTGTGTTAAAAATTGTACTTCATTTGTCATGTCAATACAACTTACATTTTTTGTGTATATATTTCTATGCCTTATATGTATTTTCATGCATAACACTGGGAAAGAGTAGTCTCTGACATGAAATTAACACTACCCCAGTATATACATACATCATGAATGAAAGATGGCATCTTTCATTGAAGTACCCGGGGAGAATGTCAGAGCCTAAGTGTGCAGCAACATCGTTACGGCACCCGGCGGACAAGAGTTGTCGGCTGGCGAGATTCTTACCTGACACGCGACCAGCGCTGACGACAGACGCACGCAAAGCCACGTGACCCCACGAGAGGCAGTGGACAGTGTGTGTGTTAATCTGAGACCAAGCTGGGACTGGACATCTGAACGGACGTGTGTGTCGAGAGCAAGGCGTTTGTGTGAATCTCCGTGGTTGTGAGCTGAACGACTGATATCGTGAGCGTCAGACCTATGAGCTGTATTGTGGTTGTGAGTTATATGTTGTACATTGCTGTAATTATCGTTATGTATTTAATGTGGCAATAAATCCATAGAACTTGTGTTGCTGTGTCTTACGTAGAATCACGTTATACTGTACTGTCTCACATGTGTTAGCCAACGAGCCGAATATAAGATCCTGACATGTGTGGACGTGGGTTGCTCGTCTTTATTTTAAGAACCTAATATATTTAGACGTGTGTTGTTCGTCTTTGTTATTTAAAACTATAATTCTTGTACTTGTAAAATTTGTCAAGGTTATAGTGATGTACATGTGATCGGAAAAGTCTCAGTGTGATCCATTACTACATTGTCTAAATATGTTTAAGATCATTAGTAAATGTACAGTACATATTGTTTGATCCTGTAAACGTGTTAAACATTTGTGATTTGTGAAAATTGTCACCGTTTGACCTTGTCAACATTGTGATTTAGCCGCCATTTTGACCTTGTCGCCATCTTGTAAACTTGATGTCTTTGTCCTTACTGAATGTCATCTTGATGTAAGTGATGTGTCATCAATGTTATTGAGTGTTCAAATACATATAGATTGTTTTTGTGTATTGAGTTTGTGGAACGCAAAGAGTTTTGGAAAGAGTGTAACTTCTGTTGAAAGAAACACTGTTGACGACAAATTTACGACATACAATTATACTCAACGCCATCCAAACCTAATCAACACTTAGTGACTTGCAGGCACACACCAACAAACACACGCTAACTTATTTCTCTCCAAAAACAAAGCAGGTTTTTGCGTACCATCCATAACCCTGCCGTAGAGGTCATTAGTGGTTCCGAAGTACGACCCTACAGTTTTCTAGCCCGATTGCCCAACATTCGTTTACCTTTCAGATTGAGAACAGATGCTAGCTCCATTGCGATCGGTGCGGTCCTATCGCAGGAATACAACGACATCCTGCATCCCGTTTGTTTTCTATCAAGAAAACTAAGGCCCCGAGAGCGGGCATGGTCCATTCCGCAATTATAAGCATTGGCCTTAGTAGAAAGTGTGACGAAGCTGTCCAGATATCTTCTAGGACGTCACTTTATCATCAAACTGACAACAGTCCATTAAGGTATATCAATTCCACAGTACCATCAAATAACATGATTGCTCGCTGGTCCTTGAAGCTTCAGAATTTCAGTTTTGAAGTTCGCCATATTCCCGGCAGAATGAATACAATCGCCGACCTTTTGTCCCGTTGTCCGACAGACCCAGTAAGCAATGTCTGAGTGCACTGTGTAATATTACACTCAGCCCAACACAGCCACCAATGAGTGAATTTTTTCCATTCACCTACTGTGTAAGGTCTATAAGTAAAATTGTGATACGGTTTAGAAACCGACATGTATAATATACTTATTTTAATCAAGTCATGTAATGAGTGTAGTATAATTGTGTAGTGTGTGTTAGAATGAGAACAATATTAATTGTATATATACACCAAGAACAATGTCACAGACGCTTAACCACTTACCAGAAGCGAACTTTACCATTGTGACATTTGTGAGTGATTTTCTTCACCGTGATATTTTAACATGTGCAAATGTGGACCGAACATTGACTCCTAAACCACCTCTGCAGCGAATTTAATCCAAATTGTTCGACGTTTGAACATCAGAAATAAGAACAGTCGATCTTTATCCAGAAGTTGTGAACACATCGGAAATAAGAACATTCCATCATAATCCGTTGTGATACTATAACATCAGACACGAACTGTGAGAACATTTTACTATCCGTTCCGAAATAAAACCGGATCATTTGTGTTCAGACAGTGTAACATCAACCAAATTTTGCGTTTCGTATATATTTCCGGTGTAATTTAAAAAGTCTAGCAAAATTAGCAGACGACATACAAAATTTCAAAAATTTATGACACTTGTAAAATCCTGTTGAATCTATAAAATATAATATACCAATTTGGTACTTATTTATTTTGATTAGTGTAATCTTAGAATTATATCTTGATTAATGTATTCATATTACCGACTTTTTCTCGTTAATATGAAGAAACGTCAAGCAATGACGCTAAGAAATTAAATAATTATTGTAATGTATGGAATTTCTTAAATGTCAAAATTACTTCCCTTGCATTTGTGAATTACATCAAGGGCCATAATTTGAAACATATTCATTAATGTGTGTTGTATAGATAGACATTTTGTTGCTCAAATGTTTGGCACAGCAGGTAGGCGTCCACCAAGCATGTCATAGAGCTGCCAACATTGCAAACCAACATAAGAGCTCCTGACCAAATGAGGGCAGAGTTTAAGTGTTTAATACGACTAATACAAAGCCGTATTTCAGTCTGGCTAGATGGTTGTTGCAAAACAATCATATTATTACTTTTTTTTCAAATAGCTGGGAGGTAGATGCGTGAAGCTGGTGCTACTGATCTGACTGGGTATTATTGCAATGAAGGTAACCAGGCATCAGGGGGATGAAACCTGAATTGTGTTAAAAATTGTACTTCATTTGTCATGTCAATACAACTTACATTTTTTGTGCATATATTTCTATGCCTTATATGTATTTTCATGCATAACACTGGGAAAGAGTAGTCTCTGACATGAAATTAACACTACCCCAGTATATACATACATCATGAATGAAAGATGGCATCTTTCATTGAAGTACCCGGGGAGAATGTCAGAGCCTAAGTGTGCAGCAACATCGTTACGGCACCCGGCGGACAAGAGTTGTCGGCTGGCGAGATTCTTACCTGACACGCGACCAGCGCTGACGACAGACGCACGCAAAGCCACGTGACCCCACGAGAGGCAGTGGACAGTGTGTGTGTTAATCTGAGACCAAGCTGGGACTGGACATCTGAACGGACGTGTGTGTCGAGAGCAAGGCGTTTGTGTGAATCTCCGTGGTTGTGAGCTGAACGACTGATATCGTGAGCGTCAGACCTATGAGCTGTATTGTGGTTGTGAGTTATATGTTGTACATTGCTGTAATTATCGTTATGTATTTAATGTGGCAATAAATCCATAGAACTTGTGTTGCTGTGTCTTACGTCGAATCACGTTATACTGTACTGTCTCACATGTGTTAGCCAACGAGCCGAATATAAGATCCTGACACCTGCCTTTCTTTGAGGGACAACCGTTGTCTTCACCCGTTCCAACTTGGCCAGCTGGGTTGTGGAGGGTACCGCAAACAGTGAGAGTCTCCCAGGAATGCTACCTGGTCAAAAAAGCACGCTGAAGCCGGTTGTGTTGGCCTACGGGTTTCGGCCCAAGGGCGCATAACAGACACACCGCAATCACATCTGAAAAAAACACTCCGGATGATCGCAAAGAAGAAGAAGAATAGTAAGAAGACACAGATTATGGTCGTCACTGGGAAGAGGGAAATACCACAGTGTGATATACGAGTAAATGGGCATATTCTTAAGCAAGTGAATCGGTACAGTTATCTCGGAACAGTCATAACATCTGATGAGAGATGCCTTGAAGAGATTAGAACAAGAATTGCTATTGCGAAGGTAGCCTTTTGCAAGATGAAAAACATACCAATAAAAAGATATAAATTGAAACGAGAAAAAGAGCGTTGAAGTGCTACATGGAACCTGTACTTTTGTATGGATGTGAAGCGTGGACAATGAGCAATCAAGCTGAAAAACATCTGATGGCTGTCTAAATGTGGTTTCTGAGGAAAACGCAGAGAATACCATGGACAGACAGAAAAACCAATGAACAAGTCCCTCAAGAAACAAATGAAGATCGTAAACTGATTAAAGAAATTAGACGTAGACAGTCAAAACGTTCTGGGCATGTTATGAGAAGAATTGGAGAACTTGGTGACAACTGGCAAGACTGAAGGGAAGAGACCAAGGGGAAGACCGAGTAGTAAATACCTGGATGGGTCGGCCAGTGACATAGTCGAGGCAGGAACACGGAGCTGATCCACGACTCTGGTGATCGAGGGAGATGGCAAAACATGACCGCCCACGCTTATCGGGATGACACATGATGGATGGGTGGAATCTTTAATTATGTCATCCTGCAGCCACTCTTTCCGAAATTTTTGTTCATGTTGCTTTTCTTTTTGCATGTTGAAAGATTTGTTCAAAGTGGAAGACACATATGAAGGTGAGCAACTCTCTCTTAATAGGCTGATATCGTCCCACTTCATTATCAATCCTTATGGCAGCTTGTTGTTTCCAATATATGTTTTTTTAAAAGTCTAATGTCTTTCCCATCAATTTGTAGATCTGCAAGCATATCCACCATGTTGACATGTCTAACTCTATCAAAATCTTTTGTGTAGCCAATAAAGCAAAAATGTGTATCCTTGTTTACTTCTATAGCACGTTCAATAACTGTTCGCAGCATATTCACAGCATTTACTGTACCCTTTCCTTCTACAAACCAACATTGTTCTTCCCCTATTTCAGGTTGTAATTTCTTCCTCACTATTTGCATGATAATTAGTAACAAAATCTTTGTGACGTGACTCATTATACTAATTGTTCTATGTTGATCACATTCCAAGGCTCCTGATTTCTTTGGAATTGCAATAAATACAGAGTTACATAATTCAGAAGGTATATCTCCAGTATCATATATAATGTGTTCAGCAGTCTGGTGACTTGATCTAGTCCATATTCTTCTAAAGCTTTAATAATTTCTGTTGTGATGTTATCTGCACAGGGGGCCTTGCCAGCTTTCATATGATTTATTTGGTTGTTTCGGGATTTGAGATTTAAATATTGAGCACAACCCACTACTGGCAACGCTGATCGTATTTTGGTATGAACCTAAGGCCTATCCACGTTAATGTGAAAGCACTGTACTCGAGTTCCGCTCTCGTTTGAGCTCGTCAGTAGTGCATATCCTTGACCGGAACCGGAAACAAACCCCGGATCACTGGCGTGTGAAGCGGGTGCGTAACTACTAGACCACGCGGCACACAATGGACACGGCCAAATTATCACAACATAATATTACAACGTCACCCATCATAGGCTGTAGCTCAAGATTTTCCCGATTGCCGCGACTGACATATGTTTAAGAATATTTCGAATCTCCATCTTCAAAATTGGTGGTCCTTCTCTATTAAATCTAATATCATACTGTTCCTCTCTGTTATCTCATAAAGGTTTTTCACATAATCTGTCCATACATGTATAATCTGATCTTTTTCTATTATGATTTTGCCATCTTTAGTTTTTAGACAGCCTGTTGATGTACTTGTTCTTTTATTAGTAAGTTCCTGAATTCTTTTGTGCACTAATTTGGTATTTTGACTGTTGTGTTATTTTTCAATTTCTAAGCACTTTCCCTCAAGCCATGCTTCTTTTGTCTCCTTACATAATATTCTGACTTGTCTGTGGATTTCTTCATATTTGGCAGAATTATTTTTGTTGAGTCTTCTTGTTTCCATTAGGTGTAAAATTTCTTCAGTCATCCATTTCTTCACAAAACAAAAACAAAAAATAGATCGTTGCGGCGCCAAGCCTTCAACAACAAGAAGCAAACTACAACGTCACACAAGTAAAATACGCTTAAATAACTACTACAGGCATAATATTATGGAGCCTTGTGAAATAAAAGTAAGCAAACAGAGTGAAATGAAATATGTGGTACTCAAGGACTCAAAATCCCCTCTGCCGTGCGTCCACCTTGACGAGGTAGAGGGGCTTGAGCGTTCCAATGACCCCAAGAGCTATGCCGACGGTAGCACAGCTACTGGTAGGGTCACCCATGTCGGACAGGTCAAGGGAGAGGGACCAGACGAAGTGACGCACAAGCCTACTGCCTTGTAGGTAGACTGGGGACAGTCAAAGGCTAGGGAAAGCATCCCGAAAAATGCTTGTCGAAATCGGATGTACTGAGCCACAGGCTTGACAAAGAAGTGCAACGTAACTTTATCATTTCATGATGCCACAGATGAAAATAAATCGTTATGGTGCTAATCCCGTGAAGTCCCATCAGGCGGTGATAGTGCCGGGCCCCCTGCCTCGAGGGGGTCCACCCATGACTACTGGTGGTCACCTTCCCCTGTGCTGTGGAGTCAAGGCACAGAGGAGTAGGTTAAGAGCTATTGACCAAACACCCGGGACTCTCAACATACTACAATGGAATGCCGAAGGAGTTTATAACAAGAAAGCCTCCCTAACACAGCGTCTTCATAAAGATAGAATAGATGTGGCATGCATTCAAGAGACACACCTCAATGCCAATCGCAAATTTTCAGTCGAGGGATATCAGGCCACACGTTTCGACCGCGAAGGACACAAAGGAGGAGTTGTAATACTTACACGAAATACAATACCTTGCAGCGAAGTATCTGTGATCTCTGACAACCAAACGGAAATTATAGGTGTTGATATAATGATAAAGGACGTGAAAATAAGAATTTACAATCTGTATAGCCCGGCAGATAAGGATCTTACACTCTCAAACATGGAAATAACTGACACAAATTGCATTGTTGTCGGAGACTTTAATAGCCGCTCAGAAAGATGGGGATACCCAGATACTGACAAAAGAGGAGATGAAGTGGAGGACTGGGAAATAGACTCAAATCTCCATCTACTCAACAAAGCGGATGACACACCGAGCTTCTACTCCAGAAGATGGATTACCACTTCTACTCCAGACTTAGCTTTCTGCACAGGAGACATCCTCCTCAAAATCGATCGCCATGTGCTTGACCAATTAGCAGGTAGTGACCACAGACCAATCAAGCTTGTAATAAATATGGAGTATGTTCCACAGGAGCAAAAGCCTTTGCCTCGCTGGAATTACAAACGAGCAGATTGGGACAGATTTTCCATACTAACAGACAAATATTGTGAAAACATAAATACACGATATGGCAACATGAAGCAAATGGTGGAAAGTCTAAACAGAGCAATAATATAGGCGGCCACTGAGTCTATTCCAAGAGGAGCGAGGAAAAATTATAAACCATACTGGACTGAGGAACTACAAATTTTGGAGGACAAAGTTGAAGATGCCAGGAAGACCGCAGAGAGAGAACAAACAACTGAAGCGAACATCTCTCTCAAAGCCATCTCAGCAAAATATAAAAGAACAGTAAATCAAACAACAAGAGATTGTTGGAGGAAAAAAACAGAAAACCTGAATTTTGACAGGGATGGAAACAAACTATGGAAACTAGTGAAAGCCATGAACAATGAAGGACCTAGAAACAAACAAATAACAATTAAACAAGGAAATGCCTTGCTTACAGGAAAAAAGGCTGCAAATGCACTAATGGAACACTATGCCAGTGCAAACCACATTGATATTACAGCCGAACAGAAGAAAGCAATCAAAGATAAACAGATACATCATAGATATACAGAGACAGCAGCAGAATATATGATGGCAAATCTAACAATGGAAGAAATTGAACAGGCAATGAATACCCTAAAAAAGAAGACATCACCAGGAAAGGATGGAATCACAAATGAAATGCTAATAGGACTAGTCACTAAGGCAAAAAAGAAACTACTAGCAGTCCTAAATTACAGCTGGAAGAGGGGAATAGTCCCACAGGCATGGAAGGAAGCTATACTAATACCAGTCCCAAAGAAAGGAAAAGACCTGGAAGAACCAAATGGCTATCGACCTATCAGTCTTCTTAGCTGTGTAGGAAAATTAATGGAACGCATTATCAATGGCAGGCTAACATGGCATCTGGAAGAAAACCAACTCTTAACACCTCACCAAGCAGGATTCAGAAAGTACAGATCCACTGAAGATCAAATAACCTATATAGCTCAGGAAATAGAGGATGCCTTCCAAGAGAAAAAGCACACACTAGCGGTCTGGATAGATTTAGAAAAAGCATTTGATAAAGTATGGAAGGAAGGACTGAAAGTAAAACTGCAAAAAATGCATGTTTGTGGGAAAATGTACAAATGGATCAGCCACTACCTTGAGAACAGAACTGCCAGGACAAAAGTACAAGGACAAACCAGCAAAATGATGCTGTTGGAGCAAGGTGTCCCCCAAGGAGGAGTTCTTTCACCAACATTATTCCTAGCATATATAAACGACATAACGGAAAAATTTCCAGCCAGAGTACACACATCATCCTTTGCAGATGACCTAGCTATATGGACATCTGAAGAATATATTAGTACAGCTAACAGCAGAATACAGCAAGCCCTATTAGCGCTAGAGGACTGGTCAAAATCATGGCTAGTGAAGATAAGTGAGGAGAAAACAACATGCACAGTATTTTCCCTCTCTACTAAAACTAAGCAACCTAAGCTGGTATTGAATGGAAAAATATTGCGCCATGAAGAAAATCCAAACTATCTAGGAGTCACTTTTGATCGTCGCCTGACATGGAAGACACAGGTTGAGAAAAATCGAACAAGAGCAAGGCAAAGAATGGCAATCATGAAAAAGCTTGCTGGTACAACGTGGGGAGCGGATGAGAAAGTTCTCAAGAAGTTATATACTGGACGGGTGAGGCCAGTACTGGAATATGGCATTGCAGCTTGGGCAACAGCAGCTAAGTCAAACTTTAACAAAATAAGTAGAGTCCAAAACCAAGGAATGCGAATCATAACTGGAAGCCTGAAGACAACGCCTATTAATGAACTAGAAAAGATCACTTGTTTACAACCAATGCAGGATAGAAGAGATAGCAGAGCCCAGCAACAAGCAGAAAAATTTAGAAGATTGACAGACCACCCTATGTACAACAGATTTAATGGTTTTGGAAAGGGAAGACTGAAGCGTAGCAACTTTGTAGAAACTGCAAAACGAAGGATTAGGGCAGATCCTATACTTAACATATCAACAGTCAAGCCCATACACAATGCACACAAGTTCCCAGCTTGGAGACAGCAGCAACTGCCTGAGATGATAGAAAACATTCCTGGTATTGAGAAAAAGAACACTCAGCATGAAACCGAAAGAAGAGAAATAACCCTAAACTACATAAAAGAACATTACCCAAGCAGCAATTGGACCCATGCATATACAGATGGATCAGCCAAAGATTCAATTAAAAATGGAGGAGGAGGAATTCTCCTAAATTTAAAAAAATGGAGTGAAAAAAACACATTCAATGGCAACTGGAAAATTTTCAAGTAACTTCAAAGCGGAGGTAGAGGCTTTGAAAACTGCAGCAGAAATGCTCCTGATGGAGGAAAATAAAGAGAAGCAAATAGCTATCTTCACAGATGCAAAGTCAGTTGTCTCAATACTGAAGAGCAATAACAGCACAGAACTAAATGACCTAAGAGCAGCACTCCATGGTCTATGCCAGAAATCCAAAAAAGTTGCAATACAGTGGATCCCATCACATTGCAGTATACCTGGAAACGAAGAGGCTGACAGACTGGCAAAAGAGGGCGGACGACTACCACAGCCTGACATAGACATAACCTATAATGAGGCAAAGAGGTTGATAAAAAGCACTTATAGAACCAAATGGGAATCAGAGCATCCAGGCCATCAGAAAGATGATGCATATTACAAACTCGACCGAAGAGAACAAGTAGCAATCTTCAGACTCCGCACAGGACATAACAGGCTGAAATACCACTTGTTCAATAAACTAAAGATAGGAGATACCGATGAATGTAATTGTAGAACTGGAAAAATGACAGCAAAACATTTGCTGCAGGATTGCCCAACGTATGCAGAACAGAGAAAGATATTTTGGCCCACACCTGCTTCATTTGAGGACAAGCTCTATGGAGATATCAACAAGCTCAAGTTGACCGCAGCTTACTGTAACTGCATACAGGTTGACATTTAAAGGTGCATGAAGACCCAGAGGCATGAAATGGAATATTGCTTGGATAGCAAATCCATTATGTGGAAAGTCCAAATCGAAAGCTTGCTGTGTGGGCTTCATAAAAGGTGGAAAAGTGTTCTAGTGGCACGAAATGGAATATTGCTTGGATAGCAATTATACATTTTTATACATAGGTTATTTGATCTTCAGTGGATCTGTACTTTCTGAATCCTGCTTGGTGAGGTGTTAAGAGTTTGTTTTCTTCCAGATGCCATGTTAGCCTGCCATTGATAATGCGTTCCATTAATTTTCCTACACAGCTAAGTAGACTGATAGGTCGATAGCCATTTGGTTCTTCCAGGTCTTTTCCTTTCTTTGGGACTGGTATTAGTATAGCTTCCTTCCATGCCTGTGGGACTATTCCTCTCTTCCAGCTGTTATTTAGGACTGCTAGTAGTTTCTTCTTTGCCTTGTTGCCTAGTCCTATTAGCATTTCATTTGTGATTCCATCCTTTCCTGGTGATTTCTTCTTTTTTAGGGTATTCATTGCCTGTTCCATTTCTTCCATTGTTAGATTTGCCATCATGTATTCTGCTGCTGTCTCTGTATTTCTATGATGTATCTGTTTGTCTTTGATTGCTTTCTTCTGTTCGGTTGTAATATCAATGTGGTTTGCATTTGCATAGTGTTCCATTAGTGCATTTGCAGCCTTTTTTCCTGTAAGCAAGGCATTTCCTTGTTTAATTGTTATTTGTTTGTTTCTAGGTCCTTCGTTGTTCATGGCTTTCACTAGTTTCCATAGTTTGTTTCCATCCCTGTCAAAATTCAGGTTTTCTGTTTTTTCCCTCCAACAATCTCTTGTTGTTTGATTTACTGTTCTTTTATATTTTGCTGAGATGGCTTTGAGAGAGATATTCGCTTCAATTGTTTGTTCTCTCTCTGCTGTCTTCCTGGCATCTTCAACTTTGTCCTCCAAACTTTGTAGTTCTTCAGTCCAGTATGGTTTGTAATTTTTCCTCGCTCCTCTAGGAATGGACTCAGTGGCTGCCTGTATTATCGCTCTGTTTAGACTTTCCACCATTTGCTTTATGTTGCCATATCGTGTATTTATGTTTTCACAATATTTGTCTGTTAGTATGGCAAATCTGTCCCAATCTGCTCGTTTGTAATTCCAGCGGGGCAAGGGCTTTTGCTCCTGTGGAACATACTCCATATTCATTACAAGCTTGATTGGTCTGTGGTCACTACCTGCTAATTGGTCAAGCACATGGCGATCGATTTTGTGGAGGATGTCTCCTGTGCAGAAAGCTAAGTCTGGAGTAGAAGTGGTAAGCCATCTTCTGGAGTAGAAGCTCGGTGTGTCATCCGCTTTGTTGAGTAGATGGAGATTTGAGTCTATTTCCCAGTCCTCCAATTCATCTCCTCTTTTGTCAGTATCTGGGTATCCCCATCTTTCTGAACGGCTATTAAAGTCTCCGACAATAATGCAGTTTGTGTCAGTTATTTTCATGTTTGAGAGTGTAAGGTCCTTATCTGCTGGGCTATACAGATTGTAAATTCTTATTTTCACGTCCTTTATCATTATATCAACACCTATAATTTCTGTTTGGTTGTCAGAGATCACAGATACTTCGCTGCAAGGTATTGTATTTCGTGTAAGTATTAGAACTCCTCCTTTATGTCCTTCGCGGTCGAAACGTGTGGCCTGATATCCTTTGACTGAAAATTTGCGATTGGCATTGAGGTGTGTCTCTTGAATGCATGCCACATCTATTCTAACTGTATGAAGACGCTGTGTCAGGGATTCTTTCTTGTTATAAACTCCTTCGGCATTCCACTGTAGTATGTTGAGTGTCCTTGGTATTTGGTCAATAGCTCTTAACCTACTCCTCTGTGCCTTGACTCCACGGCACAGGGGAAGGTGACCACCAGTAGTCATGGGTGGACCCCTCGAGGCAGGGGGCCCGGCACTATCACCGCCTGATGGGACTTCACGGGATTAGCACCATAACTATTAATTTTCATCTGTGGCATCATGAAATGATAAAGTTACGTTGCACTTCTTTGTCAAGCTTGTGGCTCAGTACATCCGATTTCGACAAGCACTTTTCGGGATGCTTTCCCTAGCCTTTGACTGTCCCCAGTCTACCTACAAGGCAGCAGGTTTGTGCGTCACTTCGTCTGTTCCCTCTCCCTTGACCTGTCCGACATGGGTGACCCTACCAGTAGCAGTGCTACCGTCGGCATAGCTCTTGGGGTCATTGGAACGCGCAAGCCCCTCTACCTCATCAAGGTGGACGCACGGCAGAGGGGTAACTAAGAATACAATTTCTCTCCTTCAGCCACAACCTAAATTTAGACAAGAAACATCCAGGCAGCCGAAATATCTCAGTTGGGAGAGCGTTAGACTGAAGGTCCCTGGTTCAATCCCGGGTTTCGGCATTATCCGGCGGCTTCCAATGTTTATTTTTATATTTGTAATTAGTTAGTTAGTTAGTTAGTCGACAGATCATCCTCGTTGCACATCGAACCATTCAGACCATAAGTGCTCGGATCCCCTCCTCAGCAAATCCCGCAGCGTGTAGCGGCTAACGACGCCAGTTCTGTGTTGGTTTATCAATCTTCTTTGGCTTCCTGCGAAGTGTTCTTGTTTGGCCACCCCTCTTTTAATTTGCTGCTCTCCCAGTCTGGCCATTGTTGTAGATTCACAGTCATCACTTGGTTCTCGCAAAAGTCTCACTTCTCGTAGAGCATTCAGAATGTCAGCCTGGTCCATGGCGCGTCCGCCCTCCACAGTAGCCTCACCTGCGAGCTTGTCAGCCCGCTCATTCCCTTGTACTCCCGCATGCCCTGGCACGAAGATGAAACTAATCTTTGCCAGCCGAGACCGCTTCAGAGGCAGCAACCATTCTCTTCGGATCGACCCCTCCTCTATCCTCTTGATCATGTTCATTGAGTCGCTAAGGAAACAAGCCCTAGTGAATGTCTGTGTCTCGAGCCATATTATTGCTTTACTTACTGCCATGACTTCCATGGTCAGGCTACTTGTGGTTTCAGTGAAAGCACCAGAGTCCTCCTTCACAATTCTCCCTCCGGCCCGAGCTGTAAAGGCCCATGAGCTTCTCACATGTCGGACGACCGACCCATCTGTGTAGATGACCGCGTCACCGTCTAGCGAATTCTCGAAAATCAACGCTTGTACTTCAGCCTCAACAGCAGCCGGATTTTCTTGTCTGCATTTTCTATCTAGTTGGATGCAAACTGAAAAGGATGTGCAGAAGTCTGTTGGCACTTGCACCCACTCCTCGCCAGGTTCTAAGTCCTCAAGTGAACACACCTGTTGAAGAATGTCTTCGGCTTGACCCATCCACGACCGTCCTCTTTTTAACCTGCTGCCCTTCACCTTCCTAATTTCACTATGCAGTGGATGTTGTGTGTTTGCGTTAATTCTGAGGTAGGCGCGTGCCCTGCAAACTTGTATTCTCTCTTCAATGGTTGGAAAATCAAGAAGGTAGCGCATCGCCCTGCATGCTGTATCTCTTGTACATCCAAGAATAATGCGCATAGCTTCATTCTGTATCCTTTCCATCCTTTCTATCTGCTTATGGCTGAGAGTCAGGATTGCTATTGCATACTCCAAAACAGACATGACCAGCCCCTCGTACAGAAGACATAGATGGCGCTGCTCACAGTTTGCTGCCGCCATCACCCGCATCGCTGCCAAACCCCGCTTGGCCTTTGTTATCACCTGGTCTATGTGCACATTATAAGCAAGGCTTCGATCAAACCGTATCCCCAGGTAATTCATTGCCTGCGTTCTTTCCACCGTCTCTGAACACAGCATTACAGTTGGTGTTGGATTGTTGACAATATGATTATTCAACGAGAACCAAGTCACTGTTGCCTTTGTTGGGTTGACCATTGCCCCAGCTTCATCACACCAAGTACTTATGCGATTGAGTTCGGTTTGTAGTTCCACAGCAACCTCCTCTCTATCCTTACCCAGACGATACACTAACACATCATCGGCATATGACAATGTCCTGCCAGGTCCAGTGATCTGCTCACTGGTGATTCTCACTGTGTAGGCGTTGAACAGTACCGGAGATAATGGTGATCCCTGTGGTAGGCCAGGATATATTGTTGTTGGTTCCGAAGTCCAACTGCCACATCTAAAAACTACTTTCCGTTGGAATAGGGCTGCAGCGATCCAACTAAGGAGGAATGGACTTACGTTTAGTTCAAGAAGCTGAAACATTAAAAGATCCAGTGGTACTCTGTTGTATGCGTCCTCAAGATCAATCGCTGCAGCAACGGTTTCAGTGCCTGAGTGGAAACCTTCATAGACATCCTGGGCAAAGACTGCTGCATTGGTCCAGGTTTCTCTTTTTGGACGGTACCCACCCAGGGTAGGTGGGAAAACACCTTGCCTCTCTAGTTGGCTTGATATTTTCCTGGCAATATTTTTAATTACGTCTCTGTTGTTTTTTCGGCAGGTTACTAGCAGAAAGAAGGGTACTTTTGCTTTTATTCACCCCAAACAAAAGGGAATCCCAGGGTATGACGTCACATCCAGGGCTTCCCTGTGTTGCGCCGAACATCCAGGGGGTTTCCGTGTGTTGCGCCGTAGCTCGGTGCGCAATTCTATGCTGCCGTAGTGCGCTATTCTTTCACTTTACGGTTAGGGTTAGGGTTAGGGTTAGGGGTAGGGTACACATAACCCTAACCCTAACCGGAAAGTGATTTGCAGGTCAGATGCAAATGAGGATCGAAGGGAGACAGACACTCACACAGAAACGGGTTGCCACAGCCCCAAAGAAACAACACTGTGGTGTGGGGCAATTGAAACGCACTGACACGCACTCCAGCCGAACACAGGGAGATCACCGTCGGCGCTAAATATAGTTTTTAGCATATCCTTTACAGGACTTAGCTGTCAACACCAGCATCTTTCAGCTGTATGTTGATCTCTTGGCAAGATTACGCTCAGTAGTTTGCCATTGCTTTCTGAGCGGCCGGCTCAGTATCCCGCAAGTCACGAGCGGGGGTCGAACCGCCTCAGCTCTCGCTCCGCTACGAGACTCTGCGTGATAAACGGGATTACAGAGAGAAAGTGTTGTAACCCCACAGCCAGAGAGAATAACTCACGAAGTTTGTTTGGGGTGAATTAAAGCAAAAGTACCGAAAGAAGATTTTTAAAAATAAGATAAAAATAAGTATCTGCATGTTTAATGTGAGGACAACAGAGGTCATGGTCAGTCTGATTCCATGCCGGCCCAGTTTCTCTGTATTGCCTGACTGCGTGTCTGAAACCCCGCGTCGCCGGCTGTACCTTAACGGAGAACAAATGTGATTATTATTAATATTAGGATGCCATTTCTGTTTAGATCACAACACACATTTAGACAGGTTACATCCCGGCGGCCGAAATAGCTCAGTTGGGAGAGCGTTAGACTGAAGATCTAAAGGTCCCTGGTTCAATCCCGGGTTTCGGCAATATCCGGCGGCTTCCAATTTTTTTTTTTTTTTTTTACGGCTCTGTTGTTTTCTCGGTAAGCAACGCAACCAGTTAATAGCAGAAGGTGGATTTTTTTCTGACCAATTGCAGAAAATAAGGTTTCTGTAGTGTATGATATGAACCAATATGGGTCAAGCCGAAGACATTCTTCAACAGGTGTGTTTCACTTGAGGACTTAGAACCTGGCGAGGAGTGGGTGCAAGTGCCAACAGACTTCTGCACATCCTTTTCAGTTTGCATCCAACTAGATAGAAAATGCAGACAAGAAAATCCGGCTGCTGTTGAGGCTGAAGTACAAGCGTTGATTTTCGAGAATTCGCTAGACGGTGACGCGGTCATCTACACAGATGGGTCGGTCGTCCGACATGTGAGAAGCTTTACAGCTCGGGCCGGAGGGAGAATTGTGAAGGACTCTGGTGCTTTCACTGAAACCACAAGTAGCTTGACCATGGAAGTCATGGCAGTAAGTAAAGCAATAACATGGCTCGAGACACAGACATTCACTAGGGCTTGTTTCCTTAGCGACTCAATGAGCATGATCAAGAGGATAGAGGAGGGGTCGATCCGAAGAGAATGGTTGCTGCCTCTGAAGCGGTCTCGGCTGGCAAAGATTAGTTTCATCTTCGTGCCAGGGCATGCGGGAGTACAAGGAAATGAGCGGGCTGACAAGCTCGCAGGTGAGGCTACTGTGGAGGGCGGACGCGCCATGGACCAGGCTGAC